>CM036777.1:5706228-5818728 GCA_020796225.1 Arion vulgaris | reverse complement strand
AAGAGAGAGAAGAAGAGAGAGAGAGAAAGAGAGAGAGAGAAAGAGAGAGAGAGAAAGAGAGAGAGAGAGAGAGAGCAAGAGAGAGAGAGAACGGATAATGAGAGAACAAATACTCACTTGAATAACAATAGCTAACATCCCAGATACCATGATAACAGCTTGAAAGACATCCGTCCATATGACAGCTTTCATACCACCCTGTGTCAGAGAGACAGAATAATAATTTAATAAGGTTGCATGTTTGTCATCCTCGCAGTAACTGCGCCCCTATGTGCATTATTAATTAATCTCATTTAGAAATATTTCAACGACTATCAATATTGATTGATTGATTGATTGATTGAGAGGACTATCATCATTGCACTTCGGTGAGTAACCACGTGTGCTTTGATCTGTAATCTCTTTCTTGCACATGAAGATCTCAGCTGCAGTGCACGAACTCCCTAGCACCGGCGAGGGTCCCCTATATAATTTTGAAGATGGTAAAGATATTTTTGTAGGAATATTGAATTTTACCCGATCAAGGTCTTTCCAGCATTTTGACCTAGGCAGCAGCTTTCCAGCCTGTTCTTCTCGATTTTGAACTGGCAAGGTTTCTTTTCCGTGCTCTGTTTGAACACGAGACCTACGTTTTATCGTCCGTCTCCGATAGCACTAGGAACTCGATCTCACCTATACTGGAAAAATATTCAGATGGCTCCACTAGGGAGCGAACCTGGTACCTTTGACACGATAGACGAGCACCTAACCTCTACACCACAGAGGCCACCGATTAACAATATAAAATGATCGAATGTCATGATCGAATGTCATGATTGAATGTCATGATCGAATGTCATGATCGAATGTCATGATCGAATGTTATGATCGAATTCTGCATCGAATGACATGATAGAATGTCATGATCGAATGTCATGATCGAATGCTGATCGAATGTCATGATCGAATGTCGATCGAATGTCATGATCGAATGTAATGATCGAATGTCCGATCCAATGTCATGATCGAATGTCATGATCGAATGTCGATCGAATGTCATGATCGAATGTCATGATCGAATGTTATGATCGAATGTCATGATCGAATGTCATGATCGAATGTCATGATCGAATGTCATGATCCTAACAGAACTTTGCAATCAAACAGAAATGCAACTAAACAGAAATGTAACTCAAACAGAAATGTGCAACTCAAACAAAGTGAATCAAACAAATGTGCAACTCAAACAGAAATGTAATCAAACAGAAATGTGCAACTCAAACAGAAATGTGCAACTCAAACAGAAAGAATAATATAATTGACAGCTATAGATGCCACTTCTCTTCTCTTTCTCCAATCCTGTTTGCCTCACTGCTTCAGGATAAGAAGAGATTTCTAGAACGAGCTTTTGTGTGTGCTTCAGAAATAATGTTTTTCAGGGGCACTCTGATATCCCTTTGCGTGGACAGCCCTTAACATTGTATCCACTTGATCAAAGTAACATTGTATCCACTTGATCAAATACATTGTATCCACTTGATCAAAGTAACATTGTATCCACTTGATCAAAGTAACATTGTATCCACTTGATCAAAGTAACATTGTATCCACTTGATCAAAGTAACATTGTATCCACTTGATCAAAGTAACATTGTATCCACTTGATCAAAGTAACATTGTATCCACTTGATCAAAGTAACATTGTATCCACTTGATCAAAGTAACATTGTATCCACTTGATCAAAGTAACATTGTATCCACTTGATCAAAGTAACATTGTATCCACTTGATCAAAGTAACATTGTATCCACTTGATCAAAGTAACATTGTATCCACTTGATCAAAGTAACATTGCTCTTTGAAGCAAACTTCTTTTCTTTCTTCTTATCTTCTATCATTTACTTCTTTTTTCCGATCCAGAGGCACTGAGCTTTTCAGCTCTTGGCTCGGTGCCATGGACATCGTAACCCTTCGGTTCGGTGCCATGGACATCGTAACCCTTCGGTTCGGTGCCACAAACACCGTAAATCTGGGGAATCTGGGGCTTTTTCTGCCATCCCGCGGAATTGAACCCGCACACACAGAGGGATAGTCACCCGTAGTCAAAAGCGCTACGAACACGCTGGGCAGACGCGCCATTTACTTTTTATAGAAGGGGGGCGTAGTGATCTTGTGTTTGTTTGTTTTAAGGCACTTTGTAAGATGATATTCATTTTCGTAAGGCTGTCCTTGATGCCGTCGCTCCATCTTTTGCGTGGTATTCCTCTTGTGTTGTACTCATACTTTTTCTATGTGGCTCTATGTGGTAGGCGATACCAGGGCATTCTTGTCAGATGTCCAAACTATTTAATCTGTTGTTCTTTTATGAATTGATGCGCACTGCCTGTTGGTAATCTGCTTATGTGACCGAACCATTTAGTTTGTTGTTTCTTGATGAAGTTCAGTATTGATGTTGTACTCACTTTTGTCCTGCTGTCTTCATTTCTCAACCGATCTTCAAATTGATTAAAATATGAATTGTAAGATGATGAAATATTGATGGTAAAATATTGATGGTAAATTATTGATAGTAATTATTAAGGGTAAACGTTTATTAATGTCTTCATTATTGATATTATTGTCTTCATTATGGATGGTAATTTTTAACATTTTCAGTGCCTTCATTACTGATGGTAATTTTTAACAGCTCGTATGTACCTGCATTGTTTTTCCGTACTTGCACTGCTACCACTACCAGTAGTTCTCCCTGATCCCTGTCCCCATTAGCCAGACCGGAACCAATGTTTTTTTCCAGGGTCACCACGTGGAGGTAGGAAACAGGGTCTTCTGACTAATCCTGGCACACCCCCTCATGCGTCTTTGACCCCAAATGTATATTCATAAGCACCTATATGTTTTCCCACTGCCTTCATTATTGATGGTAATTTAAACTCTAGTTGAACACACATAAAGATATTCACGAGTAATACCACAATGGCCGTGTAGAATGTTCCAACAGCTCCAGTTACTATAATTGTTGCCCAAACTGGAAACCCGGTAACTGGTAACGATTTCAGAGACAAAAACAGATCAACAATTGAAATTGACAAATTAAGTCATTTTGAAATGTCTTGGGACTATAATAAAGTGTTTGTATACAAAGGCTAACGGGGTAATGGCTCGCCTAGGGAACTGGACTCCCCTAGGTCAAGATTGATTTTTTAAAATGTCCTTGAGGAGTGAACCCGACAAAAAAATCTAGGTGGAGGTCTGCCCCCTCCCCACCCTCCCCACCCCCTCCCCTTCGACTTGTGATATCAGTGAACTTACCCTGATATCCAAGATCCAGACCCCAGCTATGGGCAAATAGCCCTACTGCCTTGTGGGAGCCTCGGGAGAGGCAAAGGCTATGGGAGTAAACCCAAACAGAAAATCCGGAGCGGAGCCCCTAAGGCGGACAGGCATCAAGTGATGTCCTACCGACAGCTCCTGCAACCGAACTGATACCAAATGTCGTGCTTGCACTCCTCTGGATTCTATCAGCGAGGTCGAGAGGGGTAGTTGACGCTTGGGCAACTCAGCTACTCCATAAAATCGCCCAGGCATGCGTCACGGAGAGGTCACTTCGTGGTCGACTTTGTTGACCAAACCAACACGGAACATACTACGTGACGCAAGACCTATTGTCTCCTGAGACAAAGAGGCTAATGATGATGATGCTACAAAGGAATGCAGTGACTACCAGCTGGCACCATTACTACAATACTCAAAGGAATGCAGTGACCTACCTTCTGGCACCATTGCTACAATACTCAAAGATCAAGATGGAAGTGAAAAGACAGATGATAAAACGTATTTTTCTACCAACAGTTCTTCTTCTTCTTCTTCTTTGTCACACTGCTACCAGGCTGTTGACCAGTGTCGTGGTTTTCCGTTTCTGTCTTTCGCTGTATTGGTGGCTTGGTTGATTGTTATTTTTGCTCTTTGACAGGATTCTGCTACGCCATCTAACCATCTTTTTCGTGGTCTTCCTCTTGTCTTCCTTCCTGATATTCTGTTGTAGAAGACTCTGTATACTATGGAGTTTGGATGCATTCTTATTAAGTTGCCAAACCACTTCATTCTTTGTTTCTCAATGTAATTCTTTCTCTCTCGCGATCCCGGCCTAGACCGATGAACCAACTTTTATCATGAATTTTACCGTGTTTTGAGGAACTCCGTTCTCGCGAAGCTCTGTGTTTAGGGGCCAGGTTTCTTTTCTTATACCTGCTATCAGTTTACAATCTTGCAGTACATGCTCTGCCGTCATGTCCGCCTTTTGCAGGGGCACAGGCTAGTTGTAACAATTTTAAAACTTGAACCCTATAGTAAAACTTTATAGGACAGTGTAATTTTCTGTCAAGCCCTGAGATCTCTCGAGACTTATTGATTTCTGTATGATTGTTGTATCAATTCATGTTTAATGCTTAAGTTCTCAGTAAGAATAGCTGAGAGAGGAATTAAAGTTTGATTGAGATTTATCAGATACTTGGCGTATTTGTGATTTGATTTAGAGAGGGAGAGATTCTCTTGTTTTTATAGCAGCAGAAATAGAAATCTTCAGATACCTGTAGAGAATCTTATTCTGGTACAGATGCCAGTGGTGCGGTGGCCAAACGGTAGAATAGGTACAAATATTCATCAGAGTTCTCCAGAGTGGATGATTTTTGTGGCTGTTTACAGCTCTGATTTCGATGTCGTGCCCAGTGTTATAGGCATAAAAAGAACACTCTCATAATAACCCCACTCGTAAAAACAAACACGCCCACTGTTACATATCCATTTTTGTCGTGATATTTCTCTCGCCTTCATTCCATGATGCTATATATATATATCAATTCCTCATCAAGGATTACTAACAACTTTCACCCGTGCGAAGCCGGGTTAATCAGCTAGTATATATATATTGCCATACCTATTTGCAAATGATCAATAAACAGATGAATGAACTTTTGATATGATTTTTGATTAAATTATTAACTTTTGCAACGATTAATTTCTATACCTGCTTCAAAAGCTGTGGATGGTGCAAACGATGCAAGTCCAACATATATAACCTGAAACACCAGAAATCAGAGACATTAGTATTACGGAGATGCGAGTCGTGGACAATGAACACACAGATCGAAAAATCTCTGAGGGTCACAGAGATGTGGTTTTACAGAAGAATGATGAGAATCACATGAACTGTTAAAATGACTAATGTGGAGGTGTTGAATGAGATCAAGACACAGAGAAAGGTTATCATCAATATAAGAAAGAGGAGTCATCATTTTTCGGGCATGTGATGAGGAGGGAGGTTTAGAACACATTGTGACAACTGATAAAATCGAGGGTAGACGAGACAGAGGAAGATAGAGAGAGAAAATTTTGGATAGCTTGACGTCATGGCATGGTAGAGCGTCAACATCTGAGATGATAGCAACCACCAGAGATTTGTGGAGATCCATGATCGCGTAGAGAGCCGCGGTAGCGTAGTTGCTAGTGAACTCGCTTCTCAAGGCTGGTGGTCTGGGTTCAACTCCCACAGTACGCGTGGAAATTTTCCCTACCGCGACGGCTCTCAGGTCGACCCAGCCTCAACTGGGTACCAGACATGCTCTGGGAAAGTAAAGGCGGCCGGTGTGATGCTGACCACATCACCCATCGTGTGCCGACGGTCAATGAAAAATACAGGCCTAACACTGTATTGACCTATATACCACGAGGTATGAAAGGCTTCCTTTACTTTACTTTTTTTATGATCGCGTACGACAGCCGGCACCTGATGATGATGATAATGATGATACTAGAAAACAAGTCTGTCTAGGTACTTGTTTTCCATGTTTCTGATCCATACAGTAAGACTAAGAACACATTTAAGTCTATATATATATATATTTAGTTTAGTCTGTGTCATGTACACCGATAATCTCTATATGTTGTCATACAATCTTAATGTTGCAGCTGCCATTCCAATTCATACGTTGATTGTATTCTCTCGCTCTCTCTCTCGCGATCACCGCCCAGACTGATGTACCATACCTCCCCATAATTCCATTCATGTGAAAATCTGATTCATGCAGCCTTAGCATTGGTGTGTTTACGTCACATCTTCAGCACCATTTGGAGCTCTGGTGCTTATCTTTCGGCGATGTGTCCGGTTTCAGGCAGCGTTTACTCTGTTCGCTCTCCGTTCTGTAGCCATCTAGTGGTTTTTGCGGTGTGTGGTAGCTAGCTCACGCCCAACCTCCTTAGCCGCCTCTTACAACATGCGTTACAGGTAACAGTGGTTCTATTCTTTACACCCCAATTTGGGCCCCGGTAACCACTCGGGCGGATTGTATTCTATAAACAACACAGTTTATCATCATCAAGTAGCTTGTCCCTTCTAGAACTTGACTCCTATGACAGCAGTCCTGAAAAACTCTCTATTCTGTGCAAGTTGACCGGCGTCAGCAGCAGTCATTCTCTGATCGTCAATGACATTTTGCACCCATCATCTTCTAGGTCTTCCTCTCATTCTTCTTCCAGACACAATTCCTTCCAAAATCAATTTCTGTAGTCACTCATGTCGTTTGATGTGTCCAAAATATGTAATTGTCCTTGATGTTAGTTATCAGTTATATGAGGACTATCATCATAGCACTCCATGTGGTGCTCCGATCTCCGCCTCAGCAAATCCAGCAGCTTCCTGCGACCCAACATGCCAGTTCCATGTTGATTAATTAATCTCTGTGCATATTTAGTATGTTGTTCTTTTCAGGCTGCACCAATATTGACACCCGTCTCTTTCAATCTGGTCAGCGAGTGGGATTCACAGCCCTAAAACTCACCTGCTCGGAAAGCCCTCTCAATGCGTGAAGAATGTCACTTCGATCCTTTGTAGCTCTCCTGATATTGTAGCTAAGCCAGCCAATCTATCAGCTCGTTCATTACCTCTAACTCCTGCGTGCCCAGGGACAAAAATAAAGGTGATTTCTCTGATCATTGATGTTACGCTCTTTAATAGCCAACTCTCTTTAATATCAAACTGTTGCAGAACAGAAACATTTGTTCTTTTCTCTGTCCATGATATTTTAAGTACTCTTCTGTAGCATTTGCATTAAAATGCATTAATGATCTTCTATCACATGTTGCCAGGGAAAAATAGGCTCTTAAACGCTTGAAAAACAAGTAAAAATATATTTTATATATATATGTACAATACGATAGTGGGTGTCTGTGATTTAATGGTAGTAAGTTCTCTCACAACCCAAGAGTACCTGGTTCAAACCCCACGACGGACATTTTGAAAGCATATTAGTTTCCATGGATAAAAGCTAACGGTAAAAAAGAACACTAAGACAGGTACCCGCAGAGAAAGAGGAGTAGGGGAAGACTTAGACAGACCTGGAGAAGAGAGCTGGAGACTAATATTAAAAGGATAGGTAAAAGATGGAACAAAAATGGAAGGGATGGCAGGAGTGAGGAAGAGCTGGAAGAAGTTTGCTGAAGACCTGTGCTCCGTTGGGAGTTGAAGGATGAAGAAGAAGAAAAAAGGATCCCGTTGTCCAGAAAGCAATGGTAAACTACTGAACGTATAAGTGGTGCCTAGAAAATCAACGTTTCGTTAACTGTGGTTGATGGCAATGTCCTTTATAGGGTATTCCCGATTTTCATTTCATGATAAGAATAATGAAAACATATACACGAGACACACATGCTGACACACGTGCTGACACACATGCTGACACACACATGCTGACACACACTTGCTGACACACACATGCTGACACACACATGCTGACACACACATGCTGACACACATGCTGAACACACATGCTGACACAAAATGCTGACACACATCGACACTGCTGATACACACATGCTGACACACGTGCTGATACACACATGCTGACACACACATGCTGACACACATGCTTACACACATGATAGCACACACATGCTGACGCACATGCTGACATACATGCTAGCACACACATGCTAACACACACATGCTGACACAAGTTTGACACACACATGCTAACACACATACCTAACACACATACCTAACACACATATACCTAACACACATATCTAACACACATACTGACACATACCTGACTAATCACCATCAGGAAGGTACCAATTAGACGGGCATTCCGAGATTTGAACCTCTTCTCCAAATACTGGAACAAGATGAGAACAAGAAACTATGTTAGTACGTCTCTCTCACAAAACACATATTCTTCTTCTTTAAACGCTCCGTATCGACCACTTGTTAAACCACTCTTTGTGATTTGTATGTGATCTGAGCCTAAGAGAGATTGTACGTTGTGCTAGTTATGCAGCTACAGTAGTCCAGCACATCCTATTTCTGCGACGTTTTTTATTTACTAGAGTAGCTTCCCCCCAGTCGTCTCTTAAGACAAGTCTTGTAGGTCTCAGTGTTACTATTCTTTGCTCCAACTGTGGGTTCCTGTAATACACGGGAGAGCCTTTCCTCTATTGAATAGGAACTTTTAAGCAAGGTTAGAATGAGGAAGGTGGCGTCTGTGGCCTAGGGGTTAGTGACTCGGTCTATTAACCCCGACGTTCTGAGTTCGAATCACGCTGCGGACAGTTTAGTTTCTAATTGTTTTCGTGGATTTTAACAAAAGGACGATGACACCACCCGTTCAGAAAGCAATGGCAAACTACTGGATGTACTAAAGCCTAGAAAAATCACAAACAGCGTTAAAAGCTGGGGATGATTCGCAAAGTTCTGTAAGGGATATGCAATTAACTTTTTTTTTAAGAATGAGAAATACATTTTACGATACCGTTAGATGAGAACAAGGAGTTTTTTTTTGTTTTTTTCGGAAGCTCTTAATACTTATACAATGTTAATTTGTTAATAGCGATGCAGTCACAGAGAAGTTTCTGCAAAAGGAAAGAAGAATGGATCTGATCTTCAAGTGAAACAAGTAAGTAGAAATATGTATTATTTCAATCATATTTTTGTCCCCAGTTCTTCTTCTTCTTCTGCGTTCTCACTAGATTGAGATTTCAGATGCTCTAATAAAGGCAGCCGTCTGCCTCAGATTATGAGCCAGGCCATACAGTTTGTCTTCTGCGTTCTCACTAGATTGGGATTTCGGATTCTCTAATAAAGGCAGCCGTCTGCCTCAGATTATGAGCCACGCCATACAGTTTGTCTTCTGCGTTCTCACTAGATTGGGATTTCGGATTCTCTAATAAAGGCAGCCGTCTGCCTCAGATTATGAGCCACGCCATACAGTTTGTCTTCTGCGTTCTCACTAGATTGGGATTTCGGATTCTCTAATAAAGGCAGCCGTCTGCCTCAGATTATGAGCCACGCCATACAGTTTGTCTTCTGCGTTCTCACTAGATTGGGATTTCAGATGCTCTAATAAAGGCAGCCGTCTGCCTCAGATTATCAGCCACGCCATACTGTTTGTCTCGGACGTTGGTGTAAGTGGGCCACCTCTTTATTCTCAAGTCTGCATACTGGGGGCAGTTCTGCAGGATATCATTCCTATGATTTCTGCTTCCCTGCTTTGGCCACCCTCGTGATGGTAGGTCTGACATTCTTACTACGTGGCAACGTCTCCGAGGCAGATTGGCGACCGTAGAATCCGTTATCCCATTCCTCATTGTGAGGGTCGTTGCACCATGTTATGCGCCTTACGGCCTGGTGCATCCGTTTTCTGCAAGCATTTGTTTCGGGTTGGCATTCCCTAGCGGACACGTGCATCCCATTTCAGCTAAACCTCCTTAGCCGCCTCTTACGACATGCGTGGCAGGTAACAGTGGTTCTATTCTTTACACCACAAATTAGGGCCCCGGTAACCACTCGGGCGGTCCCCAGTTCAATAGCTATCGTTGCGTAATTGAATATGGTTGACTTTCAAGTGAAAAGAGATTAACTAGGAGGGACACATATTCATTTTAGGTAACGGCACACCTGTCTCGAATTATCAGGCTACGCCCCTGATACAGAAGTCCATTACTCCAGCTATCCGGAAAGCGTAAAATTAACACAGAATACCACGCGATACTGGACTACAACCCGGGGTCAATGTGAGACAAAAGAAGGGATGAATGGCAGTGATAATCCAGAGCCAACTATAAACTACTGGGCCTTCGGACTCAGGTAAGAATTGTGGAAATCAGACCTAACTACACCACGTGACCTGGCATTCCAATATTGGTGTATATAGACGAATTCAGTTTAAAATCAACAGAAAATGCTAACTCGAAGTTATATTATGCAACAAGTTAAGTTTAACAATAAGGAATATCAATATTATAAATATTTTTCACCAATAAATAACCATAGACTCACAGAATTGAGTAAAATTGCAAAAAGCGTGCAGTGTTCTATCAAACATCTGTAATTTCCAGATCCCTTTTCTTATCTAGGTCAGGAATACCCGGCCAGTTGTCTGGCCTGTGCTAGAGCCTGGCTGTGACTCTCAGAGAAATGTCTGGTCAACCGCTAGTAACAACTGTTATAAGAAAGAAAAGATGGAGATATGTTGGACACACCTTGAGAAGAAATGATCAACGAATATCAAAGCAGGCATTGAAGTGGTATGCAAAGGTTGACGAAAGAGAGGACGAACTAAGGAGACCCTGAAACGAACTTTGCTGAGAGAGGCAAGAAATATCGGTCTCAGTTCCATGGAGGATATTGAGCGAGTTGCACAGAATAGAGCGGTATGGAGAAATTACTTGCAGGCTCTATGTAACGTATAACGGTACGAGAGAAATTATTAGTATTATTATTATTATTATTATTATTATTATTATTGTTTCAATGATTGCTTCATAAGACCATCATCATTTCACTTTGGTGAGTAACCATGTGTGCTTCGATCTATTTCTTACACAGGAAGATCTCAGCGGCAGTGCATGAGCTCCGTAGCATCGGTGAGGGTCCTCGATGTTATTTAGAAGATAATATTCTTCTAAAAAATATTCCATAGAAATTTAATTTTTTTCGTTTTTCTAATTAATTTTGCCTGGGCAGCCTGCCCTTTCCAGCCTGCTCTTTTCGATTTTAAACTGCTAAGGGTTCTTTTACGTGCTTAAATTCAGCACGGGATCTACGCTTCATCTTCTGTCTCCGATAGGACTAGTAACTTAATCCCACCTACACTGAGATCAGGGATCTCAGGTAAAATAATCCCGAGGGCTGCACGATGGAGCGAACCGATTACTGTTGGAATGAGAGGCAAGCCCCTAATATCTACGCCACAAAGACCTCCGTTTCATTGGCAGCGGCAAGGAATAATTGACGAAATGATTAACAAATAATCTGGACTGTAACGTGAACAAAAATATTCCTTTTTTTCTGTCCATTTATCACGCCAACTTGGATTTGCTAGATTGTTACGTCACTAAAGTGTCAAGGAATATAACCAAAACAATTTTTGGTATGTAAGATATTAGGAGTTAATTCCCATTATTTTAATTAAATTCTACCAATGACCGTATGTCAACCAATGTCAACCACTAGTGACAACTGTTATAAGAAAGAAAAGATGGAGATATGTTGGACACACCTTGAGGAGAAATGATCAACGAATATCAAAGCAGGCATTGAAGTGGGATGCAAAGGGTTCAAGAAAGAGAGGTCGACCTAAGGAGACCCTGAAAAGAACTTTGCTGAGAGAGGCAGGAAATATCGGTCTCAGTTCTATGGAGGAGATTGAGCGAGTTGCCCAGGATAGAGCGGTATGGAGAAATTACTTGCAGGCCCTATGTAACGTATAACGAGAGGAATTATTATTATTATTATTATGACCGTATAGGGGAGTCTGTGGCGTAGAGATTAGGTTCTTATTTTACTTTCTTATTAACTTATTTGGTCAGAATGAACCCGAATACACCAGTTGCAAGAGCGTACAACCTGAAAATGGAATCATCAAGAGGAAGGGCAGACCAAGAAAAGATGGGTTGATGGAGTTACAGACATCTTAAAACTCCACAATACCACACCATATCAAGCGACCGAGCGTGCATTATCTCGGAAACCGATCATCAGTTAAACATGCTACGCCTAGCGGCAAAAAGCAGAGAAGGACAAAAGAAAGAGAAAGATTAACTTATTTTTATAAGTTTGGATTATGACGTTCCTTTACCAGATCTTCGCTAAAGAGAAGGTTTAAAAGTGTACTCTTCCATCAGTTTTAGCATCAGGTTAATGTCACATTTAATCAAGTATGATTGTTATATCGAATGAATAAATTACCCGTTTCCCAATGAGACATGGGGGGCTGCCTAGAGTAGTTGATAGTAGCTCGGCCTGCTAGCTGTGAGACGCCCCATAGCTCGGGTTCGAACCTACTGTCCGGCATTTGTTCGAGTCCCCTGGTCTTACTCAGGACGATAACGTGAGTACCTCTGAAGTCGGAGAAAATCTGCCTGTATGGCGAGGGAATACTAATTACGAGTACATTGAGCACACGGCTGCCAGTGTAAGTAATTTACAATGTGCACGCTGCTGCCATTGTAAGAAATTGGAAAAACAGATGTTCACGCAAAAATCAGTTTCAGAGATGAAACTTCGTCTGAGTTGAAAGTGGACGAAAAAAAAAAAAAAAAAAACAGTGAGACAATGGGAACATAGTCATGCTTGGATAAATATTTGAGACAAGCAAAACTACCGGAATCAACCAGATAGCTGTCATTGATATGACTGCAGCAATATAACTCCGGGTAGCGAGACAACCGCTCAATTCAGATCGGGTCCCGACATCCCCGGAGATATTGTGAAAGTAGACTGTACCTCGTCAGGCAGAGTACCACACAAAATTTCTACCCGCAAAACCCAGCTTTTAACGAGACCACTGTCGAGATTAAAAATTTTTAGACCGACTGTCTTACATCACGACTAGGCGCTGCGAGTTATGAACACACACGAGTATGATGGCAGACGCGTAAACGCTACCTGTCTCTTACCGCTGGGAACAAGACCCACTATGGCAAGTAGGGGGAAAAGCTCACTCAGGCGTAGAGACTATGTAATAGCCGTCCTTCGCAAGCGATGATGACAACAATCTCAGACGTGTGCTGTTGCACCTCTCTGGTGTGTGCGGAGGTGACTGTAGAGTCCAATCCTAGAACAGAATCCCGACCACAGGTGGGGCATACATGATCAAGGTTAGACATGTGCGTGTTGTGTGACGCATTGTGGGAGACACTGGCATTGCACTATCACTGGCGACGAGTGTGCACGCCAGGTAAAGTATATTCCGGGGGTTATTCAATCTTTGCTTGTTGGTGGTATTCTGAGATTGTCAAATACAATTTCTCTACTTTGACAATTTTATTGTTTTACAAGCGCTGTCCCCTCCACCGTAGCTCGACTTAGGTAAGAGCTAGAGTTCTGAAATTTGGAAACTAGCGGTTTTTGACTAACCTGTGTCGAATGGTTGTTTTAATTTTTGTGTAGGATCAACGGTTATACAGGGTGTTCAACTTAAAAGCAGCCCATGAATGGAGCTAATCTGGCATATATGTATGGAAATGAGAAGGTTCAGTTATGACGTAGTATAGGTCAAGGTTGTGTGATGGTGTGCAATTGTAGTGCGGGAAGGGGCGATGAACAAATGTGACGTAGGACAAGCTAGTCAGAACCGGTTTAAATAGTAAATAGACGGAGATGCAATGCGTACCTGGCAAATTTCTATTTATTACTGGGGCTGCTTTTAAGTTGAACACCCTGTAGCATTTTGCTCGGGTACGAAACGGAGTAAAGCTAATTTTTTAATACCGTGCCATTTTCATAAGAGTACGTATTATATTAGATTTGAGAAATGAAAACAAACCTCCTTTATGCATCATCAGACCGACTTTTAATGTGAACAATGTGCTATAGTGCGTTTCAAATTTCCTGCCCACAAACTTCTTCGAATATCTCAATAACCCTTGCATGAAATACAACGTAATTTTGCATGTGATGTTCGATTTTCAATGACATTACGAATGACATTATCGTCCGTCTCCGATAGGACTAGGAATATTTTAGGGATCTCTGAAAAAAATATCCAGATGGCTCCACGAGGAGCGAACCTGGTACCTTTAGCACGAGAGATGAACACCTAATCTCTACACCACTTGCCCCAATATCTATAAACAATAGTGCACGCAACTGTAAAACTATTCAATGTTTACTGTTACACACTCAGATGTGTTCAACTATGTTTACTAGCTCGTTCACTAAGTATTCTTATCTACACACTACGTTGTTTGAGATCTTGGAGAGGGGCTGGCGTGTCAACACAGCGCTGGTTGAGATCTTGGAGGGTCTGGCGTGTCAAGAGAACTGCATATCTTACCTCAAAAACACTTGTGATCTTCAACGGATAGAACAATGGTACAAAAAATACGGCAGCAATCGTGACTCCTAATAACATTCCAGCAAGCGACAGATAGAACTCGGTGCCCTGATGAAAAATGAAATACAAGCCATGATTTGTTTATAAAAATGTATAATTGTTGATAAAACTATAGTTTAAAAACTATATCAGTGTTACCAGCGCCGGATTAGCCTAGTAGCAGAAGTAGCAAATGCTACGGGCCCCGCGCTTCTAGGGGCCCCGCGCCTATGTGACAGAGATGAAAATGGAAAAAATTAACCAGATGTTATTTCAAAAACACGCACGCTGTCTGAATTTTTAAATGTTGCATGTGATGGTGCTGAATCCAAAGAAATGGAAGCAGAAAATACAGAAGACGTGTCCCACTGTGTAGTAGATGAAGGCAGTGCTATAGAAGAATCATCATTACCAATATTACTATTAAGATCAGCAACTCTTCACGATTTAGCTACATTTTCCACAAGACAAACTGAAGTCGAATGTACAGCAAGTCCTCCCAATTTAGCCATATCATCTTCAAGCCAAAGAGAGGCAGAAAGCACAGCACATGCTTCTAATGAAGCAACATCTTCTACAAGCCAAAACACAACGAAAGTAGAATGTATTCCAACGATATTGGTGAATGGCCAAACAACTTCAATCGAGATTATTGGATTGTGAAAGAAAGTAGCGAAGTGCAACATATGAACAGTGATTTCATGTCTTTAAAAAAAACAACATACAATAAAGAAAACAATCCACGATTTTGTCGAAAGTCGTTTTTCACATATACACATACACCAACAAACAAAACTCACGTGAGAGATTGGTTGTGTTATACAGAAACTAAAGGACAACTGTTCTGTTTTGTTTGCAAAGTTATTGATTTAGGCTGTACCATAGAGTGACTGGTGTATTTGGAATACTCCTACAGTTAAAATCTATTACAGCAGAAGAGATCTTGAAAAGAACTCCAAATATTGTCAGCTCTTACCAAGGGGATTTAGAAGAAAGCCTAGGCGACGAACTTATGCAGTTCACTGAACTTTTTAAAATTAATGTAGCTGCTGCTACTAGCAACAAAAAGCATGAGGCTCTTGAACTGCAATTTTAAAAACTTATAATGAAAAATTCATTAGAGTCGTGTATCCCAAATGTAGAAATAGTCTTACGAATTTACTTGTCTTTAATGATTACTAACTGCAGCGGAGAACGTTCTTTTTCGACATTAAAGCGTATAAAAGTGAGTTAAGGAACATGATGGGACACGATCGTCTAAATAACCTCACCTTAATGAACATTGAATGTAATTTACTTAGAGAAATTGATTTGTCTAGTATTATCTCTAAATTTGCTCACATTAAATCGAGACAAATTTGTTTGTAAAATTTATGTTTTATTTTATTATCATACAAAACCTAGGGCCCCGCGCTAAAATTTGCTAGGGCCCCGCGCTGGCCTAATCCGACACTGAGTGTTACAGAAGAGTACTCCGTATATCATGAACAGATAATAGAACAAATAGATCTACCCAGAAAGAACTAAAAATCAAAGAAGACTGGCTGATGCTGCAAATAAGAAAGAGAAAATTGAAGTATTTTGGACATATAAAGAGATATAATCACTAACATCATCATAAGAAAGAAAGTTGGCACAAAACCGTGCTTGAATTACATAGATAAACAAAGAATGAAGTGGTTTGGCCACTTAATAAGAATGCATCCAAACTCCACAGTATACAGAGTCTTCTACAATAGAACGGGAAAGAAGGCAAGAGGAAGACCACGGGAAAGAAGGCAAGAGGACGACCACGGAAAAGATGGTTAGATGACGTAGCAGAATCCCGTGAAAGAGCAAAGATAACAATCACACAAGCCACCAGAACAGCGCAAGACAAAAACAGAAAACCACGACA
The DNA here is from genome assembly GCA_020796225.1 of Arion vulgaris. Classification (NCBI taxonomy): domain Eukaryota; kingdom Metazoa; phylum Mollusca; class Gastropoda; order Stylommatophora; family Arionidae; genus Arion; species Arion vulgaris. The sequence goes on along the minus strand of CM036777.1, from coordinate 5,802,486 downwards.
CTGGGCAACAACCCGGTAGCAGTGTGACGACACTGGGCAACAACCCGGTAGCAGTGTGACGACACTGGGCAACAACCCGGTAGCAGTGTGACGACAAAAGAAGAAGCAGAAGAAAGAGACAAGAAGGGCTTGAGAAGACTGTTAATCCCGGTAAAGAGAAGATAAAAATGACGGAGAAAATTAATTCATGATGTAAGTGATGATTTGAACTTGACGGCTGCAGAAGTGGGACATCTGTCCCATGAGACCGATTCTTCTGCTTCTTCTTCTAACTTTCCATATTGACCACTAGCTAAACCATGCTGTATGATTTATATACGATATGCTACTAAGAGCGACTGTACGTTGTTCTAGTTATGCGCCTATAAGTAGGTCATCACATCCTGTTTCTGGATGCTTTTTATTTACTAGCGTAGCTTCCCTAGGTTTCTAACTCAGTCGCCTCTTACGACATGCCTTGTAGGTCGCAGTGTTAATATTATTTGCTCCCCTTGCGAGTCCCAGAAACATACGGGCGTATTTTGTTGATAAAACTATCATCATCATCAGTGGCGGCTCGTGATCATTTTTGTTGGTGGGGCCAGACATTTTTTCCCGAATAAATCATGGTTTTTGTTGCTATATTTTAATTTACAAAATAATAAATACACGTTATACATTATTTTTGGTGGGGCCCGCCCCACTGGCCCTTAATGACGAGCCGCCACTGATCATCATCATCAGGTGCCGTGCTGGCTGGCTTAGGTGATCATGGATCTCCACAAATCTCTGTCTCTGGTGTTTGCTATCTTCTCAGATGTTGACAATCTTCCGTGCCATGAAGTCAGACTATCTAGAATTGTATATCTCTGTCTGTCTCTTACTACTGCAACTGTTGGTTATTGGTTACTAAACTGACGTCATTGCACTCCGGGCAGACCCATAGGTGCTTAGCCTCCCCCAACAGATATCTAAGAGTATGCATACTGATGTTTCCCGTGGTCTGCTGATTAAACATACCTCTCACTCTACCTTTCAGACATCCAGTTCGACTTGCACAACGGGTAACTCCAAACTGCATAAATCGCTTGATCGATTCAACATCGATTTTAGTGTCCTCATCCAACAGACAGTCGCGAAGAGACCGAAGAACATCCCCTTATCCATCTTCAACTCCTCAACAATCGATGCTCTTGATGCAAGCCTGTCCGCTCTCTTCTTACCGTAAACACCCGGATGCCCAGGACAGTATATCCACGTAAGCCTCTGAAGGTTAGAAACTTCTATAGACAACATCCACTCATACCGAAACCTGCCCTTCTGGATCTTGTGAACTATATTCTGGATCTTGTGAATGCAACTAAACGTTGTTGATAAATGCAACGGTCTCAGCCTCCATTCTCATTCTGGAAGCAGTTATCATTTGTGATAACTAAAGAGAAATCTGAAAAAGATGGCATTGGATGTGAGGGCTTGGAGGGACTTGGTTGCAAACCTATGCTTCTCTAGAGGTGAAGGATGAAAAAGATGGTATTAGATGCGAGGGCTTGGAGGGACTTGGTTGCAAACCTATGCTTCTCTAGAGGTGAAGGATGAAAAAGATGGCATTGGATGCGAGGGCTTGGAGGGACTTGGTTGCAAACCTATGCTTCTCTAGAGGTGAAGGATGAAAAAGATGGTATTAGATGCGAGGGCTTGGAGGGACTTGGTTGCAAACCTATGCCTCTCTAGAGGTGAAGGATGAAAAAGATGGCATTGGATGCGAGGGCTTGGAGGGACTTGGTTGCAAATCTATGCTTCTCTAGAGGTGAAGGATGAAAAAGATGGCATTGGATGCGAGGCTTGAGGACTTGGTTGCAGACCTATGACTCTCTAGAGGTGAAGGATGCAAAAGATGGCATTGGATGCGAGGGCTTGGAGGGACTTGGTTGCAGACCTATGACTCTCTAGAGGTGAAGGATGACACAGGTGTAATAGACATAATAAACAATACAAAGTCTTACCTGTTTATACATCTCTGCAGGTGTTCCTAATATCAAGATGGCTGACATGAAGGAAACTAGAATAGAGATGGCCACTGGTAAGATAGGCATGCTTCTGTTCCCCATTAGGTACTCGCCTATGTACACACACACAACACATGTGTTAGTATCACACACAACACATGCGTTAGTATATACATATACACATAGCTTCATGAAATAGCTTGTACTGAGTAGAATTTTGCTACTCAATTCAAGTTTTTGCATGTCCCTTGTGGAATGTCACTTTCATCACCCGCCTAAAAAACTCTCTGTATAAAGCAAGTTCTCTCGCCTCTTCCAGCGTCATGTTTAACTCCTTGTATATTAAACGTCTATCACACATTGAGAAGACTGCCTGGAAGCATTACAAGACAGGCACTGTTTTGAAACACGCAGGGAAAGAGGAGTAGGGGGAAGTCCTAGACAGACCTGGAGAAGAGAGCTGGAGACTGATATTAAAATGATGGATAAAACATGGAAAGAGTTGGAAGGGATGGCAGGAGAGAGGAATGTTATAGTTTAAGCCTTTGTGTTGATTGATATATTTTCAGTTATTTGTAGGGTAGTCAGGGCTTTTGGTCCGAGTGGCTTTGGCTATTGTTGTGGTTTAGTTTAGACGTAGTTCCCAATTTGGATGTTAATTCGCCGTAGTTTCCAATTTCCTAATTGTTTATATGTCTCTGTGGTCCACTTGATTATTTATTTATAACCTTCCACCTGGATCATTTATTATACTTTCCGATTTGTGGTTGATTTCATGGTTTCATTTAGTCCTGAAGATGTTCCATTGGACGATAGTGTATTCCTGTACAACGTTTTTTTCACACAATCATAATATACTAAACAACAGCTATGATGGATTCATTTCTTGTACATTTATTTGATGTTAGATAGGTGGACAAGACACCAAACACGTCCGTCCATCTTTTCTGTTTATCTTTGTCTCCTAGTTTTCTAATGTTGCTACGCCGTCACTACCTAAAGCTACGTCAGGTCTCGTTTAGTGTTGCCACTCTGCTTATAGTGAACAGATGCAGATTTAGTGCGCAAACACCACAGTCAACTAATAAAATATATAAATATCTACAAACTACACACTAAAGCTAACTGTCTGGTCCATCTGCTACCACCTGAGGGGACTGGTTACATGCCTTCTACAGGAAGAGCTGGAAGAGGTTTGCAGAGGAAGAGTTGAAAGGTGAAGAAGAAGATACCAAACTCCACACTATGTGGCTTTGGTTGCCACCTTTTACCAGGAGCCAAACTAAAGAACGTTATTTATTGTAAAACCAAATGGCTTGTAAAAACATGGCTTTTGCTCTGGTCCATTAAGAGTTAAAGTTTCTTTGATGTCCTGCTTCCACCTTCGTCTTAGTAGTCCCCTGCCTTGTACTCCAGAAACCATACCTACCATTACCGTTCTCTCCAAACCACTGTGCCGTTTAACGTAGCAAAAATATTTCATCTTCCGGAACATGATGTTATTTATAAGCCAATTCTCTCGATATGCAGTCTTGTAGAATGTCTGGTTTTCTCTTCTCCTTCAAGATCTTCTAGAACTTTTCTGTAGCATCTTGTTTGAAAAGCTTAAATTTTGTTCTTTAATGTTTATGTTATGGTTCACGATTCACATCCATCCTAAGAGTCATTCAGAATGTCTCTCTCTTTTATAAATGTTCTGTCCAGCCTCTGCAGCCGTCATGCTCAAATCAGTAGTCAAAACATGTAATCACAAAGTACTGTAGTTTTACAAATTACAAAACAATGACAAAATATAGCAACGTTTCGACCACAAGGCCTTTATCAAGCAAACGAACAACAGGAGTGACAAATTTAAAAAACAAATGGACGACCAAAAACAAACGTTTCTAATACGAGTTTTTATTTCCAGATTTCATTAGAAACGTTTGTTTTTGGTCGTCCATTTGTTTTTTAAATTTGTCACTCCTGTTGTTCGTTTGCTTGATAAAGGCCTTGTGGTCGAAACGTTGCTGTATTTTGTCAGTTTTTGTAATTTGTAAAACTACAGTACTTTGAGATTACGTGTTTTGCCAATCAAATAGTTTTACTACAGTCTCATCTGTTTTGTGAATATTCAAATCAGTAGTCACATTTTACGTTCATCATTTCCATGGTCTTCATTTCTCTCTTTGTCGGGATGTCTCCTTCCATGATGTCTTCTCCAGCCCTTCATGTCTTTTTATATGTCCAAAATACTTCAATGTTCACATTCTTATTTGTAACATCAGCCAGTTTTCTTTGATTTTGAGTTATTTCTGGATAAATCTATTTGTTCTCTTCTCTGTCCAAGATATTTCTAACAGTAGGCAGATGATTCTGTTATAGACAAGTTATTCATGGACCAGTATGGTTACTGTCAGAAGGAAAGCAATGGAAGACACTGTCCAAGAAGATGCTGGATCCTAACGGTACAGACTACATACACCGCCTAACTACATACCAACACTCCTAAGTCGTTCGAGTGTCCCGGTAGAGTACGATATCATTTAGAGATAATAACATTATTGTAGGTATATTTTTTAATTTAAAAAAATGTCTAATTTCTAGGCAGCACTTTCCATTTTCTCGATTTTGAAACTGTCAATGGTTCTTACTGCTCAACTTAAACATAGGCCCTCTTGTCGTCGCTGATAGAAGAACGATCTCATCACACTAGAGAAGGATTGAAATGAAATGAAATCGGGCAATCCTACAGGACGTAGTCATAACCACAGTAACTAGTCGTTGATTTTTCTATGCACCACTTATACGTTCTTCTTCTTTGCGTTCGTTCTTTACGACCAACTTTAATCACTCTTTGTGATATGTTTGATCTTTGCCAAGAACGTGATACGTTGCACATTGGTTTAGTAGGCTCTAAACACAATGACTTCTACATGTTTCAGACACGTGCATCCGATTTCAGCAGCTTATACGTTCAGTAGTTTGCTATTGCTTTCTGAACGGTGAGGTATATTTTACCTTTGTAACAATCCACGGAAACGAATTTGCTTCCAAACTTGCCCACCGTGAGGTTTGAACCAGGTACGCTTGGGTTTGTGATCGAGCTGACTACCACTTGAGCTACAGACGCTCACTCGGATAAGGGATTACTTTACGAAAATTCCGACCGCTCCACGAGGGAGCGAACCAAGTACTTTTGAAACGAGAGGCGAGCGCCTAACTTCTATGCCACAGAGGCCTTGACATTACCAACATTCTCACAGACTGATGTAAACAGTACCAAGTACCCACCTTGAGTTTTCTGTTTGCCTCCTCTCAAGGCGAAGAAGATGCCGATTCCAGAAGAAATGACCAGCATTGCCAGAAAGACAACGTAATCCCAAACACCAAACTCATTCTTAACTTTCACCATTGTTGCTTGTTGAAATAATGGTGCTGTTGAAGCTGGTTACGTGTGAACAGATTTAGTTCAAATAATGGTGCTGTTGAAGCTGGTTACGCTGTTGAACAGAATTAGTTCAAATAATGGTGCAGTTGAAGCTGGTTACGCTGATGAACAGATTAGTTCAATGTCTGAAGCTGATATAAAACAATTTAATTGTTAATAATTTCGATTAACTGTTTCTTGCTTGAGAAACATTTTTATATGGTAGTGTAATGTTCAGGACTACTTTAGCAATGTTTTGGAACACAGAAGAGGAGTAGGAAGGCCTAGAACACCTTTAGTTCAAATGGAGAAGAGAGCTGAGGCTGATATTAAAAGGATAGGTAAAACATGGAAAGAATTGGAAGGAATGGCAAGAGAGAGGAAGAGCTGGAAGAAGTTTGTTGAAGACCTGTGCTCCATTGGGAGTTGAAAGCTGAAGACGCCTGAGTGGTAACCGTGTCCCAAATTTTGGGTGTAAAGAATAGAACCGCTGTTACCTGCCACGCATGTCGTAAGAGGCGACTAAGGAGGTTTGGCTGAGATCGGATGCACGTGTCCTAAACTTATAGAAGTCTATGCGTTTAGGGCCTACCAAACCAATGTGCAACGTATACACGTTCTTGGCAAAGATCAAACATATCACAAAGAGTAATTAAAGTGGTCGTAAAGAATGAACGCAAGGAAGAAGAAGAATGAGAAATATGAAGAAGAAGGTTCCAGGGAGCACATGGACCTGTGGAACTTAATGGCCGCAATGCTAGTGCAGTCGCTGCGAAATTGTTCAGGTGATGTCCCTGACAGAAAAAACTCATTGACATTATCGAGGATTGAACCCAGGTCTACTGAGTAGGAACTCGCGCTCTAATCCCTTCAGCCAGACGCTTCACTAAATCTTTTTACTTCCACATGAAATAGGACGTCTGGCTTAGCAGTTGAGTACTTGCCTCGCGTTCCGAAGATCGGGGTTCGAATTCGGGCCGCGCCGTTCTTTTCACTAGTAAAGATTGTCCTGAAATCCCTTGGATTGTTTACGGATACAATAGGTGTGTCACGATTTTCATTTCATTCAAACTTATGACTTTTAAATCGAAGTTGAATGCATTTTTCTCTATTGTACATTTTAAATAGCATGTAACGAATACAACATGAGAATAAACATTGACAAAACAGAAGTAATGACATTCGCCAGAGAGGGAAAACACTACCAATATCTCCATCGACAATCGCCAACTAAATCAAGTAAAAAACTTCACATACCTGGGGAGCATTTTTCAGCAAACGGAAGAATAACTAATGAAATTCAACACATGCAACAAAGCAAATCAAATGATAGGCAAATGGCGCCAATTTTAAGATGCAAACACGTCACCATGAACACGAAAAGAGCAATGTTCAACACAATCTTTCTCCACACATTATGTTACCAGTGCCAAACCTGGACGCTGACAACAAACGATAGAAGAAAACTAGTCACAACAGAGATGAAGTGTCTACGCAGAATGCTGGGTGTAACAAGAAGAGACCGGTTGAGAAATGAAGACATCAGGAAAAAGTGGGTACAACATCAATACTAGACTTCATCAAGAAACATCAAATTAAATGGTTTGGCCACGTAAGCAGATTACCAACAGACAGTGCACCTCAAAGAGTAATGCTGCTCCGATACAATGGGTACAAAGCAAAAGGCCGGCCACGCAAAAGATAGACCTCAGAGATAACAGAGGCGACAAAGAGACTATCTACGAAGCGCATACAAGGGTCCGTTTTAGAAATCTCTTCTTGACCTGACGCTGTGAGGCAAACAGGATTCGAGAAAGAAAGAAAGACATTTCAAATCGATAATATCAATGGAGATTGTTGGCAGCAACAAGAAGAGACCGGTCTAGAAATGAAGATATCAGGAATAAAAGTGTGCACAACATCAGTACTGAACTTCATTAAGAAACAACAAATGTGTAACCAACCAAACCAAACCAACCGTTACCAACACGCTAATGACAAACACTAATGAAAAATCCAGAATAGATGCACGAATTCCTTAGCGCTGGAGGAGATCCTCAATGAATAGATTCCTATTCTTGTGGCCTCTCTGCATAAGGTGAGGTTTCAAATGTGGTGTAGCTAGACAAATGGTAGCTAAAGAGGAATAGTAAACCAACAAAGAATCGGTGTCGTTAGCTATGAGACATACAGCCAGACAGAGACAGACATCATCTGAGAGACATACTGAGAAGGAGATCGGAGCACTTATGGACTAATTGGTTCGATGTGCAGTGATGATGTTCTGATGACTAAACTAAACTGAGAGACATACTGAGGAGGAGATCGGAGCACTTATGAACTAATTGGTCGATGTGCAGGATGATGATCCGACGACTAAACTAAACTGAGAGACATACTGAGAAGGAGATCGGAGCACTTATGACAATGGGTCGACGTCAGTGATGATGTTCTGATGACTAAACTAACTGAAAACATACTGAAGAGAGTCGAGCAGTATGGACTAATTGTTCGATGCAGTGATGATGATCCGACGACTAAACTAAACTGAGAGACAATAAATTAAATGGTTTGGCCACATAAACAGATTACCAACAGACAGTTGTGACTCAAAGAGCAATGCTACTTCGATACAGTGGATACAGTGGATACAGTGGATACAAAGCAAAGGTCGTACACGTAAAAGGAACCACATAAATAACAGAGGCGGTGAAGCGGATTTGTTTGTTTGTTTATTATGTAGGAGATTATATATATAATCTTTCTCGCCTTTACAGACGGCCGGTCAATTGGCAAGTGTTTTACTGTGACAACTTTACAGCCAGTCAATTGGCAAGTGTTTTACTGTGACAACTTTACAGACCGGTCAATTGCAAGTGTTTTACTGTGACAACTTTACAGCCGGTCAATTGGCAAGTGTTTTACTGTGACAACTTTACAGACGGTCAATTGGCAAGTGTTTTACTTGACATTTACAGACGGTCAATTGCAAGTGTTTCTGTGAAACTTTACAGACGGTCAATTGGCAAGTGTTTTACTTGACAACTTACAACGGTCAATGCAAGTGTTTCTGTGACAATTACAGACAGCGGTCAATTGGCAAGTTTTTACTGTGACACTTTCAGACGGCGGTTAATTGGAAAGTGTTACTGTGACAACTTCAGACGCCGTCAATTCGTGTTTACTGTGACAACTTTACAGACGGTCAATTGGCAGGTTTTCGTCAACCAGACGGTCAATTGGCAAGTGTTTTACTGTGACAACTTTACAGACGGTCAATTGCCAAGTGTTTTACTGTGACAACTTTACAGACGGTCAATTGGCAAGTGTTTTACTGTGACAACTTTACAGACGGTCAATTGGCAAGTGTTTTACTGTGACAACTTCTGAATTGTCGCTTTTCTTTCTTGTCTTTCAGCTCATACATAAGCCTCTTCTCAAAAGACTCTGCGCCCTTGCGCAATATCGCTTTCCATACAACTCTGTCATCAGCTAGTTTTCCCATGTGTTGGGACCTATAGAAAAGTTCTTCATCGAGGCCTTGCAGACATCTTTATATCTGATCAGTGGTCTGCAAGGCCTCGATGTAAACTTCTTGAAACCGAGGCACGGTTATTTCAACCTAAGGATAACCCTTTTATTGGTTATATCAGAACGTGCAGGCCAACAAACATTAAAAATAAGAAGTGGATCCTTTCGGAGCATCCACGTATTATTTTATCATTTTAAGAAGCGCACACAAAAAACCGTTCTAGAAATCTCTTCTTACCCTGATGCTGTGAGCAAAACAGGATTAGAGAAAATGAGATTATCAAAACCGCGAGCGTGTTGCCGAGACTCTGAATGGGAGCAAAGAATAGTAACACTGCGACCTACAAGGCATGTCGTAACAGATGACTAAGGTAGAGGACTAGGAAAACTAGTCTAGTAAATAAAAAAGCGTCGCAGAAATCGGATGTGCTGGCCTGCTTGTAGACGCATAACTAGCACAACGTAAATCGCTCTTAGGCTCGGATTGCATACAAATCACAAAGAGTGGTTTAACAAGTAGATGATATGGAGCGTTCGAAGAAGAAGAAGAAGAAGAGGAAGAAAAAAAAGAAGAAGAAGAAGATTATCAAAATTATGATAACTAACAAATATTTGATAAATCAACATTTAATATTACCTAGACTTTTTGATATGCCCTTTACAACATCCTGAACACTGAAAGCGTCGAGACTGGTAGCCAAACTTGGGTTACCTGGTGAATCAGGATTTTATACAATTACCCCTTTGCTGTGAATGGCAATCGTTATGGTCGCCGGTAAGTGGTTTAATACTCTGTTGAAAAAAATTCAAAATCTTAAAACTTCAAAACAATGTATAAAAAGTAGACCTAGTTTTTTTTTAATTCAGAAACTGGCTAATTCACCGTGACGATGGTAATTTGGCGAATAGAATGCCCTGTCAACAACAACAAAAATTAGTTCGTTACTGCTTGTTATAAAAAAAAAGCTCATTAGCAGATCAGGTTGGTCTCTAGATTAATTCTGCCAAGACCAAAATTATGGACCTCACAAACTCGACAGTCAACATCGTAATAAATGGCCAAACACTGGAGAAAGTTAAACATTTTACATATTTGGGTAGTAAAGTGTCAATTAACGGAGACAAAATGAAAGAAATAAACTCTCGTATTGCTATAGCGTAGCGTCTATGGCTTAGGGGATAGTGACTCGGTCTATTAACCCGACGTTCTGAGTTCGAATCACGCTGCAGACAGTTTGGTTGTAAATTGTTTGCGTGGATTTTAACAAAAGGACGATGGCACCACCCGTTCAGAAAGCAATGGCAAACTACTGAACGTAATAATGCTAGAAAAATCACAAACAGCGTTAAAAGCTGGGGTTGATTCGCAAAGTCCTGTAAAGGATATGCAATTAACTTTTATTGCTATAGCAGCTAGTGCCTTCACTAAGTTAACAAATATCTGGCAATCTCAAGACCTTAGTACATGTACAAAAGTTAAATTGTTTAGGTCCTGTGTGATTCCTGTACTGACCTACGGTTGTAAAAGTTGAAAATCAACAAAGAAAATTGATAAGAAACTGGACAGCTTTGAGAATAAATATCTCCGAAAATTAATAAAAGTAAAATGGAGTGATTTCGTTTCTAACAACACAGTGAGAGATAGAACACACCAACAACCCGTATCAAATATTATAAGGAAACGAAGGTGGAAATATTTAGGTCATGTTCTTAGATCAGACGAAAAGAGACTGAATCGACAAGTCCTTATGTGGTCACCAGTTGGAAAAGAAAACGTGGAAGACCTAAGACCACTCTTGAAGAACAATCCAACAAGAAAGTAAACTATTGGAATGTAAAACCATACAAGATCTCCAACTGCTAGCAACGAACCGCATCACATGGAGCTCTAAAACATCTGCCCTATGTGCCACCTTTGGTACGAAAGGAGCAAACTAACTAACTGTCTGTTATACCGCTTTTTAGAGTGGCGAAGGACATGGGAAATGCAATGTATACGAAAAGTTAGGCGATTTACGAAAACCTACAAATTTGAGGTGGTCAGAGCAGATCAGATCAGGCCTGGAGAAAACCGAGGTGTGACTGTGGTGATACGTAATAAATTGGCATTTTAGAATAAAGACACGCATGTATGGTATCACATAAGCAAGTAAAATGGATAATCAAGTCATAAAACTAAAAAGTTACCAACATCAGAAAAAGTCACCAACATCAGAAAAAGTCACCAACATCAGCATAAGAAAGAAAGTTGGCGCAGAAACGTGCTTGAATTACATTGAGAAAAAAAGACTGAAGTGGTTGGTCACTTAATGCATCCAAACTCTACTGTATACATACTCTTTACGGCAGTGCTTCAGGAAAGAAGAGAAGAGGAAGACCATAAAAAAGATGGTTAGATGCAGTGGCGGCTCGTGATCATTTTTGTTGGTGGGGCCAGACATTTTTTACGGATAAATCATGGTTTTTGGTAGCTATATTTTAATTTATAAAATAATAAATACACGGGTTTTACAATTGGTGGGCCTGCCCACTGGCTAATACAGCCACCATTGGTTAGATGGCAGTGAAATCCTGTCAAAAGCAAAAATAACAAGCTAAGCCACAAAACAATGCAAACAAAAACAGAAAACACGACACTGGGCAACAGCCCGGTAACAGTATGACGACACTGGGCAACAACCCGGTAACAGTATGACGACACTGGGCAACAGCCCGGTAACAGTGTGACGACACTGGGCAACAACACGGTAACAGTGTGACGACACTGGGCAACAACACGGTAACAGTGTGACGACAAAAGAAGAAGAAGAAGAAGTAGGACATGGAGGACATGAACTTGTAGAATGTAATGGCGCGTGGCTTTGCAGTCGCCACGAAACTATTCTGTTTAGTATTTGTTCTTTATGCCCCCGACATTTAAAAACTCATTGACCTTACAGGAGATTGAACCCGGATCTCGCGAATTGGAGTCCGAGCTCTCTAGGTAGCTTCCCTAGGCCCTACCACAGCAACTCTAATACTGTGCCGCATAACTGACCGAGTAAACCCTGACCTAATTTCAGTTGGGGGGCTGGAATTTATTAATGTGTGATAGAACGCTGCAAGCTTTGTTTACAATTTTACTCAATTCTGTGAGTCTATGTTTATTTATTGATGAAAAATATTCATAATATTGATATTCCTTATTGTTACACTTAACTTGTTGCATAATATAACTTTGAGTTAGCATGTGTTTAAAAAAAAAAAAATGAATTCGTCTATATACAACAGTACTGGAATGCGAAATCACGTGACGGGTTGTGGTCTGATTTTCCATAATTTTTACTAGAGTCCACCGGCCCTACGAGTTTATAGTTGGCTATGGCCCTACCTTATTCGCATCTTACGACATACCTTGTAGGTCACAGTGTTACTATTCTTTGCTCCCCTTATGAGCCCCCAGCAACACACGCGTGCTACTAAATACTAGATTTGTCTACTTAACTTGGTAAGGTATACTCGTAACCTATGACACCTGTCTGTTTGTTTGTCTGTTTGTCTGTTTGTTTGTCATGCTAACATGCTTTTTTTCCGATCCAGAAGCACTGTGAGCTTTCAGCCTTCGCTCGGTGCCATGGACATCGTAACCTTCGGTTCGGTGCCCCGAACACCGTAAATCTGGGAAATCTGTGGCTTTTTCTGCCATCCACGGAATTGAACCGTACACAGAGGATAGTCACCTGAAGTCAACGCTACGAACACGCGGGCAGACGGGCTGCTAACATGCTTAAAGTACAAAGTACTTTGTGGTACTTCATAACGACAGAGATGATATATGTGTTTGTATGTTACATTCAGAAATTAAGACTGAAAATCCAGTCCTTCGAAACTAAATGCTACAGAAAGATCCTACGAATACCATGGACAGAAAAAGAAAGAACACTGATGTCCTGAAAGAACTAAATGTTAAAGAGAATTGGCTGATAAACAACATACTATACAGAAAAATTACATACTTTGGTCACATTAAGCGTCACGATGGCGTGGAAAGAACAATACTAGAGGGCAGGGTCCCAGGACGCAGAGGCAGACCAAGAAGAAGATGGCTACAAGATATTAAAGAAACCATGAACATGACCATCGACGAAGTGGGTGAACTGGCAAGAGACAGAGTGAATTTCAGATGTGCTGTAAAGAGAGCAACGTCCTATAAAGGATACGCACCTTGATGATGATGTGTTACATTCATTCATCAAATAGTTTGTCTTGAGCAGAACTTTGCCACCCCACCAGTCCTTCTGAATTTATCTCTATCATAGCCTCATGTGTTGCAGTGACTCGCAAGGGGAGCAAAGAATAGTGACACTGTTACCTACAAGGTATGTATAAGAGGTAACTGAGGTAATGCTTAGGGAAGCTGCCCTAGTAAATTAAAACCTCACAAAATTTCAAATGTGCTGGCCTACTTGTAGGCGCATAGCTGGCACAACGTTCAATCGCTCTTAGGCTCAGATCCCATACAGATCACAAAGAGTGGTTTAACAAATGGTCGATATAGAAAATTCTAAAAAGAAGAAAACGAAGAAAAATCTCTCTCATAGGTCAGATGCCCTACCTCTGCAGCATCATGCTCAAATCATCATTTACATCACGAATCCTTTTCTCCTATGAATCCTCTTTTCTTCTTTGCCCGGAGCCGTTTCTTCTATAAAAGTCTTCTTCATGTCTCTTTATATTCCCAAAATACTTCAATTTTCTCATTGTTATTTGCAGCATCAGTTAGTTCTACTTGATTTTGAATTCTTTCTGTATAGATCTATGTGTTCTCTTCTCTGTTCTTGATATACGGAGCACCTTTCTGTAACACTTATATTCAAAAGCACAAATTTGTTTTCCCACTGCCATGCTTCACTCCCATTTCTTGTATTCAAAAGACGTTATTGGAATACTAACCCTTTCCCTGTATAATTTTATTTATATGGTAATGTATACTGAAATAGACAGTTAACTGGCTTTGCGTCATAAAAAAAATATACTGTGAGCCAGTATATGGGCTGAGAAGTACGAATGGGTTAAATCCACTCGTACTCTCGAATAATGAAAAACTGACAAAATTGGTAATATTGAGCGTAAGACGAGGGCGAACAGACATACGAGTGCAGAACTTTAGTCAGATATATTAATGTTAAAAACAATAGATAAGACTTGACAAATTTAGGAAGGAGTTAGAGACATACAAAGAGTTTATGTGTAACAAATGTAACTTCGTTTTTGTTGTTTGGCCATTTTCATCTTTCAACATTAAGGTGCGTATCCTTAATATAACGTTGCTCTCTTTGCAGCACATCTGAAATTCACTCTGTCTCTAGCCAGTTCACCCACTTCGTCGATGGTCATATTCATGGTTTCTTTAATATCTTGTATCCATCTTCTTCTTGGTCTGCCTCTGCGTCCTGGGACCCTGCCCTCTAATATTGTTCTTTCCAGACCATCGTGACACTTAATGTGACCAAATTATTGAATTTTTCTGTATAGTATGCTGTTTATCAGCCAATTCTCTTTAACAATTAATTCTTTCAGGACATCAGTGTTCTTTCTTTTTCTGTCCATGGTATTCGTAGGATCTTTCTGTAGCATTTAGTTTCGAAGGACTGGATTTTCGTTCTTAGTTTTTGTGTAATAGTCCATGATTCACAAACATAAGTAGCCACTGGGAAAATGCATGCTCTCAATATTTCTAATTTTAGTATTTTGCTGGTACTTTGCCACATGTTCTTCATTGTGTTTAACTTCTTGATTGCTATTGCCAATCTTCTTGAGATCTCTTTGGAGCAGTCACCGTTGTTGTTAATTATGTCATCTTTACAGACGGCCAATTGGCACGTGTTTTACTGTGACAACTTCTGAGTATGCGATTGTCTCTCTTGTCTTGTATCTCACCCCTAAGCCTCTTATACAAGTTTCTTTCCTTATTGGGTCTTAGCCGAAAGTAAGGATGAAATGTTTCTCTCCATTTGTCCCAAGCCTGGGAAGCTGCTTGTTGTAACTTCTAGAATCTCTTTCTTATTTGTTACAAACGCTTCTATTCTGTAACAGTTTGATATTAACTCTTAGTGGACCAGGGCAAAAGTCATGTATTTGCAAGCCATTTGTTTTTAGAATTAAAAACGCCATTTAGTGTGGCTCCTGGTAAAAAGGCATCCAACCCAAAGCCACGTAGTGTGGCTCCTGGTAAAGGCATCCAACCAAGAAGCCACGTATGTGGCTCCTGGTAAAGGCATCAACCCAAGAGCCACGTAGTGGGCTCCTGGAAGGCATCAACCCAAGCCACGTAGTGTGGCTCCTGGTAAAAGGCATCCAACCCAAGTCACGTAGTGTGGCTCCTGGTAAAGGCATCCAACCCAAGTCACGTAGTGTGGCTCCTGGTAAAGGCATCCAACCCAAGTCACGTAGTGTGGCTCCTGGTAAAAGGCATCCAACCCAAAAGTCACGTAGGTGGCTCCTGGTAAAAGGCATCAACCCAAAAGTCACGTAGTGTGGCGTTTGGTTCACAAGGAGTTAAAGAGAGTTGGCGATTAAGAACATAAAATCAAGGAAAGTTAAATATTTCGGAAACATCAAACGACATGAGTGCCTAGAGATTACAATTCTGGAGAGAATAGTGCCTGGAAGAAGAATGAGAGGAAGACCTAGAGGACGATGAGTGCAAGATGTCATTGACGATTTGAGAAGGACTACTGCTGACGCCGGTCAATTTGCACAGAATATAGTTTTTCAGGACTGTTGTCATGGGGGCCAAGTTCTGGAAGGGACGAGCTACTTGATAATGATGATGATTTGTTACAAATGAATTGCGCTTGTTCATTGTGTATGTATTAACTGTTTCCTTACTTAAAGATGTAGTAGTTGAAGTATGACAACAAGAGCAAGGTCAGATAAGATATAAAATAGAAATATGACTGGGCAATACATAATCATATCAACAAAACACGGACAATGTTTCTAATAAACACGGAACTTGTCCTGTTAGGGACACAATTATCTTTATATTCTACGCGTATACCTGTCACAATTGTCAAGGTTGTCATCTAGGTTTTCACCGAAGCCACCAAAGCTGCGCAAACAACTTACCTTGCTCCGATTAAAGTACCGTTCAAGTCTTAATATTTATTTCAAACATGAAACTATTCATAGCCAACATGGAACTATCACCGCTCAGCCACAGCCAAGTCTAGATAACTAGGCCAGACAACTGACCAGGGATTGCCTGACCTGGATCAGAAAAGGGGGCTGGAAATTACAGATGTTTGATAGAACACTGCACGCATTTTTTGCAATTTTACTCAATTCTGTGAGTCTATGGTTATTTATTGGTGAAAAATACTCATAATATTGATATTCCTTATTGTTAAACTTAACTTGTTGCATAATACAAGGTGTTCAAGATAAAAGCAGCCTATTAATGGAGTTAATCTGGCATATATTTATGAAAATGAGAAGGTTCAGTTATGACGTAGTATAGGTCAAGGTTGTGTGACGGTATGTAATTGTAGTGCGGAAGGGGCGATGAACAAATGTGACGTAGGGCGAGCTAGTCAGAACCGGTTTAAACAGTAAATAGACACGACGCAATAGGTAACTGGTAAACTTTCGATTTGTCAATGGGGCTGCATTTATCTTGAACACCCTGAATAACTTCGATATAACATTGTGTGTTGATTTTTAAATGAATTCGTCTATATACACCAATACTGGAATGCAAAGTCGCGTACTGTAGTTGTGGTCTGATTTCCCATAATTCATACCTGAGTCCGAAGGCCCATAAGTTTAAAGTTGGCTCTGGTTCTGCCGATGATTGGGAAAATATTATCACAACTCAAAAATTGGATATTCGTTCTTAATATGGGTGGTTAAGGATTCGACCGCCCGTCTGCCCAGCGTGTTCGTAGCGCGTTGGACTACGGGTGACTAGTCCTCTGTAAGTGCGGGTTCAACTCCGTGGACTGGCAGAAAAGCTACAGGTTCCCCAGATTTACGGTGTTCGTGGCACCTAGCCGAAGGGTTATGATGTCCATGACTCCGAACCGAAGAGCTTTCAGCTCAAGTGCTTCTGGATCGGAAAAAATAAATAGGATTCGACCACCCTTGGACATATAAGCTCTGGTTAGATAACCCATGGGGTTATAATATATTACTACACGGATTACTCGGTAAATAGCAGAAATGATAGAAAAGCAGAAAGCATACCATCATTAAATCTACTTAAGACAGAAGATACTGGGGTTCTTTGTGACATTATTTTCATTTTTGTTCAACATTTTTGTTCAACATGTTTTGTTCAACATTTTTGTTCACCATTTTTGTTCAACATTTTTGTTCAACATTTTTTGTTCAACATTTTTGTTCAACATTTTGTTCACCATTTTTTGTTCAACATTTGTTGTTCAACATTCTTTTTCAACATTTTTTAACAGTTTTTTCAACATCCTCTAAATTACATCGGGACCATTGACGGTGCTACTGAGTTCATGAACTGCCGCTGAGATTTTCCAGTGGAATAAAGATATCAAAGCACACATTTTTACCCACCGAAGTGCATTGTTGATGGTCATATCAATCGATCAATAATGCCGGGTCTTTGCGTCATGTAAACAAATCACAATGAGCTAGTGCATCAGTTCAAAGGGACGAATGAGTTAAGACTGTCCTTCATAGCTACAATGGAACAATAGAGACGACCGATGCTTCAGTACAATACGTGCTTGAGATGAATAACAGTGCAGACTACGCAGCTCATGAATCGCACATTCAACAACAGCAGAACAACAGATCAAGACAAGCATGTTTGGACTTGTATAGGTGAAAACAAATGATGAGGTTTTAAAATAGGTCTGCGCCCGCCTGCCCAGCGTATTCGTAGGGCGTTGGACGACGGGTGACAAGTCCCCTGCGAGAAAAACTGAAACGGCTTAACTTTCACTATATATATGTCAGGATGAACGGACTAGGAAAGGGCAGGATACAGAGAACCAGCTTCGCAAAAAGTGCCAAAGCACTGATCCAAGGTCACCCGGTCTTAGCAAAGTGCAACCCCAAATTGATACAGGCAACTGTTAAGAGCCCGCCGTGGAAGATCAATGTGCCAGAATTAAGGGAATCAATCCCAGGTATACTTAAGAAAGGGCAGCAAGAAAACTGCGAAAGAAGAGTGGTTACAGAAAAATTCATAGAGACAGAGTACCCTGAAAATGAGTGGACACACGATGGATCGGCAGTGGACGCAATCAGCGATGACGGAGGAGGAATAGTGCTTAAACTCTCAAACAATGAGAAGGTCACAAAATCGATTGCCACAGGCAAGTTCTCAAACAACTACCGTACAGAGGCAGAGGCGCTAGGAACAGCAGCCGAAATGATCTTGAGAAGATCATTGAGAGAAGTCTTGATATTCACCGATGCTCTATCGGTTATCACTGCACTAAAAACTGCATCCAAAACAGAACACAAGGAGCTGAAAGCGATCCTCGGTATACTAGTAAACTCACTTAAACGCACAGTCGTTCAATGGATACCTTCACACTGCAACATAAGCGGTAACGAGGAAGCCGACATGCTAGCAAAAGTAGGAGGACGACTACCGCAGACTAATCACGAGATCAGCTATGAAGAGGCCATGACAACCATCGGCAGGCAGGACAATAAAAATGGTCGAAAGACCACCCACAACACAACAGCAATGATAGGTACTATGGTCTGTCCCGTAGTGAACAAGTTGCCATATTCCACCTTCGTACCGGCCATAACAGACTCCAAGCCCACATGTATAACAAGTCTGAAATCGGCACAACTAGCGTGGGTCACTGTGAAAAGGCGGACATAACGGTAAAGCACATACTGCAAGACTGCCAGCTGTTAGCAGCCCTGAGAAAAGAAACCTGGCCGGATAACACAGAACTTCGCGAGAAGCTGTATGGAGGGACGGAGTCACTAAAAGCAACAGTAAAATTCATGATAAAATTGGTTCATCAGTCTAGGCGGGGATCGCGAGAGAGAGAGAGACATTTGGTGACAACAGATAAAATTCAGGGAACGGAGATCGTAGAAGACAGAGAGAGAAGTTGTTGGATGGCCTGACATTGTGGTTTGACAAAAGATCGATGTCAGAACTGATAAGCTGCATCAAGAAGAGAGAGAGTTGTGGTGAGACATGATCGCCTACACCGGCAGGCATAACACTTGATTGATAGAAGAAATAGTTAAACTAACCAACAAAACAGATGATATATTTTATTGTTCTAACCGCCTGTTTGTTGTCGGGGCTTGCAAGGGGAGCAAAGAATAGTAGCACTGCGACAACATACAAGGCATGTCGTAAGAGGCGACTGAGGTAGTGGCCTAGAAAGCTACCTAGTAAATGAAAAACGGAACAGAAATCGGATATGCGACCTACATGTAAGCGCATAACTGGCACAACGTACAATCGCTCTTAGGCTCTGATCACATGCAGATCACAAAAAGGGGTGGATATTGAAAGTTGGAATAAGATTTTTTTTTTTTCCCGATCCAGAAGCACTTGAGCTGAAAGCTCTTCGGCTCGTGTCATGGACATCGTAACCCTTCGGCTCGGTGTCACGAACACCGTAAATCTGGGGAACCTGTAGCTTTTCTGCCAGTCCGCGGAGTTGAACCCGCACTTACAGAGGACTAGTCACCCGTAGTCCAACGCGCTACGAACACGCTGGGCACGCGGCCGTGAGAATAAGATAAAGATGTATGAACGGACGGAATAGCGCAACAAATAAAACTTTAGATTTCGCATCTAATAAAAATAGGTCTTGCGCTCACTTCATTCACCCTACTTTCACAAGTTAGAAAACACACTTTTCACAGTTAGGAAAACCTTTCACAAGTTAGGAAAAACACACTTTTCAAGTTAGAAAACACACTTTAATGGAACAAAGCACACAATTGAACACACTTTCACAATTGCATTAAGTAGAAAAACACACTTTTCATTGAACACACTTTCAAGTTAGAAAACACTTTCAAAGTTAGAAAACACACTTTTCACAGTTAGAAAACACTTTTCAGTTAGGAAAACACACTTCAAAGTTAGGAACACACTTTTCACAAGTGCACTTCATTAGGAAAAACACACTTTTCACAAGTTAGGAAAACACACTTTTCAAGTTAGGAAAAACACATTTTCAAAGTAGAAACACACTTTTCACAAGTTAGGAAAAACACACTTTTCACAAGTTAGGAAAACACACTTTCAAATTAGGAAAACACACTTTTCACAAGTTAGGAAAAACACACTTTTCACAAGTTAGGAAAAACACACTTTTCACAAGTTAGGAAAAACACACTTTTCACAAGTTAGGAAAAACACACTTTTCACAAGTTAGGAAAAACACACTTTTTACAAGTTAGGAAAAACACACTTTTCACAAGTTAGGAAAAACACACTTTTCACAAGTTAGGAAAAACACACTTTTCACAAGTTAGGAAAAACACACTTTTCACAAGTTAGGAAAAACACACTTTTCACAAGTTAGGAAAACACCTTTACAAGTTAGAAACACTTTTCACTTGAAACACTTCAGTTAGAAAACACTTTCGTTGGAAAACACACTAATTTAGGAACACTTTCAGAGAACACACTTCACAAGTTAGAAACACACTTTCCAAGTTAGAACACATTTCAACCTTAGAAAGCACACTTTTCACAGAAGTTAGGAACTCATTTTCCTTGGAAAACACACTTTTCACAAGTTAGGAAAAACACACTTTTCACAAGTTAGGAAAAACACACTTTTCACAAGTTAGGAAAAACACACTTTTCACAAGTTAGGAAAAACACACTTTTCACAAGTTAGGAAAAACACACTTTTCACAAGTTGGGAAAAAACACACTTTTTACAAGTTAGGAAAAACACACTTTTCACAAGTTAGGAAAAACACACTTTTCACAAGTTAGGAAAAACACACTTTTCACAAGTTAGGAAAAACACACTTTTCACAAGTTAGGAAAAACACACTTTTCACAAGTTAGGAAAAACACACTTTTCACAAGTTAGGAAAAACACACTTTTCACAAGTTAGGAAAAACACACTTTTCACAAGTTAGGAAAAACACACTTTTCACAAGTTAAGAAAACACACTTTTCACAAGTTAGGAAAAACACACTTTTCACAAGTTAGGAAAAACACACTTTTCACAAGTTAGGAAAAACACACTTTTCACAAGTTAGTAAAAACACAATTTTCACAAGTTAGGAAAAACACACTTTTCACAAGTTAGGAAAAACACACTTTTCACAAGTTAGGAAAAACACACTTTTCACAAGTTAGGAAAAACACACTTTTCACAAGTTAGGAAAAACACACTTTTCACAAGTTAGGAAAAACACACTTTTCACACGTTAGGAAAAACACACTTTTCACAAGTTAGTAAAAACAACTAGTTCGCCTAAATCCTGCATACTTGAAGTTAGAAATGGGAAGTGGCAGGTATTTCACACCTTACGACCTGTAAAAGTTGCGGGACATTGTCAATTTTCACGTCAACTTGTTTCTGGACTCATTTGTTTCCTGGATGTTTGTTTGTTTTCTTTATCTGGACAAAATGTTGAATATACAATAAAAAAACTAACAAACAAACCAGTGGTTACTGCCCCTTGTACCGCTTTTTAGGGCGGTATGGAACAGGCAGTGGGGGTTACCAGGAAAGATTATGAAATGAGGACATCAGAAGCAGAGGGGGCATACCTTCACTTCATGCACCGAATACACTGAAAGACAACAAATGCGGTGGTTTTGACATTTAAAAAAAAGTAAAGGAACCCTTTCATACTTCGTGGTATATAGGGCAATACAGTGTTAGGCCTGTATTTTCATTGACAGTCGGCACACGATGGGTGATGTGGTCAGCATCACGCCTTTGGACATTTAGTGAGAATGAAATACAACCAACCACCAATAACAGCATACAATAAAAAGAGATCAGGTACTAGAGCAGCATTTCCCAAAGTGGACGGTACCGCCCCGCCTCCCCGTGGGCGTTGAATCGTTCTAGTGGCGGTAGTGGGTTCAGAAGAATGTGGGGGTGTTCAGGGATTAGGGTCGTAGCTCCTTAAAAGAAAAATTAATAATAAATATTTAAAATAATTTTCGTGATTTTGCGATTGAATAATCATTAAAAATTTGAATTTGCATTTTAATTCATCTTATGCCCTCTTACGCATCCATTTTTCCTCAATTTTCTATTTCATGTATATAATCATTTGAAAATTACCATGTATAATAGAAATATATATTAATTTTCTATGTCAAAGAGAAAATAGAGCATGTATATAAGTGGGGGGCGTTAACAAACTTTTATAATGTGGAGGGCGTTAAAAAGTGTATGTTGTGAAAATTGGGCGGTGGGCCGAAAAAGTTTAGGAAATCTATGTACTAGAGCTACGGGAAGACCAAGAAAAAATGGATAGACAATATCAAGACCACACTAAATAAACACGGATACAACACAACAAGAGCGACTCATCTGGCCCTAGAACACAAATTAAAGCTCCCACCCCTACGCTTAACGGCAAGAGTGGACAGCCAACTCCATCATCCACCTGGGGGACAGACAATAGACAATAGAACAAGGAAAGAGAGGGGGTCTATGTACATACGGAATTTACCGGTCGCATGGCTAGTACAGTCGCCATGAATGTTAGGATTTTTCTTTTTATGCCCCTGACAGAAAATATCATTGGCCGTACCGTGAATTGAATAAGCGTCTCTGCTTGCACCCATTCTGCCAGGTGCTTCTCAAATATACAAAACTCTATGTACGTATTCACTACCGACTCTTAACCCTTTAGCTGCTATGGAGGTATATTTACGTTTTCCCCATTCACTTCTAAAGACGCATTAATACGTCTGTTGTTATCTCTTCTCTGTGGGCTAAAGACGTGTTAACAGGTTATATATTGCTACTGTCACTGTTATAGGCGTACATTCACGTTTGTGACTTAGAAACAAAGAGTAGCTATTTTTAGCTCAGCCTTCAGAAAGTATGTAGCAGCGAAAGGGTTAAACCTCTAACAATTGGATAAGAAAAGAGTTTAAGAGTCCAGGTAAGGTTAGAGTAAACGAAAAATGTAACATCAAAGGAAAGAAAAGCCCTCATTACTAAATGATGTGTAATTAAAAAAACAAAACTTGGAAATGCAACTTCTTTCATCGTTTATATTTGTGTACAATACAAACATTTGTCTTTCGGGTTGAAGGTCCTGGGTTTAAATCTCGCCGTTCTGTTCACGAGTGCATTTTTTCGAGAGACACCTAGGATTGTTGCTGGAGCTACGGATTTCGGGCTCTGTGCATTACTCTCGATAGATGGCGTGCCATTTCTGCGGAGAGGGACCGAGCCATATGAGGTAAAACCCGGTGGAATAAAGTCAATCCTTCGGCTTAAAAATGCTTTTAAAATAAAATACAAACAAGTTTCGGACCGAACTAAGAAACAGAAAATATACAGGTATTACCAAACGAAGAAACAGACACAAAAAGCGCAGTCACCAAAAATAACTACATGTGAAATGCGTTGCCTGCGAAAAGTTACCAACAATACCAGAAAAGACAGAATCACTAACATCAGCATAAGAAAGAAAGTTGGCACAGAAACTTGATTGAATTACATTGAGAAACAAAGAATGAAGTGGTTTGACCACTTAATAAGAATGCATCCAAACTCTACAGTATACAGAGTCTTCTACAACAGAACATCGGGAAAGAAGGCAAGAGGAAGACCACGGAAAAGATAGATGGCGTAGCAGAATCCTGTGAAAGAGCAAAGATAACAATCACACAAGCCACCAGAACAGCGCAAGACAAAAACAGAAAACCACGACACTGGGCAACAACCTGGTAGCAGTGTGACGACAAAAGAAGAAGAAGAGAAATAGACAGCGTACAAGTATTACCAAACTAAGAAACAAATAGTAAGATTTCTGCACAAACAGTTTCTGCACTGTCCGCTGTAACAGAAGACCGTATATCTCATTCGGTAAATCGGACTTTCCCGTTGTAGTGTGTTGACTTTTTTATATGTTCGATAGACCATTGTGCCGTTAATGACATTTTACATGATTTTATGAACGAAATGATCTAAAGGAGACATAATGGCTTCATTGCACCGGGTTGCCTCATATGGCTCGCTCCGTCCCTGTCGGCAGAAATGGCTCGCCATCTGCAAAGAGTTTTGCATAAAGCATAAACTCTGTAGCTCTATCCCAAATCCGAGTGATGTCATGAAAAAAACTGCACATGTGACTCGGTCGTGATTCGAATCCATACCCTTCAGAAAGACAGGCAAACGTTTTAACCACTTCTCAATCTGTCTGCCTATATCTGTCTGTATATTTGTCTGTCTGTATATTTGTCTGTCTCTTTGTCTATTTATCTATCTGAAGCAGTGTGAACTATGTCTTTGTCCTTAGTGGTTACTGGGACCCAAATTGGGGTGTAAAGAATAGAACCACTGTTACATGCCACACATGTCGTAAGAGGCGACTAAGGAGGTTGGGCGTGGACTAGCTACCCTACACCGTAAAAACACTAGATGGCTACAGAACGGAGAGCGAACCGAGTAAACGCTGGCTGAAACCGGACACATCGCCAAAGGATAAACACCAGAGCTCCAAATGGTGCTGAAGATGTGACGTAAAACACACCAAAGCTAAGGCTGCATGAATCAGATTTCCACATGAATAGAATTTATGGGGGATCTGGTACATCAGGTCTGGGCAGTGGGACAATCACTCTATTCTTTATTATCTCTCTCTTTCTTCCAATGGGTTCTCTGGGGCATAGATGTTAGGTGCTCGCCTCTCGAGACAAAGGTACCAGGTTTGCTCCCTCATTGAGCCATCTAGGTATTTTTCTAAATATCACTGATCTCAGTGAACCTGAGATCGAGTTCCGAGTCCTATCGGAGACAGACGAGAAAACGTAGGTGCCATATTCAATTTGAGCACGTAACAGAACTCTTGACAGTTCAAAATCGAGAGGAGCAGGCTGGAAAGCTGCTGCCCAGACAAAATTCATTAGAAAAAAATGAAAATAAAATTCCTACAATATCTTCACCATCTTCAAAATTACATCGGGGACCTTCGCCGGTGCTAAGGAGTTTGTGCACTGCAGCTAAGATCCTCCTGTGAAAGAAAGAGATCGGAGCACACATGGTTACTCACCGAAGTGCATTAATGATGGTCCGTCCTATCAATCAATCAATCAATCAATCTTTCTTCCAGCCCCCACCACCTCACCTCCAACCCGTAAATCCGGTCCCCCACCCCTAACCGGAAAATCCGGTGCCACCTCCCCCTCTCCCCAAGGATTCCTCCTCCTCTTGTGCACTTCATTTTGGTGTCAACATATACTTGTGTCTATATTGTAAATGTCAAGGTGTCAATCAGTTATCAGACCACCCAGTTACGTCTCACCATTTCTGATTCGACTTTATAAATCATGCTCATTGAGTCACTGAGTATGAAAACACGAGAGTATTTGTGAGATGCCTACCCTTTTATCGCCTCCGTAACCGCCCGAACCTCCATTGTCAAGCTGCTTGTGGTTGTTGCGTAGGCCCCACTGGCCTCTCTTATTATTTTCATCCTAATCGTGCTGAAAAAGACCACGCACAGTGTTGTTGGCGATTGACTGAACCATCGGTGTAAATAACCACATCTGTATCATTGATGATGTCATTCAAGTTAGTTAGTTAGTCTTTCCTCTTGGGCCTGTGGGCGGCGCATGGGGCAGAGGTCATAGCTCTCCATGTCTCGCGGTTCGTTGCTATCTGTTTTAGGTCTTTAATGTTTACTAGGCCCATCGTTGAGCCTTCTCTGGTGATGGTTCTACGCAGAGTCTCTCTTGGTCTTCCTCGTTTTCTTTTTCCCTCTGGTGTCCATATGAGGATTGGTAAGGGAGTCTTCTCTCATCCATTCTAAGTGTGTGGCCGATGTAGTTCCAGCGGCGCTTTCTTATAAAATTTGATACATTTTCTTGCTTGGTCTCTTGTCTTATTTGTGTATTGGGTCTGAAATCTGACCATTTGAGGTTCAGTATTCTTCTAAGACATTTATTCTCAAAGTTATCTAATTTTCTTTCTAGAGCTTTTGTTGCTTTCCAACTCTCGCATCCATAAGTTAATACTGGAATCACACAAGAGTTAAAGATCTTTAATTTTAAGTGCTTGCTGAGTGAATTGGACTTCCATATATTTGACAATTTGTTAAAAGCACTTGATGCCAATGCGATTCTGTGTGGAATTTCTGGCGCTGTATCCCCGTAGATGACATCATACTCCCTAGGTATGTAAAACTTTTGACTTTTTCAAGAGTGTAGTTTTTAGTTGGATATTTTCTGGACTGCTGGTAAGGTCAACAATTTTTGTTTTTGTGGTGTTTATTTGGAGACCAATTTGTCCTGAGATATTTTGGAGAAGGTTTGTCATTCAAGAGGGTGTCAATATTCAGATGAATGAGCTTACATTGGACCATAACTGAATTTAGTCATACCATATTAGTTGTCAGTGGCGGCTCGTCATTAAGGGCCGGTGGGGCCGAGCCCCACCAAAAATGATGTGTAACGTGTATAAATTAAAATATAACCTAACCCAATACCATGATTGTCCACACAAAAATATGTCTGGCCCCACCAACAAAACTTAGAACGAGCCGCCACTGTTAGTTGTCCTCCATGAAACACGTCTGCTATGACAGGGACATGTTAAATTAACCAGGTCTTATTGAAGATACCCTTGACGTGATCATAATTACAAACAAGGGATGCTACAGAGTGCACAGGCAACACTTGGTTGAACTCGCTCTTTCAAACGTTTCAATGAAAACCTCCAACAGCCTGTTGAATACGTTTAATTGTTCTATCCTCTATGAGCGTAGATCGAGGGTTTTAAACGAGGGAGGCTTATACCGTGGCCCAAACTTGGCCCGATAACACTGAGCTCCGCGGGAAGCTGTAAGTGGGAACGGAGTCACTAAAAGCAACGGTAAAATTAATGACAAAAATTGGTTCATCAGTCTAGACCGGGATCGCGAGAGAGAGAGATACCGTGGCCCCGATAACATACGGCCGGCGGGATCAGGTAAAAGTTCTAGAAAATAAGACCACAACTGTCGCGTGTTCCTTGCATTCCAGTATCTTTGTATATAAACTAATTAATTGTAATAACAACACGACGTGCGGAATGAAGGTTATATTATGTGACATAATACGCCAATGTTTGGATTTGGACGACCTGTCAAACCTTTATAATGTCGGCCTTACTTTTCTAACCCCACTGATTGTATTCCGGAGTAGAAATATTCTAAGCCTTTTTTTTCCAATCCAGAAGCACTTGAGCTTTCAGCTCTTCGTTCGGTGCCATGGACATCGTAACCCTTCGGTTCGGGGCCACGAACATCGTGAATCAGGGGAACCTGTGGTTTTTCTGCCAGCCCGCGGAATTGAACCCACACACACAGAGGTCTAGTCACCCGCAGTCCAACACGCTACAAACACGCTGGGCAGTCGGGCTCTCAGCCTTTTCGAGAAGCATGTAGGCTACTTGGCAGCTTACAACCGCGTCACATGTACAATATTTTCATGAGATCCCTAGGATTGCTGCTGGAGCTACAGAGTTTATGCTGTGTGCAGAACTCTTGCCAGATAACGTACCAATTATGCCGACAGACATGGAGCATTTATTATTGCGAAATGAAAATGAAAATCGTGACATATCCTTTACAGGAAGTAGTCATCAACCCTAGTAAACGAGTCGTTGATTTTCTAGCCACAACTTATACGTTCAGTAGTTTACATTGCTTTCTGAATGGTGAGCTCTATTTATACCTTTCGTGAAAATCCCACGGAAAAGAATTTTCTTCCAAACTGCCTCACGCGGAGTTTGAACCAGGTAAGCTTGTGTTGTGATCGAACTCACTACTGCTTAAGCCACAGACGACCACTGAAATTATTGGAAACCCAGGTGCAAATAAGGCAATTCTTAGACCCTTTAAAAGTTACCACCTTCGTCTTGGTGGTACTCGGTCTAACATTCTAGGATCTATTCATGTCAATAGATTCCTCTCTACACCACTGCTACGTTTAATGTGACCAAGTACACAAACAATGTGAAGAATTAAACAAACACTACGTGTCGCAAAGTGATTTGTTGAGAATAAGATCAAATTATGTAACAAACAATTTAGCAGTTGAAAACTATTTTGTGGGGAGATTAAATCCTATGTAACTCTTACCATGAGAGCCGCAGTAGCGTAGTTGTTAGTGAAACGCTTTCTCAAGGCTGGTGGTCCGGGTTCAACTCCCGCAGTGGGCGTGGAATTTTTCCCGACCGCGACGGGTCTCAGGTCGACCTAGCCTTAACTGGGTACCAGACATGATCTGGGAAAGTAAAGACGGCTAGCGTGATGCTGACCACATCACCCATCGTGTGCCGACGGTCAATGAACGATAAAGGCCTAACACTGTATTGCCCTATCTACCACGAGGAATGAAAGGCTTCCTTTAGTTTACTTTTTACTAACTCTTACCATACCGATAACTTTACTGAGGTCTCGCCCCTATTGTTTTACAATACCATAGTTTTTCCCACAAAATGTGGGGTTTTGGTTACACTATTAGCACTAGTTTATAGCACTACTAAGATCGTTAGTGCATGTGAAAAGAATGGAAACTTGTCGTATACCAAAACAAATGTTGTTCTGTGAACTTTCGGAGGAAGAGGAACAGGGCATACCACTACTCAGATATAAAGATGTATGCAAAGCTTCAATGAAGAACTTTTCATTAGGTCCCAGCACATGGGAAGGACTATCTGATGACAGAGTTGTGTGGAAAGCCAAATTACGAAAGGGCGCAGAGTCTTTTGAGAAGAGACTTATGTATGCGCTGAACGACAAGAGAGAAAAAGAAAACTCAGAATTGTCAAGTAAAACACTTGCCATTTGACTGTCTGTAAAGACGAAAAATTCCATAATGGCCATACTCGATCCAGCGATTTAAGGAGTTTGGAGTTAACCGTTATACAAGTAGAACTGGATGTCTGAGGAGCAGTATGTGGAGTGTGTTTAACCAGTGAGCCATGAGAACCATCAGTATGCATGCAGTATTGATGGAAATGTACCTGGCATGTAATGCATGTAATACGTAATCGTTGTAGCTTAAGCGGTATTAAACTCGATTATTACCCAAGTGTACCTGGTTCAAACCTCGCGGCAGGGAATTTTGAAAGCAAATCGTTTCCGTGGGATTTTTACGAAAGTTAAAAATACATCCCACCGTTCAGAAAGCAATGGCAAACTACTGAACGTATTTTTTTTTCCGATCCAGAAGCACTTGAGCTGTTCAGCTCTTCGGCTCGGTGCCATGGACATCGTAACCCTTCGGTTCGGTGCCACGAACACCGTAAATCTGGGGAATCTGTGGCTTTTTCTGCCATCCCGCGGAATTGAACCCGCACACACAGAGGGATAGTCACCCGTAGTCCAACGCGCTACGAACACGCTGGGCAGACGGGCAACTGAACGTATAAATTCAGCCAACAAGTTCAGAAAATCAACGACTCGTTTGCTGTGGTTGATGGCTACGTCCTGTCAAGGATTTCATCGAGTTCTTGAGTGTTTCTTTGAATTGCTTTTTCTGACCACTCTGTGAGCGTTCACCGCTATGCAGCTCACCATAAAAGAGTTGTTTGGGTATTCTGCAATCCACCATTCGAGCCACATGTCATTCCCATCGTATCTGGGACTGCATCAAGATTGTATAGATGCTAGGGAAAGCAGCTCTTGTTAGGACCTCTGTGTCTGGAATCATATCCTGCCATTTGATGTTGATTATTTTTCTGAGGCAGACTGTGTGAAAGTGGTTTAGCTTCCTTGCGTGTCTCTGATATACAGTCCAAGTTTCACATGCGAGAAGAAGTACTGGGAGCACGACAGCTCGATATACCTTCAGTTTTGTGATTTGGCCAATACCACATTTGTGATCAATTAATATTTTTTTCTTCTTCTTCTGGTTCTAACTAGATTGGAGATTTCGGATTCTCTAATAAAGGCAGCCTTCTGTCTCAGATTATCAACCACGCCATACAGTTTGTCTTCGACCCTAGTGTAAGTGGGCCACTTCTTTCTTCTCAAGTTTGCATACTGGGGCAGTTCTGTAGGATATAATTCCTATGATTTATGTTTCCCTGTTTGTGCCGACGACTTCCGCAGTAAGTTTTGGCCACCCTCGTGATGGTAGGTCTGACATTCTTACTGCGTCGCTAAATCCCCAAGGCAGATTGGTGACCGTAGAATCCGTTCTCCCATTCCTCGTTGTGAGGGGTCGTTGCGCCATGTTATTCGCCTTACGGCCTGGTACATCCGTTTTCTGCAAGCATTTGTTTCGGGTTAGCATTCCCAAGCGGACACGTGCATCCAACTTCAGCCAAACCTACTTAATTGCCTCTTACGACATGCGTGGCAGGTAACAGTGGTTCTATTCTTTACACCCCAAATTTGACGGATCAATAAATATCATTTATGTGACAGCAGGACAATGTCGTCTTCAAAGCTAGACCTTCTAATAACGACACTAATATGGACACAATCATACTACGTTAAGCAAAGTACATAACATTCCTTTTGAGTGGTCTCTGTAGCAAATAGGTAAGGTGCTTGTCTCTCGTGTCAATGGTACCAGGTTCGCTCCCTCGTGGCGCCATCGGCATATTTTTGCCGAGATCCTTAATCGCTGTGTAGGTGATATTCAAGTCCTACTGGAGACGAACGATACAACATAGGTTCCGTCCCGTCTTCATAAAGGAACCCTTGGCAATTCAACACAGAGAAGATCAGGCTGGAAAGCCGCTGCCCGTCAAAATTCTTTTGAAAAGATTAAAAACAAAATTCCTACAAAAATATCTTCACCATCTTTAAAATTACATCGAAGACTCTCGCCGGTGCTACGAAGTTCGTGCACTGCAGACGAAATCAAATCTTATTTTGTGAGAAAGAGATCGGAGCGTACGTACATGGTTACTCACCGAAGTAATCAGTCTATCAATCAATCAATCAATCAATCAAACAATCAATCAATCAATCAATCAATCAATCAATCAATCAATATAACGCGACTTATCATTAAGTCACACATCTGCATAACTGCTTTAGAAAATAAGAAGAAATAGAAACAATAACATATGTTCAACCGCTCGGAGCGGTTACCTGGTAACAAATCAGGAGTGTAAAGAATCGTACCTCTGTTACCTGCCCCGCCCATCTTGTAAAAATCAGCTATTTATTTTCCGATCCAGATGCACTTGAACTTTCAGCTTTTCGGCTCGGTGCCATGGACATCGTAACCCTTCGGTTCGGTGCCACGACACCGTGAATCTGGGAAACCTGTGGCTTTTCTGCCAGTCCGCAGAATTGAACCCGTACTCACAGAGGACTAGTTACCCGCAGTCCAACGCGCTACGAGCACGCTGGGCAGGAGGGCAAAAATCAGCTATAAAAACCGCAGCCAAGCGCATGAGAGCTTGGTTGGGGCCTAAGCCTCCATTGGGGCGAGGGGTAGAAGAAGAAGAATAATGTCGTAAGAAGCCATTAAGAAGGTGGACGTGGGGCTAGCTACCCTACCCTGTGAAAAAAACCCACTAGATAGCTACAGAAACCATAACCAGGGAAATTCATAGCTCGCTCCCCGAGGAAGAAGAAGCAGGACGCCACCAAGAAAATGGAGAGCGAGAGTAGAGACATCTGGAATAGATGGGCTTGAGTAGAAGGGCTTGGAAAATCTTGGTTGTGGACTTATGCCTCCCTGAGGTTGAATGGTGAAGAAGAACATACGCTCATCATTATGTCACAGTCAACAGTTTTTGTAATGTTGCCCCGTTTAAACATATATAATCTAATTTGTGGTTAATTATTTACGAAATTATCATATGTTTTACATTAGTTAGTTAATCTTTCCTCTTGGGCCTGTGGGCGGCGCATAGGGCAGAGGTCATATCTCTCCATGTCTCGCGGTTCGTTGCTATCTGTTTTAGGTCTTTAATGTTTACTAGGCCCATCGTTGAGCCTTCTCTGGTGATGGTTCTACGCAGAGTCTCTCTTGGTCTTCCTCGTTTTACATTAGTTAACATATATTATACAATTACACAAGCCACTGGAGGAAAGCACTACCAATATCTTCATCGACAATCGCCCACTAAAACAAGTAAAAGATTTCACATACGTGGGGAGCATTTTTTCAGCAAACGGAAGAATAACTCATGAAATTCAACACAGATGCAGCAAAGCCAATCAAATGATAGGACAAATGGCGCCAATATTAAGCATGTCACCATGAACACAAACAGAGCAATGTTCAACACAATCTTTCTCCCACATTATGTTACCAGTGCCAAATCTGGACGCTGACAACAAATGATAGAAGAAAATTAGTCACAACAGAGATGAAGTGTCTACGCAGAATACTGGGGTTATCAAGAAGAGACCGGTTTAGAAATGAAGACATCAGGAAAAAGTGGGTACAACATCTGTACTAGACTTCATCAAGAAACAACAAATTAAATGGTTCGGCCACGTAAGCAGATTACCAACAGACAGTGCACTTCAAAGAGCAATGCTGCTCCGATACAATGTGTACAAAGCAAAAGGCCGGCCACGCAAAAGATGGACCTCAGAGATAACAGAGGCGACGAAAGAGTATCTACGAAGCGCATACAAGGGCCCGTTTTAGAAATCTCTTCTTGACCTGACGCTATGAGGCAAACATGATTCGAGAAAGAAAGAAAGACACCAGAACAGCGCAAGACAAAAACAGAAAACCACGACAATGGGCAACAACCCGGTAGCAGTGTGACGACAAAAGAAGAAGAAGAAATATTATTTATATTAAAATGCATAACTAATACACAAAAGCGACCATTTCATGAGTCATGTGATTTCCTATTTATAAATGAGATATTCTTTATAGTAGAACGTTTAAGGGTTACATCTGAAGACATCTAGAGCCGTAACAAAGTGTTCCGGTCTTGATTTTATAAATATTTGTATGCACTTGTTTTAATAAGGACGAAATGGTTGGCTGACTTCATGTACCTGTAACTGGGACAGTAGTTATGTTATTTATACGGATCATTGAACCGTACATACATTGTACAGGTAAGAGCAATCAAAGCGGTGACAGATTTACAAAGAAAAGTGGTACAGGTGCGTAATTAATAATATAGACAAGGGATAATTTAAGAAAGTTTACCAAATTTATCAATCAATCAAGTGTCATGCCTGCTGTCGTAGGTGATCATGTTTCTCCACAACTTTCTCTCTCTCTCTCTCCTTGGTGCAGTTAATAAGTTCTGGCGTTGATATTTTCTCGAACCAGGATGTCAGACCATCCAATATCTTATCCCTCTGTTCGTAACGTGCTGTTTCTACGAAGAGGGACCGAGCTAAATGTGGTAAAACCCGGCTACATTATTCACTCTCTCTCTCTCTCTGTCTCTCTCTATCTCCTTTGTGCAGTTAATAAGTTCTAGCGGTGATATTTTGTCGAACCAGGATGTCAGACCATCCATTATCTTATCCCCCTGTTCGTAACGTGCCGTTTCTACGAAGAGGACTGAGTATAGGGGTAAAACCCGGTGCAGTGAAGTAAATCCTACTGCTGGAGATTCCTTAGTAATGTACTCAGCAGATAATTCAAGTAAATGTCAAATATAATTGGTATTGCAAGCTTGATAAATGTCATCAAAACACGTAACAATTCACAATGAAGTGAAGTGTTTTCTGCTGCATAATCAACTTTACAAAACAAACACTTCATATATTCAAAATTGCATGAACAAGATTCTTGTATTGAAAGAATAAACTGTAGCAGCGGTTCTAAACCTGGGGAGTCTACACTACTAAGGGTACGGTATAGCATTCCAGGGTGTGTGTGTCATAGGGTTACCATACTTTCCTCATTTTTGTGGACAAGTCCTCATTTCTTGAGTAAATCTGAGCGTCCGCAAACAATTTTGGAAATTCGTAGATTTGTCCTCAATTTTACAAGATAAGACCACCCGAGTGGGTTACATGGACCCACATTTGGGGTGTACAGAATAGAACCACTGTTACCTGCCACGTATGTCGTAAGAGGCGTCTGTGGAAGTTGGCTGAAATCGGCTGCATGTGTCCTAAACGTGTAGAAGTCTGTGTTTAGGGACCTACCAAACCAATGTGCAACGTATACACGTTCTTGGCAAAGATCAAACATATTACAAAGAGTAATTAAAATTGGTGGTAAAGAACAAACGCAAAGAAGAAGAAGAAGAAGAAGATAAGATAAGACAAAGTTAACACACTGTCAGCGACATCACGTGGTAACCACGTGGTAACTGCGAACAAATTGCGTTTTCTAACTTGGCACTCGAAACAGAATCTTTGGAAAACTACTTAGATTCATACGAGCAAACAGAACATTAATGCACATTCGTGCGATTTTCACTTTTATATAAGTTGGTTTACCTGACCAACTTCCGCCTGTAGCAAACTGTGTTTGTCGGAAGAAGGGTGGGGGAATGGAGACACTTCCATCAGATATTTAACTGACAAATATGTGCATATAGATGATTTTCTTTCTAACACGAACATCTATGTAAGAGACCAAATACTCAACCTTGCAGGTCACTCTTGACATGGCTCACTCTCCAAGATTATCCTACAGGGAACAGTCGAGGGTGGCAGAAGGAAAGGAAGGCAGAGAAAATCCTGGTTTAGGAACATCAAGAGCTGGTCAGGACAGAGTTTCTCCACACTTGCTCGAAGAGTTGAAGACAGAGACTCACGGCGTGCTTTTTGTGCTGATGTCTCCAAAGTGACACCGCTACGGCCCTAACGAGTTATGGGATTTATTATTAGTATTATTTTTACATATATAGATGATTCAACGTGTTGTGATCAGTACTGCAATCTGGAGAAATGTGCATCCACATATAACAATCAAACACCATCGCAAAAATAAGTGGTTTTACTATATTAAAAACTATCATCATCATCCTCAGGTGCCGTGCCGGCTGGTGTAGGCGATCATGGATCTCCACAAATCTCTATCTTTGGTGTTTGTTATCAACTCAGATGTTGACTCTCTACCTCCCCAGGAAGTCAGGACACACTGTAAAACTATAGAAGTGGTAAAATGTACTCTGAAATCGGGAAGATAGCACAGTTTTTCTTTGCTATTCTAGCACACAATGCTTTGGTAGAAAGACTAGTTTCTTTAATCCATGCCTTATAGACCAAGAGAGAAACTTCTAAGTGTGGGTTCAGTCAAGCCAATTTCACTTGTCAAATTTAATTTCAAACATTTCACATGCAAGCAACTTTATGAACATTTAATGCAAAAGAAAGGCATTCTAAAGAGGATCAGATCATCAGAAAAGTATACAGAGCACACAATTTAAATTGAATTTAGTATTAGGAGAATTGTTCTTATTTTGGAAGATCAAAATATGGCAACCGTAGTTTAACGAACGGGGAAATGTACTATATAAATAATAAGAATATGGGATAATATCCTTCACCCCCTCATAATAAGGGTTGTGGGTATTAATCGAGGATTACATGAAGATGCGACTCATTGAAAAAGTTGAAAACCCTTGAGTTATAAAACAAGTTAAGAGGTGACCAGGTTAATAACAGTACATTGTAACCAAGTGAGTGCAGACGTTCTAAGCCAAACAAAAATAAATAATTTTTATTGAGTTTTGTCACGAGCGTGTGTGTTGCTGGGGCTTGCAAGGGGAGCAAAGAATAGTAATACGGTGACCTACAAGGTATTTCGTAAGGGACGACTGAGGTAGGGGCCTGGGGAAGCTACCCTAGTAAAAAAAACCGTCACATAAATTGGATGTGCTGGTCTACTTGTAGGCGCATAACTGGCACAACGTAAAATAACTCTTAGGCTCAGATCACATACAAAGAGTGTTTTGACAAGTGGTCAATATGGAGCGTTCGAAGAAGAAGAAGAAGAAGAAGAAGCCCATATCCCCCGTATATCATGGACAGAGAAGAGAACACATGAATATGTCCAGCAGGAACTATAAAGAAAACCCACCAAAAACACTTTGCCGATGGTACCAAAAAAAAAGAGAAAATTGAAGTATTTTGAACATAAAAAATAGGCCCATCTGACATATGTACATGTGGCACCAGAAAGATGACAGAGAAACACATACTGCAAGAATCTCCAACATACACGGAACAGAGAGAAAACACATGGCCAATCCCAATATCAGTCCAAGACAAGCTATAAGGAGATGTACATGGACTCTGGTTGACCACTAACTATTTTAAAAGTTTACAAATCGATGTCAATCCAAGACAAGCTATACGGAGATGTACATAGACTCCGGTTGACCAGTAACTATTTTAAAAGTATACAAATCTATGTCTGAAAGCGATGTAAGAAGCAAAAGAAGAACATTAAAAAAAAGAACACGAAAGAACAGAGAAGATCATTGTAGATGGAGACATTGCGGAAAGTTGACTATTTAAATAAACACATAATCACAAAGTACTGTAGTTTTACAAATTACAAAACAATGACAAAATAAAGCAACGTTTCGACCAACAAGGCCTTTATCAAGCATAGAACAAAAGGAGTGACATAAAAAAAACAAATGGACGAAATGATTAGAAACGTTTGTTTTTGGTCGTCCATTTGTTTTTTTAAATTTGTCACTCCTGTTGTTTGTTTGCTTGATAAAGGCCTTGTTGGTCGAAACGTTGCTGTATTTTGTCATTGTTTTTGTAATTTGTAAAACTACAGTACTTTGTGATTATGTGTTTTGCCAATCAAATAGTTTTACTGCAGTCTCATCTATTTTTGACTATTTAAATAACGCGGTTTTATGCGAATCTTTTCTTCTGCATTTTGGCGTGGTAAACTTCCTTCACGCTTGTTTTATTCACCCCCTCCCACTTGGATGTCTACGCCCATGACATTAATGGCAGTTTTACTGAAGCAAGAACTTCTTCCACTTTCCGAACGTTCCACTTGTTAAACCACTTTTTAAAAAAGAGTTTAAAAGCCGAAGGATTGACTTCATTGCACCGGGTTTTAACCCATACGGCTCGGTCCTCTCCGCAGAAATGGCACGCCACCTGCCGAGAGTATTCCACAAAGCACGAACACCGTAACTCCAGCAATAATCCTAGGGGTCATTGGAAAAAAAAACTGCACTAGTGAACAGAATGGCGCGGTTCCGACTCGAACCCACGACCTTCGACACACAAGGCAAGAGGCTTAACCACTTAACCACTTAACCACTTAACCACTTAGCCACTTAACCACTTAACCACTTAACCACTTAACCACTTAACCACAGAGACCCCATAAACCACTCTTTAGGATCTGTATGGGATCTGAAGCTAAGAGCCAAGGGCTAAGAGCTCAAGCTAAGTACGTTGTGTTAGTTATGCCCCTACAGGTAGACCAGCATATCCGACTTCTGCTACGCTATTTAATTACTTGGGTAGCTATCCTACCTTACTCACCTCTTACGCCAAGACTTGCAGGTTACAGTGTTTGGACCCCTTGCGTGACCCAACAACACACAGGTGGAAGCAAGAACAACAAATAACATTAAAAAAATTTACTTCTTCTTCTTCTTTGCGTTCGGTTTCGTATGCTCGTCTAAATCATGAGATGGGTTGCCTCTATGAAGCTGCATGTCAGTTGGAGTTCTTCGAGAGTTCCCCATAGTTTGCTCTGTAAGCTTTGTTCATGAGGCCATATTTCATTTCGTTGGTGTATGTATAATGGACATGACTGCAGGATGTGCTCTGGAGTCTGTGTTTCTGTCTGGCATGCACACTGTGCAGTCTGAGCAGGCTTTATTCTGCGCATGTGGTGGTTGAGCCTGCAGTGACCTGTTCTTAGACGAAAGATTGTTGTGTGACAAATCTTAGGAGGATAACAATACACACTAAGTTAAAAATACAATCTCCAAAATAAATTCAAGAAAAAATTTCGATATAAGGAAAAAATGCAGTAAAGATATGCAGCAATGGCGAAACACGTAATACTAAAGTAATGCAGTTTTACAAAATACCAAAACAACAACAACAATACACAACAACATTTCGACCAAAAGGCCTTTATCAAGCAAAGGATACAACAGAAATGAAGAAATTCACTTCTTACACCGCACAGAACATACAGAATCAGACAATACATTTCTAACTGCCCTAAAATATCAACCTCACCTTGTGTTCTGACTCGACCGTTGATAACGAAATCCAGGAAAAAGTTAGATAGTTTGTTCCTCAGATGAGAATTGTCCTGAAACAAAGTTACGTGACAAGATTTTCCAAGTATGGTTTGACAAGGACGCGGCGGGATAATAGAGACCAGATGTCACGCACAAGTTTCAAATAAAGGTAAATGAAAGGTGTGCAAAAATAGAAACGGATTTTTACACAAATTACCTAACTATTGAATACACTGCAATGAGTAATAATAATAATAATTCCTCTCGTACCGTTATACGTTACATAGGGCCTGCAAGTAATTTCTCCATACCGCTCTATCCTGGGCATCTCGCTCAATTTCCTCCACGGAACTGAGACCGATAATTCCTGCCTCTCTCAGCAAAGTTCGTTTCAGTGTCTCCTTAAGTCGACCTCTCTTTCTTGAACCCTTTGCATCCCACTTCAATGTTTGCTTTTATATTCGTTGATCATTTCTCTTCAAGGTGTGTCCAACATATCTCCATCTTCTCTTTCTTATAACAGTTGTCACTAGCGGTTGACCAGACATTTCATCACTTCTTCTGAATTCGTTCCATTTTATATTCATTATTTTTCGCAGACATCTATTTTCAAATGTATTCAACTTGCTTTCTATATCTTTAGTCATTTTCCAACTCTCGCTGGCATATGTTAGGATTGATACAACATTTGAATTGAAAATTCGTAATTTAGTTTTAATACTATATAACTTGCAGTTCCATATTTTATTTAGACTTTTAAAAGCTGATGTTGCTTTGCCAATTCGTATCATAATTTATTTTTAACATTTCCTGTGCAATCAAAATTGCTACCCAAATAGGTGAACTGCTCTGTTATTTTTATCATTTTAGATTCCAGTGTGATATCTGCATTACTTGCCATAGGTGTCTTCATTATATTTGTTTTTTCATAGCTTATCTGCAGTCCAACTTTTGATGCTATAGATGACAAGTTGTCTGTTTTTCTTTGCATATCTTGGTTGCTTCTACTTAACAAGGCAATATCATCTTCAAAATCCAAATCTTCTAGTTGACTATTTTCTACCCAGTCTATGCCAGTTTCGCCCCTGCAACATTTTCGCATCACCCAGTCAATGGCCACTCCAAACAATAGCGGAGATGGAATACAGTCTTGCTTTACTCCGGTTTCAACCATAAACCAGTCGCTGTGTCCACCATCAGTGCGAACTGGACACTGTGAACCATCATAGAGGCTCTTTATAATGTTTATTATTTTGTCTGGTATTCCATAGCATCTCAGAATATTCCACAGAGAGATTCTGTGTAGACTATCAAAGGCCTTTTAAAATCGATGAAATTTAGTATGAGTTTGCTTCTCAATATGTTCCTCCAAAATTAGTCGTAGGGTAATTATTTGGTCTAAGCAGCTTCTTCCAGGTCTAAAACCAGCTTGTTCTTCTCTCAGGGTTGTGTCCACTGCTCCTTTGATTCTATTAAGAATGATTTTGCAGAAAGTCTTGGTCATTACTTATAATAGGGTGATCCCTCTCCAGTTGTTGCGATCTTTGAGATCACCTTTTGGGGGATCTTAACAATTATTCCCTTCTTCCATTGATCTGGGACAGTCTTTTCTTCCCATACTTTATTAAATAGTTCTTGAACCTGGCTAATAGTTGTATCATCAGCCGCTTTGAGCATTTCTGCAGTAATGTTGTCATCACCCGCTGCCTTATTGTTTATCAAGAAATGGATTGCCTCCTTGACCTCAGCTACACTTATCATTTCTTCGTTAATTGGTAGGGAGCTGTTTCTTGCCTCTTCGTTAAACACCCGCATCCTTCGGTCTTAGACCTTAACATATGTCCAATGGTATGCAAACTGATGGTTCCTGTGACTCGCTCATTAAACAACTTATCTAATTGATGTTGCTACTTTCTTGCAAACAATGTCCCGACTCAAGCGGACAGAAGTATGGACAGAACCGATATCATCAATGCGGTACGCTCTCAATTATGTGACATGGGCAAGTCTCAGACACTGGAACAAGTTCGAAAATTAGGCGTTAAGTGTGGACATGCCAGACAGTGTCGTCTTCGTGGTAGAGAGAGAAAATATAGTAATCAACTTCTCATGGGTACGGTGAGCAAATGGACTTTAGGATGGCTGCTGCAGCGGAGGACAGAGCACGAATGGGAATGCCCAATGTGCCATAACGTTGATCGCATAACATAACATAACATAAATGATGTTGCTATATACAACGCAACTAAATTACTAACTTACAACACTATATAGAACACACAACATACTTACATATACTAATTGTTCTGTCCACTATAAACTGCAGATATTATGTAATGTGAGAATGTTGTCTTTTAATTACCTGATTAGTATTAGTGTTACCTGTAATTTCTTGTTCCCACTTGCTCAACCGTGTTCAAAATACTATCATTTCATTTCTGTTGTTAGTGGTGGTTTGTTGTTATTATTTTTAGTGAAGCGTTCTGATTGCTATCCCTCAATTTATATAACTTTTGTTGTTGTTTTAGTGGGTCGGTTCATTGTGGTGAGAGGTCCGGCTGTGGGTTCTTGGCTAATGCGCATAGCAGGGTTGCTGCAGAGCGAAGAGGAGCTTACAGGACAATTACTTTTAGTATGAGGATGGAGGTTGAGGCCGTTACTGCTGTCCTCCATTGGATCTCTGGGACTTCATTTACTGGGGCCTTTGTTGTATCTGACTCTCAGTCGATGCTTCACAAGATCCAGAAGGGCAAGTTTCGGTATGAGTGGATGTCGTCTATAGAAGTTTCTAACCTCCAGCGGCTTACGTGGATATACTGTCCTAGGCATGCGGGTATTTACGGTAATGAGAGAGCGGTCAGGCTTGCATCAACAACATCGATTGTTGGGGAGTT
Organism: Arion vulgaris; assembly: GCA_020796225.1. Lineage (NCBI taxonomy): Eukaryota > Metazoa > Mollusca > Gastropoda > Stylommatophora > Arionidae > Arion > Arion vulgaris. The sequence continues at coordinate 5,761,365 of CM036777.1, read as the reverse complement.
GAAGGTGGATAAGGGGGATATTCTTCGGTCTCTTCACGAGTGTCTGTTGGATGAGAACACTAACGTAGATGTTGAATCGATCAAGCGAGTTAAGCAGTTTGGAGTTACCCGTTGTACAAGTAGAACTGGATGCCTGAGGGGCAGAGTGAGAGCCGTGTTTAATCTGTGAGCCACAGGAAACATCAATATGAATACGTTTCAATATCTGTTGGGGGAGACTGAGCACCTATGGGTCTGCCCGAAGTGGAGTGACGTCAGTTTAGTAACTAATAACCACTAGTGCAGGTCTGAGAATGACTATTGCTGATGTTAGCCAACTTACACATAACAGAGAGTTTTTCAGGACTGCTGTCATGTGAACTAAGTTCCGGAAGCGACAAGCTACTTGATAATGATGATGAGGATCTGTGTTGTTTCATTGAATACAAAAATAAATCTGCGTTTATTGTTTCATTGTAGCGTATATGTTAGTGAGAAAATCAATATAGAACGACAGTAAATCACTTTCTCCGTTACCATATTTGTGGGCGTCTGTATCTTAAGCGGTAGTAAGCTCGATCACAACCCAATTGTTCTTAGTTCAAACTCCGCGGCGGGCAAGTTTAGAAGCAAGTTTGTTTCCGTGGTATTTTTACGAAATTAAAAATAGACCTCACCGTTCAGAAAGCAATGGCAAACTTCTTCTTCTTCTTTCTCGAATCCTGTATGCCTCACAGCGTCAGGTCAGGAAGAGATTTCTAAAACGGGTCCTAGTATGCGCTTTGCAAATAGTCTCTTTCGTCGCCTCTGTTATCTCTGAGGTCCACCTTTTGGGTGGCCGGCCTTTTGCTTGTACCCATTGTATCGGAGCAGCATTGCTCTTTGGGGTGCACTGTCTGTTGGTAATCTGCTTACGTGGCCGAACCATTTAATTTGTTGTTTCTTGATGAAGTCTAGTACTGATGTTGTACCCACTTTTTCCTGATGTCTTCATTTCTCAACCGGTGTCTTCTTGTTACACCCAGCATTCTGCGTAGACACTTCATCTCTGTTGTGACTAGTTTTCTTCTATCGTTTGTTGTCAGCGTCCAGGTTTGGCACTGGTAACATAATATGGGGAGAAAGATTGTGTTGAATATTGCTCTTTTTGTGTTCATGGTGACATGCTTAAAATTGGCGCCATTTGTCCTATCATTTGATTTGCTTTGTTGCATCTGTGTTGAATTTCATTAGTTATTCTTCCATTTGCTGAAAAATGCTCCCCAGGTATGTGAAGTCTTTTACTTGATTTAGTTGGCGATTATCGATGGAGATATTGATAGTGCTTTCCTCTCTGTCGAATGTCATTACTTCTGTTTTGTCAATGTTTATTCTCATGTTGTATTTGTTACATGCTAACTGGAGTCTTTGCTAAATGGCAAACTACTTAACGCATAAATGGTGTCTAGAAAATCAACTAGTCGTTTACTGGGGTTGATGTCTACGTCCTGTAAAGAATATGCCACGATGTTAATTTCATTGCTGATTCTATCAGTAGCGGCTTATGTGATCTTCTCCGTTTTGTCAAACTTCTTATCGTCACAGATTTGATCACAGATTTAGTCAGCTTTCAGTCCTTGAAGGAATTACAATAAAATATGGTTTTAAAGTCGACGTATTTACTTCATTGTACCTGGTTTTACCCCCATATGGCTCGGTCCCTCTCCGCAGAAAGGCACACCCCATGCCGAGAGCATTGTACAAAGCACGATTTCTGTAGGTCCGACAACAATCCTAGGGGTTTCTGGAAAATAATGCACGCGTGAACAGAAGCGCGGTCTAGATTTGAACCCACGATCTTCGACTCGCAAGGCAAGGGCCCTTTGCCTTGTGAGGGTAACAGCTAGTAACAACTGTTATAAGAAGGAGAAGATGGAGATATGTTGGGTATACTCTGAGAAGAAATGTCTGGTCAATCACTAGTAACAACTGTTATAAGAAGGAGAATATGGAGATATGTTGGGTATACTCTGAGAAGAAATGTCTGGTCAATCACTAGTAACAGCTGTTATAAGAAGGAGAATATGGAGATATGTTGGGTATACTCTGAGAAGAAATGTCTGGTCAATCACTAGTAACAACTGTTATAAGAAGGAGAAGATGGAGATATGTTGGTATACTCTGAGAAGAAATATCTGGTCAACCACTAGTAACAACTGTTATAAGAAGGAGAATATGGAGATATGTTGGGTATACTCTGAGAAGAAATGTCTGGTCAACCACTAGTAACAGCTGTTATAAGAAGGAGAAGATGGAGATATGATTGAGAAGAAATGATTAACGAATATCAAAGCAGGTATTGAAGTTATGGTATGCGGTCGACGTTACGGCACATTGGGTATTCCCATTCGTGCTCTGTACTCCGCTGTAGGAGCCATCCTAAAGTCCACTTGCTCACAGTATCCATGAGAAGTTGATTACTATATCTTCTCTCTCTACCACGAAGATGACACTGTCTGGCATGTCCAAACTTAACTCCTAATTCTCGAACTCGTTCCAGTGTCTGAGACTCGCCCATGTCACATAATTGAGAGCGTACCACATTGATGATATCGGCTCTTTCCATGCTTCTGTCCGCTTAAGTTGGGGCATTGTTTGCAAGAAAGTCAGCACGCTCGTTACCCTGAACTCCAGCATGTCCAGGTGTGTACAGCCAAGTCATTTTCTTGAGATGTGATCTCTGAATGATGTCCACCCATTCCACGCGCAGATTTCCAGATTCAATCATTTGAAGCATATTGACCGAGTCTGATATGATAATCGTATGGGTTACCTGTTGCTCAGCCACCCATGACAGAGCCCTGGAGGCAGCGGTGATCTCCATAGTCATGTTCGATGTCGTTGTCTCGAAAGGCCGCAGTCCTCATGAAGTGTGCTACCGTTTCGTTGAGATGAGGCATTGAAGTGGATGCAAATGATTCAAGAAAGAGAGGACGACCTAATGAGACCCTGAAACAACTTTGCGGAGAGAGGCAAGAAATATTGGTCTCGGTTCAATGAAAAAGATTGAGCGAGTTGCCCAGGATAGAGCAGTATGGAGAAATTGCTTGCATGCCCTATGTAAAATATTGTCTATTCCCAGGTGGAAGATGTAGTTGGCTGTCCACTCTTGCCGTTAAGCGTAGGGATGGGAGCTTTAATTTGCGTTCTAGGGCTAGATGAGTCGCCCTTGTTGTGTTGTATCCGTGTTTATATAGTGTGGTCTTGATATTGTATGTCCATCTTTTTCTTGGTCTTTCCTTAGCTCTAGTAGCCGATCTCTTTTTATTGTATGCTGTTATTGGTGGTTGGTTGTATTTCATTCTCATTAAATGTCCAAACCACTGCATTTGTTGTCTTTCGATGTATTCGGTGCATGAAGTTATGCCCACTCTGCTTCTGATTCCTCATTTCGTAGTCTGTCTTTCTTGGTGACTCCCACTGCCTTCCTCAAGCATTTCATTTCACACGTGGTGAGTTTTCTGTGATGTGTTGCTGTAAGAGACCAAGTTTGGCACTGGCAACAAAGTGTTGGTAGGAAAATACTTTTTATATCTGTCTTTTCACTTCCTCTTGATCTTTGGGTGTTGTAGTAATGGTGCCAGCTGGTAGGTCACTGCATTTGCTTTTGACATATTGTCTCTATTCTCTATCTAGTTTTCCGTCCTCTGTAAAAATACTGCCTAAATATTTGAATTCGGAAACTTGCTTATGTACCGCCATATGTAACATATAACGGTACGAAAGGTGTATTATTATTATTATTATTATTATTATTATTATTATATGATACTACAGACACACTGTCATAGATTGGGTGATGCGTAAAACAACGGAAGATAAGGCAAGAGGTATTAGATGGACGCTCACATCCACTCTGGAAGACCTCGATTTTGCAGATGACATCGCACTCTATCTCATACACATAGAGATATCCAGGAAAAGACCTGCCGCCTTAACCAATATAGTGAGATGGTTGAGCTGAAAATAAATCAGAAGAAAACTGAAGTAATGACTCTGAACATAGCTACCCCAGCACCAGTCAAACTAGAAGGTAAAACCCTCCGAGATACAACCGCTTTCACATACCTTGGAAGTGTTATTTGCAATGAAGGAGGCGCTGGATCTGACATTAAAAACAGACTGAGTAAGGCACGAAGTGCATTCATGACCCTTCAGACCGCCTGGAAATCTGCCCAATACAGCATCAGAACCAAGACTAGTATCTATAACAGCTGTGTGCTGTCAACATTGCTGTACGGATCGGAATGCTGGAGAATGACAGAACAGGATATGTCCAGACTCTCCGCCTTTCATACAACTTGTCTGCGAAAAATCTTATGCGTGTACTGGCATACTACTATCTCGAACCAAGAATTGCTAGCACGATGCCAACAAGATAATATGGGCACTATCATTCGAAGACGACGCTGGAGATGGATTAGACATGTGATGCGCATGGAGACTGGCTCCGACACGAAAACTGCACTGAGATGGACTCCAGAGGGTAGGCGAAAGCGTGGAAGACCCAAGACGACTTGGAGGAGAGCGATAGAGCAAGAACTGAAGGAAATGAATCATAGCTGGAACACAATACAGAGGAAGGCCATGAACAGAGAAGAATGGTGTGCGTTTGTTGCTGCCCTAAACGCCAAGGTCGTAACAGGCTAAAGAAGAAAAAGAATACTACAGAGACGTGTCTTTGTTCTTAAACTTGAATTTACTTAATATCACCGCATCCTACCCACGGGTTTCTCCAGATCTGATCTGATCACCTCAGATTTATCGATTTCCGTACATCGACTAATAAAACAAAAATCATCATCAGGTGCCGTGTTGGCTGGCGTAGGCGATCATGGATCTCCACAAATCTCTATCTTTGGTGTTTGCTATCAATTCAGATGTTGACGCTCTACCTTGTCATGAAGTCAGACTATCCAAAATATCCTCTGTCTTCCTCTGTCTCGTCTACCCTCGATTTTACCAGTTATTACAATATGTTCTAAACCTCCCTTCCTCATCACATGCCCGAAAAACGATGACTGCCTGTTTTTTATATTGATAATAAGTTTAGAACAAAAATACAATTTATAAAATAAAAAACACAAGAACATCAATAATTTCATCATTAATTCTATTGAAACATCAAACATTCATCAGCAACTACATCAACATCGTAGTCTGCACAGCAACTACATCAACATCGTAGTCTGCACAGCAACAACATCAACATCGTAGTATGCACAGCAACTACATCAACATCACAGTCTGCACAACCACTGACATCAAAATCTTTCTATAATTGTATCTTTCTCCTGACGATTCTTCGAATCTTGTAATATGATCTTCATTAACATTGTTCCATTTGTTGTATGTATTAATCCATTACTTTTATCCTGGAGTGAGTCTTCATAACTTGGAGACGTCATGTTGACCTTTAGGTCAAGATTATCTGAAATTAAAAAAACAATTAAGTGATTGATTGATTGATATTTCTCTCTCTCATTCACGCGATCACCGCTTAGACTGATGTACTGTAAAAGAAACCTGGCCCGAAAACACCGAGCATGGCGAGAAGCTGTACGGAGGGACGGAGTCCTTTAAAACCACGGTAGCATTCATGATAAAATATGGTTCATCATTCTAGGCGGGGATCGCGCGCGAGAGAGAGAGAGACTGATGTACCAGATTTCCTCATAAATTGTGCTGTTGTTTTAAAAAAATAGATAAGACTGCAGTAAAACTATTTGATTGGCAAAACACGTAATCACAAAGTACTGTAGTTTTACAAATTACAAAAACGATGACAAAATACAGCAACTTTTCGACCAACAAGGCCTTTATCAAGCAAACGAACAACAGGAGTGACAAATTTTTTTTTAAAAATGGACGACCAAATACAAACGTTTCTAATGAAAATCTGGAAATAAAAACGAATAACGAAACAATAGTGACGGGAAATTACATACACCACACAAATAACTACTAAAACTTACCTAATACGTTACAACGAAGAGTTGCAGAGAAATGTCGAAATATTCAAAAATATATGAGACTGCAGTAAAACTAATGCTAAAGCTATATGAATCAGATTTCCACATGAATATAATTTATGGGGTGGTCTGGTACATCGGTCTGGGCGGTAATCGCGAGAGAGAGAGAGAGAGAGAGAACGCAGAAGAAGAAGAAGTCGACCCAACTGAAGCCTTCGTGTGGTAACAAGTCTTAAATAAATAAGTCTTAACCCTTTAGCTGCTAAGGACGTATATATACGTTTTTCCCATTCACTTCTAAAGACGCATTAACACGTCTGTTATTATCTCTCATATGTGGGCTAAAGACGTGTTAACACGTTATACATTGCTACTGTCACTGCCATAGGCGTACATTCACGTTTGTGACCTAGAAACAAAGAGTAGCTATTTTTAGCTCAGTCTTCAGAAAGTATGTAGCAGCGAAAGGGTTAATGCAAATAAAGACATTGTGAGCTTTAGCCTAACATAGAGTCAATCCAAACTAGTGCCCCCTGTGGTATTACGTAAGGGGGATAGGAGGGTCCTGTGATCAGTTGTGTGTAGAGGGGAGAGAGGAAGGAGAGTGAGATAACTAAGTTCTATCCTAGTATTAAAAAAAAATCAGTGGCGTGTCATAACGATATCCATATTATAATATAATTTACGATATCCTAAACTTAAACAATCCAGTCCTTCGGAACTAAATGCTACAGAAAGATCCTACGAATATCATGGACAGAAACTAAATGCTACAGAAAGATCCTACGAATACCATGGACAGAAACTAAATGCTACAGAAAGATCCTACGAATACCATGGACAGAAACTAAATGCTACAGAAAGATCCTACGAATACCATGGACAGAAAAAAGAAAGAACACTGATGTCCTGAAAGAACTAAATGTTAAAGAGAATTGGCTGATAAACAACATACTATACAGAAAAATTACATACTTTGGTCACATCAAACGTCACGATGGCCTGGAAAGAACAATACTAGAGGGCAGGATCCCAGGACGCAGAGGCAGACCAAGAAGAAAATGGCTACAAGATATTAAAGAAACCATGAACATGACCATCGATGAAGTGGGTGAACTAGCTAGAGACAGAGTGAATTTCAGATGTGCTGCAAAGAGAGCAACGTCCTATAAAGGATAGGCACCTTGATGATGATAAAGCTTAAACACCTATGTCAACGGATGTCTTCGGAGTATTCTCAGACTGAGATGGTGTGACAGAGTTGCAAACACAGACCTGTAGATAAGAACCGGACAGGAACCCATGCCCTATGAGGAAGATGACCCATGTTAAGAGGAGGAGAATATGGCGATGGGTCAGGCATATCTTATCGAAGACATAGTCGAGTATCACTAGACAAGCACTTGAATGGAACCAGCAAGGAACACGAAGAAGTTGTCCTAAAGTAACCTGGAAACGAAGTCTTCTTGAAGAACTGAAGGATGCTTGACTGTCCTAGGAGACCATAAAGAAATAAGCCAGAGGCCGGGAAAAGTGCCGAACAACTGTTGAAGCCCTATGCTCCTTTCGAAGAGAGTAATAAATCAGGCGTAAAACACATCAACTGTCTGTCACGTCTTCTTTCCAAACTTTGACAAAATTCGTACCTTCATTACACTGACTGTCCTCATTGTACCCTCTATTATCAACACCTGACTTTTCGTCAGTGTGAGAACCCTCGGCGTCTAGTGTTGTTACGATTATCTCTGCATTCTTTTCATCAGATCGGATATCCTGGAGACAAACAGAAGATATTTATTGAGTGTTAGCAAAGAATTTCAATAGAGAGTATTCTCTCTCGCGCGATCACCGGTTAGACTGATGAACCAGATTTCTCCATAAATTCTGCTGTTGATTGGATTTCTCCGTCCCTCCGTACAGCTTCTCCTTTAGATCGGTATTTTCCGACCATGTTTCGTTTCTCAGGCCTGCTAGGAGTGGGCAGTCTTGCAGTAGGTGCTCTGCCGTCATGTCCGCCTTCTCGCAGTGGCACAGGCTAGGTGTGCCAATTTTAAATTTGTTGTAAAGGTGAGACCGGAGTCTGTTATGGCCGGTATGGAGGCGAAATATGGCAACTTGTTTGCTACTGGATATATCATAATATCCATCTTTGACGCTGTGTTGAGGGTAGAGAATGCATTCAATCATCAATCGTTGCCATCAACCACATTCTTCTTCTTCTTCTTTCTAGAACGCTCCATATCGACCACTTGTTAAACCACTCTTTGTGGTTTGTATGTGGTCTGAGCCTAAGAGAGATTGTACGTTGTGCCAGCTATGCGCCTACAAGTAGGCTAACACATTAGATTTCTGCGCTGCTTTTTATTTACTAGGGTAGCTTCCCTAGGCCTTTCTCTTAGTCGACTCTTACGGCATGCCTTGTAGGTCGCAGTGTTACTATTCTTTGCTTCACTTGCGGGCCACGGCACCACACGGGCGTTCAATCATAGTAAATGAGTTGTTGAATTTCTAGACACCACCTATACGTTCAGTAATTTGCCATTGCTTTCTGAACGAAAAGGTTTATTTTTACCGTTTGGAAAAATCCAGGGGAACAAATTTGCATCCGCGCTGCGGAGCTTGAACCAGGTACTATATGGTTGTTATCAAGCTCACTACCGCTGAAGCTACGGACGCCCACATAGAATACATAAGGAAGATTAAAAACTGTTCACTCTATTCGATCTTGTGCATTTCTTTCCATCCTAAACATAGCCATATTCATGTCATTGATGATCATCCGTAGATGTGTGACAGAACTTACACAGACACCAGCAAACACATATACACGCAGATACATGCACACAAGTATGCACGTTGACCAGTGTACGAGTATACGCACACATTGACCCGTCTAGATACACATTGACCAGTATACTCACACATTGACCAGTATACACATATTGACCAGTATACACACGCATTGACCAGTATACGCACACATTGACCAGTATACACACACATTGACCATTGTAACACACACACATTGACCATTGTAACACACATTGAACAGTGTATGAGTATACGCACACATTGACCCGTCTACACACACATTGACCAGTATACACACACATTGACCAGTATACACACATTGACCAGTATACACACACACATTGGTCAGTATACACACACATTGAGCAGTGTAACACACACATTGAGCAGTGTAACACACACATTCACCCGTGTAACACACACATTACAGACTGTACTCTAATACCTCTGGATGTTGGAAAGTTCTGCAACAGTTAAGCTTGTATAGCAGCGAATCAGGTAAACAACAGAAAAGTCTGCTAAACAACGGTATCTGATACTTGAGAGGCACATCATTCAGAGAATTCGCTCCTGAAAACAAATACAAAATATATGAGAATATAGCTCCGGAAAGCAAACAAAAAAATATACTAAAATATAAAGGAGATTTAGCTTTGAACAACAAAACATATATATGGATGTCGTTGGCAATGAGAGAGCAGACAGGCTGGCTGGCTCTGCCACCATATCAGACGGTCAGCCAATGGATAGAGCTGATATTTTGAACGCCCTCATAGAGTGTGACCGCAAAGAAGATTTTCATTTAAACCAATCCAAGTCAACTACTAGATTGCAGGAGCTGGGTTTGAAGATTGGAGTAGCAAGAAAAGAACAGCATAACAGGTATATGACTTCTTTAGCCTGTTACGACCTTGGCGTTTAGGGCAGCAACAAACGCACACCATTCTTCCCTGTTCATGGCCTTTCTCTGTATTGTGTTCCAGCTATGATTCATTTCCTTCAGTTCTTGCTCTATTGTTCTCCTCTAGGTCGTCTTGGGTCTTCCACGCTTTCGCCTACCCTCTGGAGTCCATCTCAGTGCAGTTTTCGTGTCGGAGCCAGTCTCTATGTGCATCACATGTCCAATCCATCTCCAGCGTCGTCTTCGGATGATAGTGCCCATATTCTCTTGTTGGCATCGTGCAAGCAATTCTTGGTTCGAGATAGTAGTCGACCAGTACACGCGTAAGATTTTTCACAGACAAGTTGTATGAAAGGCGGAGAGTCTGGACATATCCTGTTCTGTCATTCTCCAGCATTCCGATCCGTACAGCAATGTTGACAGCACACAGCTGTTGTAGATACTAGTCTTGGTTCTGATGCTGTATTGGGCAGATTTCAAGGCGGTCTGAAGGGTCATGAATGCACTTCGTGCCTTACTCAGTCTGTTTTTAATGTCAGATCCAGCGCCTCCTTCATTGCTAATAACACTTCCAAGGTATGTGAAAGCGGTTGTATCTCGGAGGGTTTTACCTTCTAGTTTGACTGGTGCTGGGGTTGCTATATTCAAAGTCATTACTTCAGTTTTCTAACAGGTATATGAGTAGGCTCATTAATCAAAATCGAACTGGTACGGTCAGTCGCTGGACGCTGTTGGAGATATTGCGAAGGAGATCGAAGCACATATGGACATGTCCGGAGTGCAATGAAGATATTCCAAACTGAAACTGAAACATATATATGGAGACAGCTTCGGGAAACCACATTACGTCCGTCAGTTGCCAGGACTCGCAAGGGGAGCAATGAATAGTAACACTGTGACCTACAAGGCATGTCGTAAGAGGCGATTGAGGTAGGGACCTTTGGAAGCTACCCTAGTAAATAAAAAGCGTCGTAGAAATCGGATATGCAGGCCTACTTGTATGCCCCTGACTCGCACAATGTGCAATCGCTCGTAGGCTCAGATCACATACAAATCACACAGAGTGGTTAACAAGTGGTTGATATGGAGCGTTTACAGAAGAAGAAGATGAGGAAGATGAAGAACTGTTAGCGTGGCTCAGTTCTGCTCAGGACAAGCTACTTGATAATGATGATAATGATGATGACGACGATGATGGTGATATTGATGATGATGATGGTGATGGTGAGGATGATAATAATGATGATGATAATGATGATGATAATGATGGTGGTGGTGATGATGATGATGACGACGATGATGATGATATGATAATAATGATGATGATAATAATAATGATGATGATGATGATAATAATGATGATGATAATGATGATAATGATGATGATGATGATGAAACATGATGATGATGATGATGATAATGATGGTGATGATGATAATAATGATGATGATATATGATGATGATAGATGATGATGATGATTTAGATGATAATGATGTTGAGTGAGTGGTGATGATGATTGACGATGACGACGATGATTATGGATGATGATAAGACACTTACCTGTGATAAAACTAACTATAAGACCCACAATGAGCACTGTTAAAATACCAATAGATGTAAACCACATGTAGGAGATTTTGTAGAAATCCTCAAACATTGAACTGAAGAAAGCAAACCAATAGAATGATAAATCGAATCATCGCTAGACACATACACCAAATCAATACACTCAAGTCTAAGCAGAGCATGTTAACATCTAATATATGTAAATATTGATCTCATAACATTCTCTTTCTCTCTCTCTCTCTATTTAACCTTCTCTCTCTCTCTCTCCTTTTCTCTCTTTCTCACTTTTCTTCTCTCTTTCTCTCTCTCTCTCTGTCTCTCTCTCACTTTTTCTCTCTTTCTTTCTCTCTCTGTTTCTCCCCCTCCCTCTCTATCTCTAGGTAATGGCGCCCGTGACGCTTGGGGTTCTCAGTTGTGAAGTGGTCAAAACGTTTGCTTGGAGCTCTGAAGGTTTTAGGTTTGTAGACGGACCGGGTCACATGTGCAATAATATTTCGAGAGATCGCTATGATTATTCCTGGAGCTACGGAGTTCTTGCTGTGTGCAAACAATATCGGCAAGTGGCTTCCATTTCTACCGAGTGCTACGGAGCGATATTTATAAATCCAGTACAATGAAGCCAATTTTTCGTCTTTAGACACTTTGTTTAGGCACCTTGACGCTTAGGCACCTTGACGCTTAGGTACCTTGACGCTTAGGCACCTTGACGCTTAGATACCTTGACGTTTAGGCACCTTGACGCTTAGGCACCTTGACGCTTAGACACCTTGACGCTTAGACACCTTGACGCTTAGGCACCTTGACGCTTAGGCACCTTGACGCTTAGACACCTTGACGCTTAGGCACCTTGACGCTTAAGTCCTTGACGCTTAGACACCTTGACACTTAGGCACCTTGATGCTTAGGCACCTTGATGCTTAGGCACCTTGATGCTTAGGCACCTTGACGCTTAGGGAAGCAACAAATGAACAATATTCTTCTATGTTCTTGACTGTTCTCTGTATTGTGTTTCAACTATGACTAATTTCTTTTAGTTCTTATTCTACTGTTCTACTCCAGGTCGTTTTGGAACTTCCACCTTTTTCGTTTACCCTCCAATGTTCAGCTCAGTGCAGTTTTCCTGACATAATTAGTTTCCATGCATATTTCATGTTCTTTCATAATGTTTTTTCTCCAGCCCTTTATATCTTTTTATACGTCTAAGTTATTTCAATATTTTCTCTTTCTTATTTGTAGCATCAGCCAGTTTTTCTTTGATTTTGACTTCTTTCTGGATAGATCTATTTGTTCTCTTCTCTGTCCAAGATATACGAAGAACTTTTCTGTAACACTTATATTCAAAAACACATAAATGTTTCTCTGCTGCCTTGTTAAATATCCATGCTTAACACCCATAAATTACCACTGGGAATATGCATGAAGAATCCTATTAGAGGTTTTGTTATTTTATGTTGTTATGCGATCGACGTCGGTCGTGGCACATTGGGCATTCCCATTCGTGCTCTGTCCTCCGCTGCAGTAGAATACCTATAGAGGTATTTTGGACATATAAAAAAGACACAAAGGGCTGGAGAAGACCATCATCGAAGGAGGCATACCGGCAAAGAGGAGAACAGGAAGACCACGGAGAAGATGGATTCCGGATATAACTGACGGTTTGAACATGGCGGCTGCAGAGGCGGGACATCTGGCCTACAAGAGGGAGAAATTGTGAAGGACAGTTGGGGTGGCAAAGTTCTGCTCAGAACAAGGTATTTGATGATGAATCCTTTCTGTGCTTCGATATATTCATTTTTTCTACCAATTTCTTCGATTCTGTGCATTCACAATTTCCTACCTATTTTGTCCCTTCTATTCTTATATACCATGCATACAGTACATCGAGAAGCAAAGACTCAAGTGGTTCGGCCATCTAATGAGAATGGAACCACATTTACTACCATCACGTGCCTATAATAATCGACATTCAGGGCGCAGAGCACGAGGCAGGCCAAGAACACGATGGATATATAACATCTCAGAGTCCCTGCGAAGGCATGGACTAACAACGTCAAGCGCAACACACCTGGCACAAGATAGAAACTAACTCTCCCCACGACGCTTCACGGCAAATGTGGTTAAGATAAGATAAGATAAGATTCTTATATAGGGTGTCCAAGATAATTGCAGCCCCATTGACAAATCGAAAGTTGCCAGATAACCTGTCGCGTTGTGCCAATTTACTATTTAAACCGGTTCTGACTAGCTCGTCCTACGTCACATTTGTCCATCGCCCCTTCCCGCACTACAATTACATACTGTCACACAACCTTGACCTGTACTACGTCAGAACTGAACCTTCTCATTTTCATACATATATGCCAGATTAGCTCCATTCACAGACCGCTTTTATCTTGAACACCCTGTATAATATTCACCTTCCGCCTTCTGTAATCACTGCAGTAGTGTTAATAACATTAGTTGTCATGGTGATCACAGTTGTTGTCACAGTCTCCATGGAAACGTTCACGTCATAAAGACATGTACCATTCGGATATGGAAACTTGAGTCTTGGGATTCCCTCTACATAGGAACCAATAGCCAGCCACAAGTTCATTCCGAGACCACACAGACCTCCAACGATTACACCCTGTGGACAATAAAACAACAGATGATCAACTTCATATTTTCGTACCTACTTTGTATTCTTTCTTTCTCTCTCTCTCTATCTCTCTCTCTCTCTCTCTGCCTTTTAGCCCGGATTTGGGCATAGGCCCTCAACCAACTCATGCCAAGTCTTCATATCTCTAGCTATCTTCTACAGCTACCTCCAGCTCTTCTTTATACTGTTCATCTCTGCCTCCAAATCTCGTTTCCATGTATTCCTCGGCCTCCTCTTCTTTCGATGTCCCTGCGGGTTCCAGGAAAGGACCCTTCTTGTTATATTCCCTCAGGTTCTACTCTGTGTTACCAGAGCCAAAAATGGACACTGGGCAAATCTGTCACAAAAAATAACTACATGTGCAATGCGATGCCTGCAAAATGTTACCAACAACACCAGTATAGCCAGAGTCACCAACATCAGCATAAGAAAGAAAGTTGGCACAGAACCTTGCTTGAATTACATTGAGAAACAAAGAATGAAGTGATTTGGCCACTTAATAAGAATGCATCCAAACTCCACAGTATACAGAGTCTTCTACAACAGAACATCGGGAAAGAAGGCAAGAGGAAGACAACGAAAAAGATGGTTAGATGGCGTAGCAGAATCCTGTGAAAGAGCAAAAATAACAATCACCCAAGCCACCAGAACAGCGCAAGACAAAAACAGAAAACCACGACACTGGACAACAACCCGGTAGCAGTGTGACGACACTGGGCAACAACCCGGTAGCAGTGTAGCGACACTGGGCAACAACCCGGTAGCAGTGTAACGACACTGGGCAACAACCCGGTAGCAGTTTAACGACACTGGGTAACAACCCGGTAGCGGTGTAACGACACTGGGCAACAACCCGGTAGCACTGTAACGACACTGGGCAACAACCCGGTAGCAGTGTAACGACACTGGGCAACAACCCGGTAGCAGTTTAATGACACTCGGCAACAGACCGGTAGCAGTGTAATGACACTGGGCAACAACCCGGTAGCAGTGTAACGACACTGGGCAACAACCCGGTAGCAGTGTAACGACACTGGTCAACAACCCGGTAGCAGTGTAACGACACTGGGTAACAACCCGGTAGCGGTGTAACGACACTGGGCAACAACCCGGTAACAGTGTAACGACACTGGGCAACAACCCGGTAGCAGTGTTACGACATTGGGCAACAACCCGGTAACAGTGTAACGACACTGGGCAACAACCCGGTAGCAGTGTAACGACACTGGACAACAACCCGGTAGCAGTGTAACGACACTGGGCAACAACCCGGTAGCAGTGTAACGACACTGGGTAGCAACCCGGTAGCAGTGTAACGACACTGGACAACAACCCGGTAGTAGTGTAACGACACTGGGCAGCAACCCGGTAGTAGTGTAACGACACTGGGCAGCAACCCGGTAGCAGTGTAACGACACTGGGCAGCAACCCGGTAGCAGTGTAACGACACTGGGCAGCAACCCGGTAGCAGTGTAACGACACTGGGCAGCAACCCGGTAGCAGTGTAACGACACTGGGCAGCAACCCGGTAGCAGTGTAACGACACTGGGCAGCAACCCGGTAGCAGTGTAACGACACTGGGCAGCAACCCGGTAACAGTGTAACGACACTGGGCAACAACCCGGTAGCAGTGTAACGACACTGGGCAACAACCCGGTAGCAGTGTAACGACACTGGGTAACAACCCGGTAGCGGTGTAACGACACTGGGCAACAACCCGGTAGCACTGTAACGACACTGGGCAACAACCCGGTAGCAGTGTAACGACACTGGGCAACAACCCGGTAGCAGTTTAATGACACTCGGCAACAGACCGGTAGCAGTGTAATGACACTGGGCAACAACCCGGTAGCAGTGTAACGACACTGGGCAACAACCCGGTAGCAGTGTAACGACACTGGGTAACAACCCGGTAGCAGTGTAACGACACTGGGTAACAACCCGGTAGCGGTGTAACGACACTGGGCAACAACCCGGTAACAGTGTAACGACACTGGGCAACAACCCGGTAGCAGTGTTACGACATTGGGCAACAACCCGGTAACAGTGTAACGACACTGGGCAACAACCCGGTAGCAGTGTAACGACACTGGACAACAACCCGGTAGCAGTGTAACGACACTGGGCAACAACCCGGTAGCAGTGTAACGACACTGGGTAGCAACCCGGTAGCAGTGTAACGACACTGGACAACAACCCGGTAGTAGTGTAACGACACTGGGCAGCAACCCGGTAGTAGTGTAACGACACTGGGCAGCAACCCGGTAGCAGTGTAACGACACTGGGCAGCAACCCGGTAGCAGTGTAACGACACTGGGCAGCAACCCGGTAGCAGTGTAACGACACTGGGCAGCAACCCGGTAGCAGTGTAACGACACTGGGCAGCAACCCGGTAGCAGTGTAACGACACTGGGCAGCAACCCGGTAGCAGTGTAACGACACTGGGCAGCAACCCGGTAACAGTGTAACGACACTGGGCAGCAACCCGGTAGCAGTGTAACGACACTGGGCAGCAACCCGGTAGCAGTGTAACGACACTGGGCAGCAACCCGGTAGCAGTGTAACGACACTGGACAACAACCCGGTAGCAGTGTAACGACACTGGACAACAACCCGGTAGCAGTGTAACGACACTGGGCAGCAACCCGGTAGCAGTGTAACGACACTGGACAACAACCCGGTAGCAGTGTAACGACACTGGACAACAACCCGGTAGCAGTGTAACGACACTGGACAACAACCCGGTAGCAGTGTAACGACACTGGACAACAACCCGGTACAGTGTAACGACACTGGGCAGCAACCCGGTAGCAGTGTAACGACAGAGTATAAGAAGAAGAGGAAGTAAATATAAATCATAAATAAACGTGAATGCGATAACATCTAGTGTGTGTCTCTGTGGCGTAAAGGCTAGATGCTCGTCTCTCGTGCCAAAAGTACCGGGTTCGCTCCCTCGTTGGCCATATGTATTTCATTTCTTCAATGTATGTTGAACACTCGAGCAGGATTCGTGTGTCTATCATCTTGCTGGTGCCACATGTACATGAAATAAAAATCCTGGCATATCCTTCACAGGACGTCTCTATCAACCACAGTAAACGACTCGTCGATTTTCTAGACACCACTTATACGTTCAGTAGTTTGTCATTGCTTTCTGAACGGTGTGGCTTATTTTTACCTTTCGTAAAAAGGCGTATATCGTGATTGTTAAACAGTTTGTTGCTCAGTTCTATTGTTCTATTTCCTAGTCTGAAGATGATAATTTGTTCATATTTATTTAATAATAATAATGATAATAATAATGATAATAATGATGATAATAATAATGATAATAATGATGATAATAATAATGATAATAATGATAATAATAATAATAATGATGATGATAATAATAATGATAATAATGATTATAATAATAATAATAATAATAAGATAATAATAATAATAATAATGATAATAATAATGATAATAATAATAATAATAATAATAGCAGTACATCGCAAGCGATGATGACAACAGGTTCAGACGTGTGCTGCTGACCTCTCGGTATGTGCGCGTGTAACTGTAGTCCAATCATAGAACACAATCCCCCAACAACAGGTGGGGCATACATGATCAAGGTTAAACAGGTGCGTGCTGTGTGTTCTGTCTTTCCCTGCATCTCGTTTTCTCTGTGCCACAACGGCACAACGATTCTCAGCTATGCGGGTTCCTCTTTTGTTGTTACAGCGCCACATTTGGCGATCTTGCGCAAAGGTTTTCCAGCACGTAGTGTCTATATCGAAGCATTTCAGAGATACTTTAAGAGTGTCTTTAAAGATTGAGTGGCTCAATCTCTTCCATGGAATTAAGTCTGATATTTCTTGCCTCTTTCAGCACAGTTCGTTTCAGGGTTTCCATAGAGCATAGATTCCCAAACATTTTCGACCCACAGCCCACTTTGCACAACCTAAACTTTGTAACGCCCCCCTCCACATTATAACAGTTTGCCAACTCCCCCTCCCTCATATATATGAATATGTAAATGCTCTATTTTCTCTTCGACATAGAAAATTGATATATATTTCTGTCATACATGGTCAATTTTCAAATGATTATATGCAGGATATAGAAAATTGATGACAAAATGGATCGTGTAAGACGGGCATAAGATGAATTAAAATGCAGAATTAAAATTTTTAATGATTATTCAATCGCAAAATCACGAAACTAATTTATTTTAAAATATTTATTATTAATTTCTTCTTTAAGGAGCCACCGACCCTAATCACCAGAGCATCCCTCAAATTCTTCTGAACCCACTATCGCCTCCCCTAGAACGCTTCATCGCCCACTAGAGGGGTGGTACCACCTACTTTGGGAAACGCTGCCCTATAGAGCGTCCTCTCTGTTTTGAACCCTTTACATCCCACTTCAATGCCTGTTTTGATATTCTTTAATCATTTCTTCTCAAAGTATGTCCAACGTATCTCCATCTTCTCCTTCTTATAACAGATGTCACTACTGGTTGACCAGACATTTCTCTGATTTCATCACTTCTCCTGAATTCGTCCCATTTTATGTGACAGAAGACATTATAATTCACCGACCGTTTAATTACTATTAAATAAACACCAACCAAAGTCACTATTTATGAAGCACACACAAAAGCCCGTCCTATAAATCTCTTCTTATCCTGACGTTGTGAGGCAAAACAGGAATGCAGAAGAGAAAAGAAAGAAAGAAACACTACCTGCTACTTACATAACTGTTTGCCCACGGGAAGAAGGCTCCAAGAACAAACATCCCTGTCAGAGGACCACCTATTGCACCCAACAAGCTGACGGCTGCCTTCAAATGAAATATTAAAAAGTACAAATAAACGTGTATTAGTTGATATGAAGAGCCATACAAGGGAAATAAGTAGCTGGTAATATGCTACTTTCTGTTTTCTTGTTATGTAGCAGAGGCACGTCCCTTTCAACATAAGATACGCAAGAGTGGTTACCAGGGTCCAAATTTGGGGTGTAAAGAATAGAATCACTGTTAACTGCAACGCATGTCGTAAGAGGCGACTAAGGAGCTGAAATCGGATGCACTTGTCCTAAACATGTACAAGTCTATATGTTTAGGGGCCTACCAAACCAATGTGCGACGTATACACGTTCTTGGCAAAGATCAAACATATCACAAAGAGTGATTAAAATTGGTCGTAAAGAATGAACGCAAAGAAGAAGAAGAAGAACATAAGATGGATGTCTTTTGTGGTTATATCAGAGCGCATTGACCTTTTTTCATCTATGCCGGGAGATCCACCCAGAACTAGGGTTGTCTTTTTTTTTAAATTCACAGAAGAAAATTACCAAACAAATTCTCATACAAGTTGGCCACATGTTACAAAAGGCATTGTTTTTGATGATAAACAACGTTTAGTGTATGAATTGTAATTAGTTATTTTAAAAATAATTAATTTTCTTTAAAATATATTGTAAAAAACCCCCAGTGGATCGTGCAGTAGATTTCAAAAACATAAGTAGTGCAAAGAATGTCAAACTTGCATATGATGTACATATCACCCATAATTATAACGTGAACCTCCAAAAAATGTCGAACTCAATTGGTTTTGTAGATATGGTTTTTGCAATGTAACCTTTCCAAATTAAAAAATAATTTCAAATTAGAACAGCAATATCTCTGCTGATATACAGTTTAAACAAAAAGTGGAGGTTCACGCTATTTTTTTTCTTTTTTTTTTTCTTTCGTCCGCTTTCAACTCAGACGAAGTTTCATCTCTGAAACTGATTTTTGCGTGAAAATCTGTTTTTCCAATTTCTTACAATGGCAGCAGCGTGCACATTGTAAATTACTTTACACTGGCAGCCGTGTGCTCAATGTACTCGTAATTAGTATTCCCTCGCCATACAGGCAGATTTTCTCCGACTTCAGAGGTACCCATGTTATCGTCCTGAGTAAGACCAGGGACTCGAACAAATGCCGGACAGTAGGTTCGAACCCGAGCTATGAGGCGTCTCACAGCTAGCAGGCCGAGCTACTATCAACTACTCTAGGCAGTCCCCAGTTCACGCTATAATTATGGTTGATATGTACATCATATGCCAGTTTGGCGTTCTTTGCACTTCTTATATTTGTGAAATCTACACACGACGAAGATTGGGGGATTGAACAATATATTTTCAATAAAATTAATTATTTTTTAAATAACTACAGTCCATATACTAAACGTTGTTTATCATCGAAAACAATGCCTTTTGCAACAGGTGGCCAAATTGTATGACGATATCTTTGTTAGGTTTTTTCTGTGAATTAAAAAAAATACAACCCTTGTTCTGGGTGGATCTCCTGGAGTACCAGAAAAAAGCACTGGGAAGTAATAGCGGCCAGCGTGATGTCGTTCACATTTCCCACCGTGTGTCGATAATCCAAAAAAATACGGACCTAACACTGTATTGCTCTATATACCTCGAGGTTTTAAAAACATTTAAAGAAGAAATAAATGTACCTTACCTGTAGTATCGTCCCTTCTAGTTGCTGGGCAACGAAGCTGATGGCAATAGCTAAACATCCGTAGAGTACAACTGTTGTAAGAGAATATTAGAAGTAAAAACCTCACGGGAAGCAGCGCAGTCAATGAATATGATCTATAAATAGATGGTGAGCAAGTATGAGGGGGCTTCCGGGAAAATGTTTTTACCAAACACAGAATTAGAACCACAACCATTATTTTTACGGCCCCATTGCCTAGCCCTTTCAGCAATGTATAACGTGTTAACACGTCTTTAGCCCACAGAGTAGAGATAATAACATACGTGTTAATGCGTCTTTAGAAGTGCATGAGCAAAACGTATATATACGTCTTTAGCAGCTAAAGGGCTAGAGAGCTGAAGGGGTGTGGCCTGACGTGGGAGACGGTTGATATAAATTCTGCAGAACGACAACAGTGGAAGTCTCTTGGGGAAGCCTTATGTGTTAATCAGGACATGAAGAGGTTATATAGAGATTAGAGGACTAGACTCGTATTTCACCTTGTCTAAGTGCCCGTATGTTAGAGAGTAAAGGGCCGCATACTTCGTCTTTGATAACGGATACCTGCCTGCTTCGTCTTTGATAACGGATACGCCTGCTGTCTTTGATAAGGATACCGCCTACTTCGTCTTTGATAACGGATACCCGCCTACTTCGTCTTTGATAAGGGATACCTGCCTGCTTCGTCTTTGATAAGGGATACCTGCCTGCTCTCTTTGATAGGATACCCGCCTACTTCGTTTTGGATAAGGGATACCTGCCTGCTTGTCTTGATAAGGATACCCGCCTACTTCGCTTTTGGATAAGGGATACCTGCCTCTTCGCTTTGGATAAGGATACCTGCCTCGTCGTCTTTGATAAGGATACCTGCCTACTTCGTCTTTGATAAGGGATCAAAAACAGTTTTAGTGTCATTTCTTTTGACGTCATTTTTAGAACAATTTTATATGTTGACGACAGTTTTAGAACAATTTTTTTATATTGACGTCATTGTAGAACAGTTTTTTATGTTGACGTTATTTTTAGAACAGTTTTATACGTCATTTTTAGAACAATTTTATTATCTACAACAGTTGGCAGAACACATTTTCAGAGCAAGAGACAGGAAGATCTGTCTTGTTGACATTTGATGAGGAGATGACGTCTGAAAAATTACTGTAATTAATAAACAAATTACACACATTGGGAAGACCGACCGGAAGCATTACTAGACATGCATTGTTTTGGAACCCGCAAGGAAAGAGGAGTAAGGCAAGTCCTAGAAATCCAGTGGAGTGGAGAACTGGAGACTGATATTAGAAGGATAAGCAAGATGAGGAAAGATTTGGATGGGTGGCAAGAGAGAGGAAGGACTGGAGAAAGTTTGTTGAAGACCTGTGCTTCGATGGGAGCTGAAAGGTGAAGATAATGGAGAATAAACTAATTACACACATTGAGAAGACCGATCGGAAGTATTGCAAGACAGGCACTGTTTTGGAACCATCAGGGAAAGACGAGTAAGGGAAATCCTAGAAATAGTTGGAAAAAAGAACTGAGATAATGGATTCAGGATGTAGCTGATGGTCTGAAAATGACGGCTGCAGAGGCGGGACATCTGGCCTATGAGAGAAAGAAATTCAGGAGGGCTGTTGGGGTAGCAAAGTTCTGCTCAGGACAAACTATTTGATGATGATGATGAGGATAGTCAAGATGTTAAAAGAATTGGAAGCTATGACAAGAGAGAGTGAGTTTGATAAAGGCATGTGCTCGAATGGGCGCTGAAAGGTGAAGAAGAAGAAGAAGAAGAAGAAACTAATTACCTAATAGTTTTGTGCAGACTGTTTTCTTGTATTCTGATAATCCTTTGTCCAAGTACGGTTTCAGTATGTCTTCCCAAGTGATGGCAGCTAAAGCGTTTAGCGCAGATGAGACAGTGCTGAAAATACAAAGGAAACAACATTTTCCCTTTTTTGTTTTCATTTTCTGAGACTATGTTAGGTGTTGTTCTAGAACAGATGAGTTAAGGATGCTTGCCCGAGGCTGTCGCCACGCATATGTGGGTCATTGGTTTTTTCCCAATATATCTTCTTCTTCTTCTTTGCGTTCGTTCTTTACGACCAATTTTAATAACTCTTTGTGATATGTTTGATCTTTGCCAAGAACGTGTATACGTTGCACATTGGTTTAGTAGGCCCTAAACGCATAGACTTCTACACGTTTAGGACATGTGCATCCGATTTCAGCCAAACCTCCTTAGTCGCCTCTTACGACATGAGTGGCAGGTAACAGTGGTTCTATTCTTTACACCCCAAATTTGGGCCCCGGTAATCACTCAGGTGTTCCCAACAGATAAAAGCGTTTGACCATACAAAGGGGTCAAACATCGAACTGCTTTGTGGGCAAGTAGTTATGCCCTTGCAATGCGTTCCGAAAATCGTGGATTCGAATCTAAACCGCGTTGTACTGTTCACGAGTGATTTTTTCTAGAGACCCCTAGAATTGTTGCGGAGCTACAGAGTTCGTGCTTTGTGCAATACTCTCGGCAGATGATGTGTAATTTCTGCGGAGAGGGCCGAGCCTATGGGGTAAAATCCGGTGCAATGAAGTCAATCATTCGGCTTTAGACCCGAGATGTTTCCGTCTGAGAACTCCACCACGTTTAACTATTAAGCCATCCGTTCCATCTGGGAATACAATAACATACATTATTTCAGAACAAGTGTAGTACCTTTATGTCTTTGATGCCGGGAGAGACGGACATTAATAGTTACTCTGTGATTCTGCTTGTCTGTGTTGCGAGAGGGTCTCATCCAACGTAACTGCGTCTGCATCACTACTTAAACCAGAGTAGCGCTCCCTCGATCCCTACCCGCTTAGCCAGACAAGATCGGGTGTCTGTTACCAGGGTCACCACGTGGAGGTGGGTAGGATCTTGATTAGTGCCAGTTCACTAATCCTGGCGTGACGTTGTCCCTATGCGCCTTTGACCCCAACAGAGAATGGACCTTCTATGGACATAAGCAACAGTCAGGTTGGGGTTTCCTTTTCAGCGCGTAGTAGACTCGTTGTAGACCGAATCGGGACAAACAGAAAACACACCCATACAAGCTTACCTGAGTGACCCAGAAAACACAACCATACAAGCTTACCTGAGTGACCCAGAAAACACAACCATACAACCTGAGTGACCCAGAAAACACACCCATACAAACTTACCTGAGTGACCCAGAAAACACAACCATACAAACACCTGAGTGACCCAGAAAACACAACCATACAACCTGAGTGACCCAAAAAACACAATTATACAAGCTTACCTGAGAGACCCAGAAAACAGGCACGCAATAAACAATCCTGGAACACCTGGGTAGCCAAGGACTTCCATTACGAAGTACGGAATGAGCTGTAGGCAGAAGAAATTTCAAGGCAGAGATTAACAATATACATCAATATTGGAGGAAACTGCAGAAGATATTTCTTCTCAAAGTGTGTTGAACATATCTCCATCTTCTCCTTCTTATAACAGTTGTTACTAGTGATTGACCAGACATTTCTTCTCAAGATGTGTCCAACATATCTCCATCTTCTCTTTCTTATAACAGTTGTTACTAGTGGTTGATCAGACCTTTCTTCTCAAAGTGTGTCCAACATATCTCAATCTTCTCCTTCTTATAACAGCTGTTACTAGTGATTGACCAGACATTTCTTCTCAAGGTGTGTCCAATATATCTCCATCTTCTCCTTCTTATAACAGTTGTTACTAGTGGTTGACCAGACATTTCTTCTCAAGGTATGTCCAACATATCTCCATCTTCCTTCTTATAACAATTTTACTAGTGGTTGACCAGACATTTCTCGATTTCATCACTTATCCTGAATTCTCCCATTTTATGTTCATTATATTGATCTGCATCCACTATCTTTTGCAAGTATTTGCTTACCTTCAGGAGGTTTTAACCCTAGACCGCTCGTCCCTCTCCGCAGAAATGGCACGCCACCTGTCGAGAATATTGCACAAAGCACGAACACCGTAGCTCCAGCAACAATTCTAGGCGTCTCTGAAAAAAAAAAACTGCACCCGTGAACAGAATGGCGCGGTCGGGACTCGAATCCACGACCGTCGACTTACAAGGCAAAGGGCTTAACCACTTAATAAAAGTAAAAAAGTAAAGGAACCCTTTCATACCTCGTGGTATATAGGTCAATACAGTGTTAGGCCTGTATTTTTATTGACCGTCGGCACATGATGGGTGATGTAGTCAGCATCACGCCGGCCGCCTTTACTTTCCCAGATCATGTCTGGTACCCAGTTGAGGCTGGGTCGACCTGAGAGCCGTCGCGGTCGGGAAAAATTCTACGCGCACTGCGGAAGTTGAACCCAGACCACCAGCCTTGAGAAGCGAGTTCACTAACAACTACGCTACAGCGGCTCTCTTAACCACTAAAGACATTCAACTTACTTTCTATATCTCCAGTCATTTTTCAATACCTCGTTTTATCTAAGCTGAATATTTATACATCTTTACAACTTCATCTTCTTGGAACGCTTCATATCGACCACTTGTTAACTATTCCTTGTGATTTGTATATTATCTGAGCCTAATATCGACTGTACGCTGTGCCAGTTATGCGCCTACAAGTAGGCCATCACATTTAATTTCTGTGACGCTTTTTATTTACTAGGGTAGCTATCCTAGGCTCCTACCTCAGTCGCCTCTTACGACATGCCTTGTAGGTCGCAGTGTTACTATTCTTTGCTCCCTTGTGAGCCCTGGTAACACACGGGAGATCGTTACAACAATGTTAGTGTTTACAGTACCTGGTTAGAGTTGTTTACAGTACCTGGTTAGAGTTGTTTACAGTACCTGGTTAGAGTTGTTTACAGTACCTGGTTAGAGTTGTTTACAGTACCTGGTTAGAGTTGTTTACAGTACCTGGTTAGAGTTGTTTACAGTACCTGGTTAGAGTTGTTTACAGTACCTGGTTAGAGTTGTTTACAGTATCTGGTTAGAGTTGTTTACAGTATCTGGTTAGAGTTGTTTACAGTACCTGGTTAGAGTTGTTTACAGTACCTGGTTAGAGTTGTTTACAGTACCTAGTTAGAGTTGTTTACAGTACCTGGTTAGAGTTGTTTACAGTACGTGGTTAGAGTTGTTTACAGTACGTGGTTAGAGTTGTTTACAGTATCTGGTTAGAGTTGTTTACAGTACCTGGTTAGAGTTGTTTACAGTACGTGGTTAGAGTTGTTTACAGTACCTGGTTAGAGTTGTTTACAGTACCTGGTTAGAGTTGTTTACAGTACCTGGTTAGAGTAGTTTACAGTACCTGGTTAGAGTTGTTTACAGTACCTGGTTAGAGTTGTTTACAGTACCTGGTTAGAGTTGTTTACAGTACCTGGTTAGAGTTGTTTACAGTACCTGGTTAGAGTAGTTTACAGTACCTGGTTAGAGTTGTTTACAGTATCTGGTTAGAGTTGTTTACAGTATCTGGTTAGAGTTGTTTACAGTACCTGGTTAGAGTTGTTTACAGTACCTGGTTAGAGTTGTTTACAGTACCTAGTTAGAGTTGTTTACAGTACCTGGTTAGAGTTGTTTACAGTACGTGGTTAGAGTTGTTTACAGTACCTGGTTAGAGTTGTTTACAGTATCTGGTTAGAGTTGTTTACAGTACCTGGTTAGAGTTGTTTACAGTACGTGGTTAGAGTTGTTTACAGTACCTGGTTAGAGTTGTTTACAGTACCTGGTTAGAGTTGTTTACAGTACCTAGTTAGAGTTGTTTACAGTACCTGGTTAGAGTTGTTTACAGTACGTGGTTAGAGTTGTTTACAGTACCTGGTTAGAGTTGTTTACAGTATCTGGTTAGAGTTGTTTACAGTACCTGGTTAGAGTTGTTTACAGTATCTGGTTAGAGTTGTTTACAGTACCTGGTTAGAGTTGTTTACAGTATCTGGTTAGAGTTATTTACAGTACCTGGTAAGAGTTGTTTACAGTACCTGGTTAGAGTTGTTTACAGTATCTGGTTAGAGTTGTTTACAGTACCTGGTTAGAGTTGTTTACAGTATCTGGTTAGAGTTGTTTACAGTACGTGGTTAGAGTTGTTTACAGTACCTGGTTAGAGTTGTTTACAGTATCTGGTTAGAGTTGTTTACAGTACCTGGTTAGAGTTGTTTACAGTATCTGGTTAGAGTTGTTTACAGTATCTGGTTAGAGTTGTTTACAGTATCTGGTTAGAGTTGTTTACAGTACCTGGTTAGAGTTGTTTACAGTACCTGGTTAGAGTAGTTTACAGTACCTGGTTAGAGTTGTTTACAGTATCTGGTTAGAATTGTTTACAGTACCTGGTTAGAGTTGTTTACAGTATCTGGTTACAGTTGTTTACAGTATCTGGTTAGAGTTGTTTACAGTATCTGGTTAGAGTTGTTTACAGTATCTGGTTGGAGTTGTTTACAGTATCTGGTTAGAGTTGTTTACAGTACCTGGTTAGAGTTGTTTACAGTACCTGGTTAGAGTTGTTTACAGTACCTGGTTAGAGTTGTTTACAGTATCTGGTTAGAGTTGTTTACAGTACCTGGTTAGAGTTGTTTACAGTACCTGGTTAGAATTGTTTACAGTACCTGGTTAGAGTTGTTTACAGTACATTATTAGAGTTGTTTACAGTATCTGGTTAGAGTTGTTTACAGTACATTATGAGAGTTGTTTACAGTACCTGGTTAGAGTTGTTTACAGTACCTGGTTAGAGTTGTTTACAGTACATTATTAGAGTTGTTTACAGTATCTGGTTAGAGTTGTTTACAGTAAATTATTAGAGTTGTTTACAGTACCTGGTTAGAGTTCTTTACAAGCTTGGAGCCTAGTGGATCACAGTCTCTGTCGGCGTAGTAGGCAAATAAAACGATTCCAGACAAACAGGCAGATGTTATTAGAATAACCAGACCAATCATGTTCAGTAAAATAGACCTGAGGAGATGTAGCAATGGAGGAATGTAATGAGGTCAGTAGCAGTCAATGATTGATCTGGGTGGCACATGATAATGGTAATGATGATAAGGATGATGACGATGGTGTAAAGGATGAAGATGATGGTCATGATGATGATGGTGATGTCATGATGATGAAGATGATGAGGACGATGATGATGATGATGAAGCTGATGAGGACGATGATGATGATAATGATTATGGTGAAGCTAATGGTGATGATGATCATGTCGATGGTAGTGATGATGGGCTGATTAAATGTATGAGTGATGGACGAGGGCGTCACGATACTTTAAGTAACAGATCTTCTTCTTCCAACTCTCCATATCGAGCCTTTAACCACTCTGTGTGATTTGTATGTGATCAGAGCCTAGGCGATTGTACGTTATGCCAGTTATGCGCTTAACTAGGCCAACACTTCTGATTTCTGCGATGTTTTTTTACAGCCCTTTAGCTGCTAAAGACGTATATACGTTTTGCCCATTCTCTTCTAAAGACGCATTAACACGTCTGTTATTATCTCTCCTCTGTGGACTAAGACGTGTTAACACGTAATACATTGCTACTGTCACTGCTATAGGCGTACATTCACGTTTGTGACCTAGAAACAAGGAGTAGCTATTTTTAGCTCAGCCCTCGAAAAGTATGTAGCAGTGAAAGGGTTAAGGTAGCTTCAATAGCCCCTACATCACTCGCCTCTTACGACATGCCTTGTAGTTCGTAGTGTTACTATTCTTTGATCACCTTGCGAGCCCCGCGAAACACGTAGAAAGAAAGTTCTGTAGTTTTACAAAAAGACAAAAACAATAACACTACACAGCAACGTTTCGACCAAAATGCCTTCATCAAGCAAACGATACAACAGGAGTGACGAATTGCACAGCACACTACCTATATACTGACAGAAACGTCCAACGGTCCTAAAAAAGACCGCGAGATACCACGGGCGAAGCAACAGATAAATTTAGCGAGATAAAAAAAACAATGTACTGTAGGCTTACTTTCTGGCGTTGTTTAGTGTCGGTAAACTGCTGTATCTTTGAACACTGGCCTGACCGGTACCGTATGAGCCCATCCACGCCAAGCATGTACCAATAACCAGATTCCATGTCGTATGTCGAGTGGTGGGGTTAAAGTCGAAGCTGTTGACGGAAGATATTGTTACATTGATTATTATTATTTGTTGATTATGGATTAATGATGCCATTGTACATATTAATAACAATGTGTACGCTTGAAGTGTGTACATATGTGTGTGAACGTTTTTGATGAAACAATTTGATTCAGGTTTACGGCTGTGCATGCTCAATGACTTAGTATAATATCTACTGATGCCTTTAGTTAGATTGGGGACAATCAAAGGCTAACGGAGCAAACCGTACACAAATCTGAACGGTTGGCAAACCAAGTAGTCCATAAAAAGAACGGTTAGCTGGACAGATGATGCTCATCAAGACGAGAGGGTCGTCTAAGGGTCGCTACCCTAAAATAAAATAGCAAACTGCCGTCTTGCAGGTCGGCTGGGGACAGTCAAAGCCTGACGGAGAGCGAACCCAGTAAACGCTGGTTGAAATCGAACACATCGCCGAAGGATAAGCACCAGAGCTCCAAATAGTTTTGAAGATTGTGAACGTACACCCGTTCTTGGTGTTTGGCTGTTTATATCATCATCATCAGGTGCCGTGCCGGCTGGTGTAGGCAATCATGGATCTCCACAAATCTCTGTCGTTGGTGTTTGCTATCAACTCAGATGGTGACGCTCATGACGTGAGGCTATCCAAAATGTTCTCTCTCACTGTCTTCCCCTGTCTCGTCTACCCTCGATTTACCGGTTGTTACAATGTGTTCTAAATCTCCCCTCCTCATCACATGCCCGAAAAATGATGACTGCCCTTTCTTATATTGATAAGCTTTCTCTGTGCTTGATCTTATTCAACACCTCAACATTAGTCAATTTAGCAGTCCATAGGATTCTCATCATTCTTCTGTAAAACCACATTTCTGCGGCCCTCAGAGATTTTTCGATCTGTGTATATATCACATTAGAATGATAAAAACGGCCGTAAAAGAACGAACGAGAAGAACAGGAAGACGCGCAATAACTAAATGAACACGCCATGGAATGATAAAAACGTTTTTCACAAACTTATGTAACTCGGACTTCAAAATAAAATCCCGCAAGTAGTTACAAATAACCACGTTGACTTACAACTATAGCACCGGCAACGAAGAGTAGTATGCATGAAGGGCCTAATGCCAAGGAATTAACTTCTTTCCACCAGGTTTTACCCAATACGACTCTGTCCATCTGCGCAGATATGGTTCTGTCACTCGGCACCTTCCGAGAGTATTGCAAAAAGTACAAGCTCCGTAGCTTCGTCAACGAATGAGTAGTTTGTTAAAGCAGCGAGCACAGGAAACAGTATTGCGTACACAGTCTGCTCGTCGATACTGTGCACATATGGGTCTGTCAGACGCGCTATGGCGACATTTCAGTAAAAATAACCAATAACTAATAAAAGAGCGTGACCTGCGATAACATAAGGCCGGCGGACTCAGATATAGATTCTAGGAAATAAGACTATCAACTGTCACGTGATCCACGCATTCCAATATTGTTGTATAAAGACTAATTTATTTTGAAAACAAACACAACATGCTAAATCAAGGTATAGTATGTTACAAATTAAGTAAAAGTTAATTGCATATCCTTTACAGGACTTTGTGAATCATCCCCAACTTTTTAACGATGTTTGTGATTTTTCTAGGCATTATTACGTTCAGTAGTTTGCCATTGATTTCTGAACGGGTGGTGCCATCGTCCTTTTGTAAAAATCCACCCGAAACAATTTGTAACCAAATTGTCCGCCGCGTGATTCGAACTCACATCGTCAGGGTTAATAGACCGAGTCACTATCCCGTAGGCCACAGACGCCACCAAAAATGTAACACTAAGAAATATCAGTATTATTAATATTTGTTATCAATAAATAACAATGGAGTCATAGAATTGAGTAAAATGTCAAAAAAATGTACAGTGTTCTATCAAACATATCTCATCATCATCAAGGTGCGTATCCTTTATAGGACGTTGCTCTCTTTGCAGCACATCTGAAATTCACTCTGTCTCTAGCAGTTCACCCACTTCGTCGATGGTCATATTCATGGTTTCTTTAATATCTTGTAGCCATCTTCTTCTTGGTCTGCCTCTGCGTCCTGGGATCCTGTCCTCTAATATTGTTCTTCCAGGCCATCGTGACGCTTGATGTGACCAAAGTATCTAATTTTTCTGTATAGTATGTTGTTTATCAGCCAATTCTCTTTAACATTTAGTTCTTTCAGGATATCAGTGTTCTTTCTTTTTCTGTCCATGGTATTCGTAGGATCTTTCTGTGGCATTTAGTTTCGAAGGACTGGATTTTCGTTCTTAATTTTTGTGTAATAGTCCATCATTCA
The DNA here is from genome assembly GCA_020796225.1 of Arion vulgaris. NCBI lineage: Eukaryota > Metazoa > Mollusca > Gastropoda > Stylommatophora > Arionidae > Arion > Arion vulgaris. The sequence continues at coordinate 5,730,522 of CM036777.1, read as the reverse complement.
CACCCATAAGTAGCCACTTGGAAAATGCATGCTCTCAATATTTTTAATTTTAGTATTTTGCTGGTGCTTTGCCACATGTTCTTCGTTGTGTTTAACGTCTTGATTGCTATTGCCAATCTTCTTGAGATCTCTTTGGAGCAGTCACCGTTATTGTTAATTATTGAGCCCAGATATTCGTAGCTCTCTACACATTGGAGTTCTTCATTGTTTATTTGGATGTTAGGAGAGCCTTTTGCTTTGTCAGTTGACATGATTTTTGCTTTTTGTGTATTCAAATATAGATGTTGATCTTCACTATGTTTCTTGGTCGTCATGATTAGGTTTTCCAAACCTTCTTTGCTGGTGGATAATAATACTGTATCGTCTGCGTATCTACATATCCAACATCAAACATATATGCGTATCAAACATATATGCGTATCAAACATACACATAACATAATATAACGTAATATAACATAAAACCATCCCCCTTTAAACAGAAATTTTCGATTTCCTGTCTGAGCTAGTCGGTCCTATGTTTCCGGAAACCACGTGAAGGAGATATCAGACATTCATTTTACAAGCAAGTGGTTAGAAGAACATACTTGAAGAAATTAATCCTTCCCCACTTTTCGTTGATCTCCCACACGCGACTTATACCGCCTACAGATATGATTCCCTGAAAAGATATCACAGAACAACAATATTATTATCCCTATTCTGTGGATGATTAGTTTATGTTTACAGTCAGTGGCGGCTCGTCATTAAGCACCAAAAATAATATGTAACGTGTATTTATTACTTAATAAATTAAAACATAACCTAACCCAAAGCCATGATTTTCCCAAAAATTTGTGTCTGGCCCCACCAACAAAAACGATCAGGAGCCGCCACTGTTTATAGTACAAGAATGACACAAAATAACTAACTAATCACCACTTCTTCTTCTTCATCTTTCAACTCCCAACGGAGCACAGGTTTTCAACAAACTTCTTCAAGCTCTTCCTCTCTCCTGCCATCGCTTCCAATTCTTTCCATGTTTTACCTATCCTTTTCACCCGAGTGGTTACCGGGGCCCAAACTTGGGGTGTAAAGAACAGAACCACTGTTATCTGCGTGTTTCTAAAGTCGAAATACTGATTGTTTCCAATGGAATGAAGTATGCTCCAGAACGTTCTGATTTTCTATGTTTAATCGACTTAAAAATAAAAATTGTGTTCATCATCATCATCAAGGTGCGTGTCCTTTATAGGACGTTGCTCTCTTTACAATGACATTCACTCTTTCTCTAGCCAGTTCACCCACTTCGTCGATGGTCATATTCATGGTTTCATGTCCTAAATGTGTAGAAGTCTATGCGTTTAGGGGCCTACCAAACCAATGTGCAACGTATACACGTTCTTGGCAAAGATCAAACATATCACAAAGAGTGATTAAAATTGCTTGTAAAGAACGAACGCAAAGAAGAAGAAGAAGACCTATCCTTTTAATATCAGTCTCCAGCTCTCTTCTCCAGGTATGTCTAGGCCTTCCCTACTCCTCTTTCCCTGCAGGTTCCAAAACAGTGCCTGTCTTGCAATGCTTCGGTCGGTCTTCTCAATATATGCCCTATCTATCGCTAACGTCTTTTCCTTAACTCTTTCTCCACTGGTATCTGCTTAACTCTTTCTCCACTGGTATCTGCTTAGCTCTTTCTCCACTGGCATCTGCTTAACTCTTTCTCCACTGGTATCTGCTTAACTCTTTCTCCACTGGTATCTGCTTAACTCTTTATCCACTGGTATCTGCTTAGCTCTTTCTCCACTGGTATCTGCTTAACTCTTTCTCCACTGGTATCTGCTTAACTCTTTATCCACTGGTATCTGCTTAACTCTTTCTCCACTGGTATCTGCTTAGTATTCCAAATTAATCACTAACTCTTTCTGCCTGTAAAACTGCTAATCAACACTCCACTGGTATCTGCTTAGCTCATTCTCCACGTATCAGCTAACTCAAATTCCACTGGTATCTGCTTAAATCTTTCACACACCTAATTATCCACTGGTATCTGCTTAATCTTCCAACTGAATCATAGCTAACATTATCCCCTGCTATCTGTTTTACTGGGAATCGCAACTAATCAACGGAATATCTGCTAACTCATATCTCCACTGTTCTTCTCTTTCTTCCCTGGTATGCTAACTTCCGGATCAAGGCCTTTCACTGCCTTCGCAGTCCTCATATATCAGTAATCTTTTCCAGATCTCTAACTCTTCTCACTGGTTCTCTCACTCTCTCCACTGTTCTGCAATTCTGGTCTGCAACTCCCGCCTCTAGGTATTCCTTTACTCCTCCACTTACCTCTCTATTCCACTGGTATCGAAACTCTTTTCTCCCTGATATCTGTCATGGTCTTCTCCCCGTGTTTGAACTCTTCACTATACTTATAACTTGCTCCACTGGTCATCTCATAACTATTTCTCCTGGTATGCTAGCATCTATTAGAATTTACTCTCTCCCTGATATGCTTAACTCTTTTCCTGGATCGTAAATCTCTACACAATAGTTACTTCTCCCGATCCATCTCTCCTGTATGCTTAACTCTTCTCACTGGATGCTCTCTTTCCATATTGTAATTTTCTCCACTGATCTGTTACTCTTTTCACTGGTCTCTTAAACTCTTCTCCACTGGTATCTCTTAACTCTTTTCCACTGGTATCATCTAGCTCTTTCTCACTGGTATCTGCTTAACTCTTCTCCATTTCTGTAACTCTTTCACTGTTCTGCTTAACTCTTCTCCATGGATTCTTAGCTCTTCTCCACTGGTATCGCTTAACTCTTTCCACTGGTATTGTAGCTTTTTCTCCACTGGATTGTGAACTTTTCTACACTGATCTGCTTAGCTCTTCTCAAGTTGGTATCTGCTTAACTTTCCACTGATTCTAGACCTTTCTCCACTGGTATCTGCTACTCTTTCTCCATGAGTATCTGTAACTCTTTCCATGGTATCTGCTTAACTCTTTCTCCTGGTATCTGCTTAACTCTTTCTCACTGGATTCGATTACGCTTTCACTGGTATCCTAGCTCTTTCTCACTGGTATCTGCTTAACTCTTTCCACGGATCTGCTTAACTTATCCACTGGTATCTGTAGTAATACAATAACAACAAAAATATCACTGATTGCTATAAATAAATAATCAAAACAAAGTATCACTGCTATTGCTTAGTAAATCACAACAATCAACAACAAAATATCACTGCTATCTGTTAGTAAATCACAACTAATCAACAACAAAATATCACTGCTATCTGCTTAGTAAATCACAACTAATCAACAACAAAATATCACTGCTATCTGCTTAGTAAATCACAACTAATCAACAACAAAATATCACTGCTATCTGCTTAGTAAATCACAACTAATCAACAACAAAATATCACTGCTATCTGCTTAGTAAATCACAACTAATCAACAACAAAATATCACTGCTATCTGCTTAGTAAATCACAACTAATCAACAACAAAATATCACTGCTATCTGCTTAGTAAATCACAACTAATCAACAACAAAATATCACTAACAAATCACCAATTCTTGTTCTTTTCACCCTTCCCCTAGGGAGGCCTAACTCCGGAATCAAGGCCTTTCAATGCCTTCCAAGTCCTAATATACAAGTAGATCTTTTCCAGATCTCTCCGCTCTATCTGTTCTCTCCACTCTCTCCACATGTTCTTGCATTCTGTCTGCAACTCCCGCCTCTAGGTGTTCCTGGGTCCTCCCTTACCTCTATTACCCTGGGGGTTCCATCGAATACCCTGTCTCGTGATACTGTCAGTGGGTCTTCTCTGTGTTTGAAATCATCACTAATACTTATAAAATATAGCTACCAGCTCATCATCATCATCAACTAGTTTGTCCTGAGCAGATCATTAGAATTTCTCTCTCATATATCATATGCCCGCTTCTGCAGTCGTACTGCTCAAACAATCAGTTACATTCTGAATCCATCGTCTCCGTAGTCTTCCTCTTTGACGGAATGCCTCCTTCCATAATGGTTTTCTCCAGTCTTCGTGTCTCTTTATATGTCCAAAATATTTCAATTTTCTCTTTCTTTTTGTAACATCAGCCAGTTTTCTTTGATTTTGAGTTCTTTCTGGATAAATCTATTTGTTCTCTTCTCTGTCCATGATATACTTATGACTCTTCTGTAATACTTATATTCAATATCACATTTATGGGTTTTTTTTTCTCCAGGTGGATGATGGAATTGATTGTCCACTCTTGCCGTTAAGCGTAGGAGTTGGAGCTTTAATTTGCGTTCTAGGGCCAGATGAGTCGCCTTTGTTGAGTTATATCCGTGTCTATTTAGTGTGGTCTTGATATTGTCCATCCATCATTTCTTGGTCTTCCCTTAGCCCTAGTACCTGATCTCTTTTTATTGTATGCTGTTATTTGCAAGACTTGATAGACATATTAGTGAGAGAAAGTGAAAAGAAAGGATTAAGCATGAATATAAAGAAAACAGAGGTTAAGGTTGTCTCCAAGAAACAAAGAAACACCAAAATGCAATATCAAAATAAATAACACAACACTGAAACAAGTCCATCGATTCAAGTATCTGGGAACATTCTTAACATCAGATGGAAGATGTACAACAGAGATTAGGAGTAGAATAGCTCAAACGAAAGCAGCTTTTATGAAAATGAAGAACACACTATGCGTGAACTCACTACCAATGACACTGCGAAAACGAGTACTCCAATGCTATATTGAACCAATACTTATGTATGGCAGCGAATCATGGACACTGAACAAACAATCAATACGATCATTGGAAGCCACAGAGATGTGGTTTTACAGAAGAATGTTGAGAATTCCATGGACAGCAAAGAAAACAAACGTGGAGGTTTTAAATCAGGTCTGCACACAAAGAAACCTTATCAAAAGAATAAGAATCCGACAATCAAGGTTCTTCGGGCATATACTGCGAAGAGAAGGTTTAGAACATTTGGTGACTACAGGTAAAATTCAGGGAAGGAGAGATCGTGGAAGACAGAGGGAGAAGATGCTGGATGGCCTGACATCATGGTTCGACAAAATATCGACGTCAGAACTGATTACATGCACCAAGCAAAGAAAGTTGGGGAGAGACATGATCGCCTACGCCGGCAGGCATGGCACTTGATTGATTGTTATTGGTGGTTGGTTGTATTCCATTCTCATTAAATGTCCAAATCACTGCATTTGTTGTCTTTCAATGGATTGGGTACATGAAGTTATGCCAACAACTGCTTCTGGTGTTCTCATTTTTAATCGACATTAATAAATACAAAATAATGCCCATCATCATCATCAAGGTGCGTGTCCTTTATAGGACGTTGCTCTCTTTACAATGACATTCACTCTTCTCAAGTAGTTCATCCCCCTTCGTTGATGGCATATTCATGGTTTCTTTAATATCTTGTAGCCATCTTCTTCTTGGTCTGCCTCTGCGTCCTGGGACCCTGCCTCTAATATTGTTCTTTCCAGGCCATCGTGGCCTTGATGTGACCAAAGTATCTAATTTTTCTGTATAGTATATTGTTTATCAGCCAATTATCTTTAATATTCAATTCTTTCAGGACATCAGTGTTCTTCCTTTTTTCTGTCCTTGGTATTTGTAGGACATTTTTGTAGCATTTCGTTTCGACAATATTGCTATACATAAATAATATAAAACAAAAGTACACATTTTAAAAGTGCGGACACATAGACACACAGACAACCAACCTGAATAACGATTGCCAACATCCCCGCCACCATTACAAACGCCTGAAACACATCGGTCCATATGACGGCCTTCATGCCCCCCTAAAAGATGTAAAGAGAGATGTGATTGAGAGTCGCTGAGCATGTATGCATGAGTGAATGCTTGCTTCTGTAGTTTCACTAATCATCATCATCAGGTGCAGTGCCGGCTGGCGTATACGATCATGGATTTCCACAAATCTCTGTCGTTGGTGTTTGCTATCAACTCAGATGTTGACGCTCTACCGTGCCATGAAGTCAGGTTATCCATAATTTTCTCTCTGTCTTCCTCTGTCTCGTCTACCCTCGATTTTACCGGTTGTCACAATGTGTTCTAAACCTCCCTCCTCATCACATGCCCGAAAAATGATGACTGAACTTTTCTTATATTGATGATAAGCTTTCTCTATGTCTTGATCTCATTCAACACCTCAACATTAGTCATTTTAACAGTCCATGGGATTCTCATCATTCTTCTGTAAAACCACATCTCTGTGGCCCTCAGAGATTTTTCGATCTGTTTGTTTATTGTCCATGACTCGCATCCGTATGTCAGTATTGGTTCTATGTAGCACTGAATAAATCGCATTCTGATCGGGATTGACAAGGACTTGTTTCAGATAATGCTTCACTAATACCAAACACTAATATTACTACTAGCAAAACTACCACTCCCACCACCACCAACAGTACTAGCAAAACCGTCATCATTACCTTAACTACCACCACGAAAAACCACCATCACCACAACAACTTCTACTAGTACCACCGTCACCAACACCGATAACATCATTACTAACACCACTACCATGAACACCATCACCACTATTATCACATACCTCACAACCACCACCACCACTGTAACCATCACATACACTAACAATACTATCACTTCACTACAACTACTACAACTTCTACAACCACCGTTAATACCACCACAACCATCAACACCAGATGCTCAATACCTCACACTCAGACAGGACTGTATAACACTCACAATAGATGTGTAGAAGGTTGCCACTGCACCACTTATTAAAATAGTTGCCCATGATGGAAAGCCGGTCACTGAAATTATACAAATTATTTCATAATTTAAGGCAGTGGCGGCTTGTCATTAAGGGCCTTTTGGGCCGGACCCCACCAAAAATAATATGTAACGTGTATTTATTATTTTAGAAATTAAAACATAACCTAATCCAAAACCATGATTTCACCGAAAATTTGTGTCTGGCCCCACCAACAAAAATGATCACGAGCCGCCACTGATTGAAGGTATATAAAAGTTAATTTTTTCTTCTTCTTCTTCAACTTCTTCCTCATCTTCTTCTTCTTCCTCTTAAGTTAGACCCCAACAGTCCTTCGCAATTTCTCTCTCTCATAGGCCAGATGTCCCGCCTCTGTAGTCGTCATATTTAAACCATCAGTTACATCATGAATCCATCTTCTCCGTGGTCTTCCTCTTCTTCTCTTTGCGAGTATGTCTCCTTCCATGATGGTCTTCTCAAGCCCTTCGTGTCTTTTTATATGCCCAAAATATCTCAATTCTCTCTTTCTTATTTGTAGCATCAGCTAGTTTTCTTTAATGTTAAGTTCTTTTAGGAAGGGGGAGGGGGGTCTCTAGTCTGGAAACTTTTTCGTTGCTTTCATATTAATGTAGAATTTGTATTACAATTTTGAGATATTATGTCTTAAAAGAGTAGAAAAAGTTTAGTTTTCAAAAATATGTCAAGGCGTTGCCATGGAAACAATAAAAATGGCAGCCAACAAAATTTAAAATCCCTACGGCTCTGAAAGTAATGAATATAAATGAATTCTGTTTTCACTCTGAGGTGAGCAATTGTAATATCTAAAATATTACACATGATTTTTAAGATATATTAAATATTACATTTTTATGAATTTTGGAAACCTCCCCAAACAGCTTTTTTAATCAAATTTTGAGGGCATTTTTATCCAAAAATGTATAGAAAATGTAATATTTAATAAATCCTAAAAAGCATATGTAATATTTTAGATATTTCAATTGCGCACCTTAAAGTGAAAACAGAATACATTTACATTCATTAGATTCAGAACCTTAGGGATTTGAAATTTTGTTTTTGGAGGCCATTTTTATTGTTTCCATGGCAACGCTTTGAAATATTTTTTTTTAACTTATTTTTTTCTACTATTCTAAGTCATAATCTTTCAAAATGGTTATACAAATTTTACATTAACATGAAAACAACATAAATAGGTTCTTGATCTCCACACCGGGTCAAAGGCTCATGAGGTCATGGTAGTACATGAGCCAGGGTTAGCGAGGGGGCGCGCTAACCAAGACCCTGCCCCGACCTCCACGCGGTGACCCTGGAAACAGACTTAGGCTCCGGTCTGGCCAAGGGATGCAGGGATCGGGGAGAGCTACTCTGGTGCAAATAGAGATGCAAAGGTAGTCATGGCTAATGGGATCCGCTCGCAACATAGACGAGCGAACTCCCAGAGTGACTATCAATGCTCAACTCTCCCGGACGAATCAAAACCATCGAATGGAAGTTGACCCTCGTGCGGCGAAATTCGGAACCACGCATGCTCCTCTTGAATCACTACTCTCTCTCTCTCTCTCTCTCTCTCTCTTGTGTTCCCACTGAGGCACTGCTCAAGGGCCGATGAGTATGCTGGGAGTCGAATCGAGTTGTACAAGATCATCAAGGGGCGAACTCGGTTTTGTCCCGTCGAAGTCGAAAAGCCCAGTTGGAATTGACGGAAATGGTGAGGTAGGCACCAGGGCAGAAAGAGCACGATAGTGGGCCCCATTGAGGGGCAGACCGGCAAGGCAAGCGATGCAGCAGCGAACATGGCAGGCAAGAGGGTGCACGTCCCACCTTTATGAGCAGAACTGGGAAACCCGGCAGAGGCAAACCAGTGCAAGCGCGGCAGCTGCAGCGTTTCAGTGGGTCTGTGTCCGACCCAAATGTGCAAAACAACTGGAATGCCTAGCAGAGGTAAGCCCAGTGCGCGTCCCGCTCGCAAGGAACTACTGCTGCCTTGTAGATTGATTGGGGACAATCAAAGGCTAGCGGAGCAAACCGTAAACAAACCTGAACGGGCGACAAACCAAGGTGTTCATTAAAACGACCGGTTTGCTGGGAAGATGGCGCTCATAAGCACGAGAGGACAGGCCGTCTAAGGGTCGCTGCCTGAAAGAAATAGCAGCCCACTGCCTTGTGGGTCTGGCTCGGGACAGTCAAAGGCTAGCGGAAGAAGCGAATCCGCACACAATAGCTGGCTGAAATCGAACACCCCACCGAAGGATAAGCAACTGTAGTTCAAATAGGTGTTGAAGGTTGGTGCACGTACATCACGTTCTGATGTTTCGCTGTATATATATCACAAAGAGAATGATTAAAACAGGCCTAGAACGAACGAAGAAGATCCCCACACTACCAAATCCCCTCCTTAAATAAGTGCCTGAGCTATGGAATAATATTTCCATAAAGTGTAAGCGGATTTAAATGATTGTAGTTTTGGTTGGGGGTCTGTCTCGTGTTCTGCATATATGTTAAATAAATATGAGGCGACGTTGCAACTGATATACAGACAGACATATATATTTATATTTATATTAAAAAATGGGAAGACTGCAGTAAAAACAAGGTAAAATAGCGAAACATGTACAAACAAAGTACTATAGTTTTACAAAATACAGAAACAGTGACGATAAACAGCAAACGTTTCGACCTCTTGGACTCAACACATACCATTCCTATGCTTCTTAGTACTTTCTCATCTCATGCCTTGTAATCTATATGTGTATTTGCTTCATACATATAAGTTATATATTCACTTGATTGTTTATTGTTTTTCTTCTTTTCCACTTCTAGTTTTGTATTGCGCTTATTTCGTTATTCATTTTTATTCCCATATTTTTATTAGATTCGTTTGAATGTTTCTGTAACCGTCCATTTGTAGTGTTCTTTTAAATTCGTCACTCCTGTTGTATCGTTTGATTGATAAAGGCCTTTTGGTCGAAACGTTTGCTGTTTTTCGTCACTGTTTCTGTATTTTGTAAAAACTATAGTACTTTGTTTGTACGTGTTTCGCTATATTTATATATAGACAGATAGATAGAAAGACAGACAAGCAGGCAGATAGACAGATGAAAAGACAGACAGACAGGCAGATGCACAGATGGAAAGACAGACATACATACATACAGACAGATGGAAAGACAGATAGACAAATAGATGGAAAAACAGACAGACAGACATACCAAAAGACAGACCCACAGACAGAAAACCAGGCGGGCGGACGGAGGGACAGACGTACAGACGGATAGACAGAGAGACAGACAGACCGATCAGATAGATAGATAGATGACTTACCAGCTTCAAAGGCAGTTGACGGTGCAAAGGTTGCAAGACCTGCGTATAAGACCTGGAGAAACATCAAAAGAGAAATTAAAACTTGGTGGTGCGGGAGTGGAGAGTGGAGAGTAGGGGTAATTGTAGCTGACAATGACATGGACATAAACATACATAATGTGACAAACAAACAATGATACACAAACGCAGACAGCCAACTTTAAACATGTGCAATCGAGCCCGTATTTATCTCACACTTCCGCGTTTGATGCGCAATGTGGTACAGGACAGACAAAAGGTAATGACAGAACGTGGAGTCGGGAAGAATATGAGACATTGGAGGCTGCTACAAAGATCCCCTACTGTGGGCTTATGTAACCAGTGGCAGCAACCTGATATGAGGCAAATACTGCAATGTAAAAATTCACGGGAGATTAAGAATGGATGTCAGAGTAACATCTGCATTGTATAGCCGTTTATGACCCATTGTTCTTGAGTGTGATATCATGTGCAAGTTACTGGGGTTTATGTATGCAGTGAAGAACAGACATTTAATAAGCAGTGGAAAACAATATATGCTTTGAATAGTGTTACAGAAGAGTCCTTTGTATATCATGGACAGAGAAGAGAACAAATAGATCTATCCAGAAGAACTCAAAATCAAAGAAAACTGGCTGATGCTACAAATAAGAAAAGAAAATTGAAGTATTGGCATATAAAGATTCACGAAGAGTTGAAGATGATCATTATCGGAGGAGGCATACCGGCAAAGAAGAAGTGAGACCACAGAAGATGGATTCAGGATGTACTTTGGTTGGAGCATGACGGCTGCAGAGGTTGTCTGCCTATGAGAGAGTGAAATTCCGAGGACTGTTGGGGTGCATAAGTACTTCTTATGACAAGTTATTTGATGCTGACGATGGTGATGCTGTTGATGATACTGACGATAACGATGATGATGATGATATTGATGATAATAATGGGGATGATGATGATTATGATTGGTCATTGTTACTAAACTGACGTCATTGCACTTCAGGCAGACCAATAGGTGCTCAGTCTCCCCAACAGATATCGAAGAGTATGCATACTGATGGTTTCTGGGTCACTGATTAACACACTTCACTCTGCCTCTCAGCATCCAGTTCGACTTGTTAATTATGATTAGGAGGATGCTGATGATAAGGACAGGGTACACTTGAAAATACGATCGAACTGTCAATCTCTCAATGATTGACACAGAATCACCCCAAACTAACATAAACACGTCAGCACAGACAACGTAGACTCCATTACAGTATTGTCAACATTTTTGGTATTGGTTTGATTGATTGATTGATTGATTGATTGATTGATTGATTGATTAGACCATCAGCATTGCACTTTCGGTGAGTAACATGTGGTTCAAGACTCTTCTTAACATGAAGATCTCAGCTGCAGTGCACAACTCTGGTACCGGCGAGGTCCCCGATGTAATTTTGAAGATGGTGAAAATATTTTTGTAGAAATTTTATTTTTAATCTTTTCTCATGAATTTTGCACAGGCAGCAGCTTTCCAGCCTGCTCTTCTTGATTTTGAACTGCCAGTGGTTGTTTTACGTGCTCACATTGAACACAGGACCTACGTTTTATCTCCGTCTCCGATAGGATTAGGAGCTCGATCTCACCACAGAAATCAGGATCTCTGAAACGTATCTATAGGCTAACGAGAGCGAACGGTTACGTTTGGCACTAGTGGCGTGCACTAACCTCTATCTGCAGAGGAGGCCCCTTAAGATAGACATAGGTTACCCAGTGGCGGCTCGTGATCATTTTTGTTGGTGGCCTAATTTTCCAGATAATCATGGTTTGGTTGACTATATTTAATTTATAAATAATAAATACACGTTATAAATTATTGTGGGAGGGCCGGGCCACTCCCAATGACGAGCCGCACTGACTATTCTTCTTCTTCTTCTTTGCGTTCGTTCTTACGCCATTTTAATCACTCTTTATAATGTGTTTGATCTTTGCCAGAACGTATAGTTGCCATTGATTTGTTTACTATTGTACACAGCTAATTCATTCATGTCCATTTTCATGTGTGAAAACTTTGTCAGCAAAATGTATTTAAAGGAGGGTCGTTGTACTGCAAAGTTTGCTAACGGCGGATCGAAACAAATGATATCCAACTTCGTATTTAAAGTAAATGTTCAGATGAGAGTTTTGTATGACGTTTGATTGACTTTGTCATATTTTTCAGTCTTTCTTTAAAAGTGTGAACAAAGTGAAAAATGGTATCTTGTTAAAGATCCGTTGTGGGCGTCTGTAGCTTAATGGTAGTAGCTTGATCACACTGCAAGGTACCTGGTTCAAACTCCGCGTCGGTATTTTGAAATTTGTTCGGCGTGGATTTTTGCAAACGGTAAAATAGACATCATTGTTCAGAAAGCAGTTACAAACTTCTGAAGGTGTAAGTGGTGCCTAGAAAATCGACGACTAGTTTACTGTGGTTGATGGTAAAGCTTTGTAAAGTGTATGCCACAATTTTTATTTCATTTTCAAATATCAGTTAGAACATCTCAAGTCAACCTCACCTGCCAGTGTTGAATACCTCAAGTCAACCTCACCTGCCAGTGTTGAACACCTAATCAACCTCACCTGCAGTGTTGAATACCTCAAGTCAACTCACCTGCCGTGTTGAATACCTCAAGTCAACCTCACCTGCCAGTGTTGAACACCTCAAGTCAACCTCACCTGCCAGTGTTGAACCTCAAGTCACCTCACCTGCCAGTGTTGACCTCAAGTCAACTCACCTGCCATTGTTAAACACCTCAACGACCTACCTGTCATTATTAAACCTCAAACGACTTACCTGCCATTGTTAAACACCTCAAGGAACCCTACTCTGCCAGTTTGAACACCTCGTCAACCTCCCTACCAGTGTTGAACACCTGGAACCCTTCCTGCTGTTTGAACCCCTTAAGTCAACCACATCTGCCAGTGTTGAAGAACCTTTAACAACGAGGTCAAGCCTGCGGCTTGTCGCCTAGTGAAGGTAGCCTAACTTGTGTTCAAATGAATTGTTTCAAAGAATCCTACATTGTTGCTTGCAACGACGTTGAAATGAAGGCTTTAGTTTAGTCGCCTGATCATTATCACTTCACATCAAACCATTTATGACATACGTCGCCGAGTGGTTACCGGACCCAAAATTTTGTTAAAGAATAGAACCACTGTTACCTGCACCATGTCGTAGGGGCGACTAGGAGGTTTGGATGAAATCGGATGCATGTGTCCTAAACGTGTAAGTCTATGCGTTTAGGGCCTACAAACAATATGCAACGTATACAGTTCTTGGCAAAGATCAAACATATCACAAAGAGTGATTAAAATTGGTCATAGCCCGCGTGCCCAGCGTGTTCGTAGCGCGTTGGACTACGGGTGACTAGTCCTCTGTAAGTGCGGGTTCAACTCGCGGACTGGCAGAAAAGCTACAGGTTCCCCAGATTTACGGTGTTTTCGTGGTACTCGAGCCAAAGAGTTACGATGTTCCATGGCACCGAGCCGAAGGGTTACGATGGCATGACACCGAGCCGAAGAGCTTTCAGCTCAAGTGCTTCTAAATCGGGAAAAAGAAAGAAAAAGTGGTCATAAAGAACGAACGCAAAAAGCACAACATGTTACGATCTACTCAGTATGTGTTGGGCTCTCTGTGGCGTAGAGGCTACGTGCTTGTCTCTCGTGTCAAAGGTACCATGTTCGCTCGCTCGTGAAGCCATCTGGATATTTTTCCATTGATCCATGATCGATCTCAGTGTATGTGAGCTTTAGTTTCTTGTCCTATTTGAGACGGACGATACAACGTAGATCCATTGTTCAATTTGAGCACGTAAAAGAACCCTTTGCAGTTCAAAACTCAGAAGAGCAGGCTGGAAAGCAGATTCCCGGGGAAAATGCATTATAAAAGCTTTTTTTTTTTAAAATAAACATTCCTACAAAAAAATCTTCACCATCTTCAAAGTTATATTGGGACCTCTCCGTTCCTACGGAGCTCGTGCTCTGCCGCTGAGATCTTCATGTGTAAGAAAGAGATCGGAACACACTGGCTATTCACCGAAGTGCAATGATGATGGTCTTATCAATCAATCAATCAATCAGTAAATCTCAGTGTGGGGCACCTAACTTCATAAGTTTGATGTTGGTTCACGATTTTTCTTTGATTGATTGATTGATTGATTGATTGATTGATTCATTCATTCATTGATTCATTGATTGATTGATTGATTTATTGATTTATTCATTCATTCATTCATTCATTCAATGATTGATTCGTTGATTGATTGATTGATTGATTGATTCATTGATTGATTGATTTGATTGTTGATTGATTGATTCATTGATTAATTGATTGATTGATTCATTGATTGATTTATTTATTTATTTATTTATTTATTTATTTATTTATTTATTTATTTATTTATTTATTTATTGATTGATTCGTTGATTTATTTATTTATTTATTTATTTATTTATTTATTGATTCGTTGATTGATTGATTGATTCGTTGATTGATTGATTCGTTGAATGATTGATTGATTGATTCGTTGATTGGTTGATTCATTCATTGATTGATTCGTTGATTGGTTGATTCATTGATTGATTGATTCATTGATTGATTGATTCGTTGATTGGTTGATTCATTGATTGATTGATTCATTGATTGATTGATTCATTGATTGATTTATTCATTGATTGATTCATTCATTCATTCATTCATTCATTCGTTGATTGATTGATTGATTGAACCATCATCATTGCACTTCAATGAGTAACCAGTGTGCTCCGATCTCTTTCTTACACAGGAAGATATTCTTTAGTGTCCAGTAGAGTACTCGCCCTATGCTCCACGGGGAGCGGAAAGGAATACGTCAAGTCAAGTAAGTCCTACCTGCAAGCCTAAAGGCGTGTTCATTTTTCCTTACACCCGCATGCCCTGAAACAAACAAAATAAAAACCCAGATTTTTCTTAGGTTGGACTTATTTGTAGACTCTAACCATTGTCTCTGAGCCTAGCCTGTTTCAATCTTCCTGAGCATACTCATTGAGTCACTGAGGAAACATGCATGGATAAAAGTCTGTAATTCCAGCCAGACTATCGTTTTAGTTCCTCATTATCATCAAATAGCTTGTCCTGAGCAGAACGTTGCCGCCCCAACAGTCCTTCGGAATTTCTCTTCTCGAGACCAGATGTCCCGCCTCTGCAGCCGTCATGTTCAAACCAACAGTCATATCTGAATTCATATTCTCCTTGGTCTTCTTCCTCTCCTCCCTCCTGGTACGCTTCCTTCCATTATGGTCTCCAGCACTTCGTGTCTTTTTATATGTCCAAAATACCACGCTTTAGTTACTACCATAAATTTCATAGTGAGACTGCTTGTAGTCACTGCAAAACCACCACTATCTTCCTTCACAACATCCCCTCTCACTTGAGCAGTCTGGACTCTAGCCAGACCATCGCTTTAGTTACTGCCATAATTTCCATAGTGAGACTGCTTGTAGTATAACAAAACCACAATATACATAGACAATAAAACTGAACATAAACACACACACATATAGATATATATAAAGGAACATTCACACAAAAACACATACCTGACTAATCACCATCAGGAAAGTTCCAAGAAGTCTAGCATTTCGAGATTTGAATCTCAATTCCAAGTACTAGAAGAACATGAGAAAATACACAGATAAAATTGAGTCTAGCAAAAGTCTAATCAAAAACATGAATATGGGAAAACCTTACGTGTGTTCTGGCCAAATACTATCTCTAACCAAGAACTGCTCGCACGATGTCAACAAGAGAATATGAGCACCATCATACAAATACTATCTCTAACCAAGAACTGCTCGCACAATGTCAACAAGAGAATATGAGCACCATCATACAAATACTATCTATAACCAAGAACTGCTCAGTCAAAAAAATGGTCAACAGAGAGAATATGAGCACCATCATAAAATACTATCTATAACCAAGAACTGCTTCCTATACCCCCATGACTGATGTCAACAAGAGAATATGAGCCCCCAAAACCATCATTTCCGAGAAGACGATGCTGGAGATGGATTGGGCATGTGATGCGCGTGGGGACTGGCTCTGACACGAAACTGCACTGAGATGGACTCCACAGGGTAAACGAAACGTGGAAACCAAGACAACCTGGAGGAGAACGATATAGCAAGAACTGAAAGAAATGAATCATAGCTGGAACACAATACAGAAGAAGGCCATGAATAGAGAAGAATGGTGTGTGTTTGTTGCTGCCCTAAATGCTAAGGGCGTAACAGGTTGAAAAGAGAGAGCGAGAGAACTGAAGAGGTGGCGATGAACAGTTTCATGATAATGTGCACATATCTGGCACTCTGGAGCGTGTTGGGGTTCAATTCTGTTCATGTGATTAAGTATTTTGTGTTCGGTTCGAAATCGAAAAATGGTGCTTTGATCTCTCCTTGTAATGTGGTTGATGGTGTCATTGAGGTTAGGATTGACCATACGTCTATAGAACGCTCCTTCAGATTCCCTATCCCCTATGTGTTCATTCAGTTATTTTTTATTTGTTGTTTTTATGATTTGATTTGCTGTTTGGGCAGTTGTTGCTGTGATTGGTTGTTCTTGTGTTGCCCTTTCGTGGCTAGCTTATTTGCTTTATCATGTCCAGGTGTATTTGAATGTCCAGGGATCCATTGCATAGTTATTTTGATGTCATGTGATGTAATAAGTCTGTCAATATCTAGGGCTATATGGAAGAGTTCAGATTTACAATGTCCATCATCTTCTAGAGCTTGAAGTGCAGACATTGAATCTGTGAAAATAATACTGTGTTGTGTCCTTGATGGAAAGACATCGAAAACAGGCTTCAGGTTCAAAGATTCTTCTAACGCATGAATTTCAGCCTCATAATTGGAGTAAAATTTCCCGCACGCACCAAACAGCTGTCATCAATGCGGTACGCTCTCATGACATATATAGTGTATAGCAGACACGCAAGAAAATTAAACCATTTCTACACAAGCTGTCTACGCAGAATACTAAAAATAAACTGGCAGGACAAAATTCCAGACAGCGAAGTCCTCACAAGAGCAAAGATCCCAAGCGTCAACACCCTGTTGCAGAAGGCCCAACTGAGATGGGTCGGTCACGTTGCTCGAATGCCTGATAAACGCATCCCAAAACAGTTGATGTATGGCGAGCTTGAAGGGGCAGACGTTTAGCAGGTGGACAGAAAAGACGCTTTAAAGACACTCTTAAAGTGTCTCTGAAATGCTTCATATAGACAATACGTGCTGGAATCCCTTGCGCAAGATCGCCAAATGTGGCGCTGTAACAACAAAAGAGGAACCCGAATAGCTGAGAATCATCGTATTGTTGAGGCACAGAAAAAACGAGCAGCGCGAAAAGACAGAGCACACAACACGCACATGTCTAACCTTGATCATGTATGCCCCACCTGTGGTCGGGGATTCTGTTCTAGGATTGGACTCTACAGTCACCTCCGCACACACCAGAGAGGTGCAACAGTACACGTCTGAGATTGTTGTCATCATCGCTTGCGATGGACGGCTATTACGCTCTTATCTCATTTATGTGATATGGACGAATTTCAGACACTTGAACGAGTGCGTAAATTAGGAGTTAATTTTGGACATGATAGTGTCGTCATCGTGGTAGAGAACGAAGGTATACTAATCAACTTCTCATGGGTACGGTGAGCAAATGGACTTTAGGATGGCTGTTGTAGCGGAGGACAGAGTACAAGTGGGAATTCCCAATGTGCCATGACGTCGATCGCATAACATAACCAAACATCTTGTCGGATGAGCACAGCGCTCTAGTAGTTTAAAGTTGGCTCTGGATGAGCTTAGAAATATATTGGAAGTAAGTGGTCTGTGCAATGTTGGCTTGTCTCTTTTCACTCCGTAAATTTTGTTCACCCCCGGACGCATTTATTTTACAATGTATATACTACATTGGCCGCTATAGCGGCTTTGCGTATTCTTAAAATTCACTGAGAGCCGGTATATCGGATTGGAAGAGCGATTGGGTTAGGGCTTTTTTTTTAATCTTCGTCGCTTTCAACTCAGACGAAGTTTCATTCTGAAACTGATTTTGCGTGAAAATCCGTTTTCCAATTTCTTAATGCAGCAGCGTGCACATGTAAATTCTTTACACTGGCAGCCGATTGCAGTACTCATAATTAGTATTCCCTCGCCATACAGGCAGATTTTCTCCGACTTCAGAGGTACTCACGTTATCGTCCTGAGTAAGACCAGGGACTCGAACAAATGCCGGACAGTAGGTTCGAACCCTAGGCGTCTCACAGCTAGCAGGCCGAGCTACTATCAACTACTCTAGGCAGTCCCCGGGTTATGGGCTATATGGGCAATCTAAAGCTACTGGTGCAGTGATATAATGACTGACAAAGCAGCTAGAAAGAAAAAGGAGAGTAAAATCAGTTAGTTAGATTCATTTGTAATTGTTGCTACAAAATACATTTCTTTATCTACTATGAACGCCCCATATCAACCACTTTTTAAACCACTCTTGTGTATTTTGTATGCGATCTGAGCCTAAAAGAGATTGTACGCTATGCCAGCTATGCGCTTACAAGTAGACCAGCACATCCGATTTCTGCGACGTTTTTTATTTACTAGGGTAGCTACCCTAGGCCCCTACCTTAGTCAAATCTTACGACATGCCTTGTAGGTCGCAGTTACTATTCTTTGCTCCCTTGTGAGCCTCGGTAATACACGGGAGCAAAACTAATTTGAGATCTGCGATAGTTTAGCTTGAATTACATTTCTTTTTTAAACCGAAGAATGAAGTGGTTCAGCCACTTAATAAGTATGCAACCAGACTGTTCTGTTTATGAAGATGATGATTAATGATGAAGATGATGATGAAGATGATGATGATGTCAACGACGATGACGATGGCGCTGATGATGAAGACGATTATGATGATGTTGTACCTCAAAAACGCTTGTAATCTTTAACGGAAACAGCAAAGGAACAAACAATAATGCCGCCAACACTACCCCAAAGAACATCCCAATCATTGAAATGTAGAACTCTGTGCCCTGTAGAACAAAAAAATTATAGAACATAGAACATTTATAACAGATCAAGTGAAACATATTGACAAACAACTCCATCGATTCAAGCATCTGGGAACATTCCTAACATCAGATGGAAAATGTACAACAGAGATTAGGAGTAGAATAGCTCAAGCGAAAGCAGCTTTTATGAAAACGAAAAACACACTATGCGTGAATTCACTACCAATGACACTGCGGAAACGAGTACTCCAATGCTATATTGAACCAATACTTTTGTACAGCAGAGTATCATGGACAATGAACAAACAATCAATACGATCATTGGAAGCCACGAAGATGTGTTTTTACAGAAGAATGTTGAAAATCCCATGAACAGCGAAGAAAACACATGTGGAGGTTTTAAATCAGGCCTGCACACAAAGAAATCTTTTCAAAAGAATAAGAATCCGACAATCAAAGTTCTTCTGGCATATAATGCGAAGAGAAGGTTTAGAACATTTGGTAACTACAGGTAAAGTTCAGGGAAGAAGACATCGTGGAAGACAGAGGGAGATGATTTTGGATGGTCTGACATCATGGTTCGATAAAAGATTAACGTCAGAACTAATTAACTGCACCAAGTAGAGTTGTGGACAGACATGATCGCCTACGCCGACAGGCATGGCACTTGATTTATTTATTTTTGAGCGCTGTAAATCTGATATTCATCATCATCATTCATTTCTGTATCCAAGTGTACACACGACAGAGAAGTAAAGGTCAACTCAATTTGATTTTGTGCCTTCCTTTAAACCTCAAACCTAGTCCTAAGCATGTCTTTGAGCTCTGCTTCAAACATTCTTCTGCATGTGCCCCCATGCCGTCCTTTCTTCTGTTATCCTTGCAAAACCCACTCCATTCCATGTCTTGGCCGTCTTTTCTGTTCCTAATCCTGGGGACATGTTCAGTCCATTGTCATTGTCTCTCTTATATCGCATCTTTTATTTGGTCTTACGTCACTTCTTCTCTCTCTCTCTCTCTACTCTCTCACTCCTCTCTCTCTCTCTCTCTCTCACTCTCTCACTCTCTCCTCTCTCTCTCTCTCTCTCTCTCTCCTCTCTCTCTCTCTCTCACTCTCTCACTCTCTCTCTCTCTCTGTCTCTCTCTCTATCTTGGGGATTCCAGTATTAACTTATGGATGCGAGAGTTGGAAAGCAACAAAAGCTCTAGAAATAAAATTATATAACTTTGAGAATAAATGTCTTAGAAGAATACTGAACCTCAAATGGTCAGATTTCAGACCCAATACACAAATAAGACAAGAGACCAAGCAAGAAAATGTATCAAATTTTATAAGAAAGCGCCGCTGGAACTACATCGGCCACACACTTAGAATGGATGAAAGAAGACTCCCTTACCAATCCCTCATATGGACACCAGAGGGAAAAAGAAAACGAGGAAGACCAAGAGAGACTGCGTAGAACCATCACCAGAGAAGGCTCAACGATGGGCCTAGTAAACATTAAAGACCTAAAACAGATAGCAACGAACCGCGAGACATGGAGAGCTATGACCTCTGCCCTATGCGCCGCTCACAGGCCCAAGAGGAAAGACTAACTAACGCTCACTCTCTCTCTCTCTCTCTCTATCTTGCGCGCGATCAGACGAAGTACCAGATTTCCTCATAAATTCTTATTTATGTGGAAATCTGTTTCATGCAGCCTTAGCGTTAGTTTGGTTCGTCACATCTTCAGCAACATTTGGAGCTCTGGTGCTTATCCTTCGGCGATGTGTCTGGTTTTAGCCAGCGTTTACTGGGTTCGCTCTCCGTCAGCCATGCTCCCCGTACCTCAGCAAGGCAGCAGGTTTTGGTCTTACAAACCACATTATATTAACGAGTTAATCATTTATTCAATCAATCATTATTGTGTTAACATGAATTTGATTGTGAACGAATTAAATGATAATCTTACCTGTTTTACATCTCGCAGGTGTTCAAATCAAGATGCTGACATAAAGGATACAGAATTGATATCAATGAGATAGCATGTTTCTGTTCAATCAGGTACTCAACTAAGTACATACAAACATATGTTTAGTCATCAAACACATACCTATTGCAGGCAGTCGGATCATTTTTCTGGTGTGATCAGACATTTTTCCAGATAAATCAGGTTTTGGGTTTTCAAAAGTAAAGGAACCTTTCATTATTGTGGTAAGGCAATACATGTAGACTATTTACTGCTGTCGCCACTGGGTGATGTGTCACAAACATCAAGCACTGCGCACTTAGTACTTCCAGAACTTGTACTGGTACGCCTAGTTGAAGTGGGCTCGTCTTGTGGCCAGTCGGGTCGTGACAAAATACACACATTCGTTTAGTACTGAACCAACCTACCAGCCTCGATCATTTAAGCGGTTCACAACAATGTTCCAGTATCAGGTTTTGGTTGCTATATTTTAATTTATAAAGTAATAAATACACGTTATACATTATTTTTGGTGGGGCCTGGCCCCACTGGCCCTTAATGACGAGCCGCCACTGCCTATGTGCATACAAACACAGCAACATGCAAACACAAATATAAGTAACATACCACTCCGATCATCAAAAGAACATGATCGGTTGGATGTGACCTGGATATCGCTAGTTTCAGTGGCGGCTCGTCATTAAGGGCAGTGGGTCGTGCCCCACCAAAAATAAGGTGTACGTGCATTTATTTTTTATACATTAAAATATACCTAACCGAAACCATGATTTTTCCGAAACTTTCTGTCTGGCCCCACCAACAAAAATGATCACGAGCCGCCACTGGCTAGTTTTACTAAATTACTTCGGTTTTTTTGTGCTTCGAAGTTCCCTATCGACCACAAGTTAACCACTCTTTGTGTATTTATCTGAGCCTAAGAGCGTATGTACGTTGTACCAGTACAAGTAGGCCAGCACATCGGATTTCTGCAACGTTTTTTATTTACTATGGTAGCTTCCCTAGGCCCCTACCTCGGTCGCTTCTTACGAGAAGCCCTTTTAGGTCGCAGTGGTACTATTCTTTGCTCGCCTTGAGAGCCCTGACAATTATTTAGTTTAGTGTTCTGTTTCTATAAACCTTCTTCTTCCCTAGTCCAAATGTTTGGTCATCTGCAAAAATTAGTTCGCTTAGGAGGACACAAATTCAGTAGCGGATCGTAGTCATTTTTCTTGGTGGGCCCAGACACAAATTTTGAAAAAATCTGGTTTTGAAATATTTACTATTATTTGTCTATTCGTGGAAGCTATTCCCCTTTTTGATTATTGGTGGGGTCGGGCTCCACTGGCCCTTAATGACGAGCCGCCTCTGCAAATCATAATCTTGAATTACTGTCATGTTGGAATCTTCGATTGAATTGACTAGTTTGTATATATTTTCTCCATGTTTGATTGATAGTAATTGCACAGTTGGATGATCTAGCATATAATACGAAGAGGAAGTTTCGAACATTTGGTGACACCAGGTAAAATTAATGGAAGAAGAGATCGGGGAAGACAAACAGAGAAGATATTGGATGGTCTGACATCGTGGTTCGACAAAAGATCAACGTCAGAACTGATTAACTGCACAAGGAGAGAGAGAAATGTGGAGGGCATGATCGCCTAAGCTGACAGGCAAGGCACTTGATTGATTGATATCCACACCATAAAGGCATCAATTCTATTTTCCACATATTTGTTGATTGTCCATGTTTCTGAATCATACACAAATACTGAGTAAACAAAACACTTGATAATTCTTATCTGTTGTTTATGTTTTATTTTTAATCTGTTTAAATGTTAGTGCGGGACGGATTAGAGTACGTGCAGCGTGCGGGTATGTGTGTGTGTGTATCGTGTGTGTGTATTGGTGTGTGCAGGACCGTGCGGTTTATTTTCTCAGTATAATGCAAGTCTTCGAAGTACAGCCCCTTAAAAGTGTGTTTTTTTCTTTAAAAATCTTCAATTGTGGTTTTCATTTCGCTGATTATACCGCCTCCCTTACGGTCCCGCCTGATGCAGCCGCCTCTCTGTATGATAGCACGACACGGTCCTGTGTGTGTGTGTATGTGATGATGTGAGAGAGCGCTGAGTTATAAAAAACACATAAAGAAACCCTTTTTCAAACCTCGAAGTATGTTCGGTAACACAGTGTTAGGCTCGTATTTTTCATTGACAGTCGGCACACGATGGGTGATGTGGTCAACATCACACCAGTCGCCTTTACTTCCCGGTGCTTTCTGGTCCCCAACTGAGCCTGGGTCGACCTGAGAGTTGTTACGCTCCGGTGTGTGTCTATGTAATCAGATCATTCTTTCTTTCATTCTTTCTTTCATTCTTTCTTTCATTCTTTCTTTCATTCTTTTCATTCTTTCTTTCATTCTTCTTTCATTCTTTCTTTCATTCTTTCTTTCATTCTTTTCTTTTCTATTCTTTCTTTCATACTTTTCTCCAATCCTGTTTTGTCTCACAGCGTCAGGATAAAAAGAGATTTCTAGAACGAGTTCTAGTGTGCTCTTCATACATAGCTTCTTTCGTCGCCTCTGTTAACTCTGAGGTCCCCCTTTTTGCCTGGCCGGCCTATTGTTCCGTCCTCAAGTTTTTATCCATTGCATCAGAACACTTTTATTGAGTGCACTGTCTGTTGGTAATCTTCTTTTGTGGTTTAAACATTTAATTTGTTGTTTCTTGATGAGCTAGTATCGAGTTTTACCACTTTTCCTGATGCTTTATTTAATCCGGTCTTTCTGACACCAGCATTCTGCGTAGACACTTCACTCTTTCGTAATCACTAGTTTCCTTCTATTATTTGATGTCAGTGTCCATGTTTGACACTGATAACATAAGGTGGGGAGAACGATTGTGTTGAACATTGCTCTTTTTATGTTCATGATAACATATTTACATTTTAAAATGCATGTCACCAAGAACACAAAAATAACACTGTTAGAAATGTCCGTCAATACTGTTATCTATACTCTAATCAGGGCGGATCGTGGTCATTTTTCTTGGTGGGGCCAGACACAAATTTTCGGAAAAACATGATTTTGTAGTATTTACTATTATTTGTCTAATCCGGGAAGTTATCCTCCTTTCGAGTTTTGTTGGGGCCG
>CM036777.1:5261228-5703728 GCA_020796225.1 Arion vulgaris | reverse complement strand
ATGCCAGTGATGACGTGAGTTCTTCAATTCTGTTGTATCCTTATTGATAAAGTATTGATCAAACATTACTTGTATTTTCATGTATTTGCATTTTTTTAAACTACATTACTTTGTTTTACGTGTTTCCTATTCTACTAGTTTTACTTCAGTCTTTACTTTATTGAAAATATTATTATTTCTCCAGAAATTATGCGAAGAGTCATTTGGTTAGAAGGAAGTAAAGACCATCCTGCAGCCTGAGCATAAAAGTAAAAGTAAAGAACCTTTCATACCTAGTGGTAGATAGGGCAATACGTGTAAAGGCCTGTATTTTAGAATGGCCACGATGGGTGATGTGGTAGATCACGCCAGCGCTTTACTCTTCCAGAGCATGTCTGGTACCCAGTTGAGACTGGTCGACTGAACTTCGCGGTCGGAAAAATTCACACGCACTGCGGTTGAAAACATACGACAAGCCTTGAGAAACTGAGCAGCCTGAGCATACCACGGAAAACATTAGTCTTCAACACAAGAAAGTCTCAGAAAAGATGGATAAAAAGAGTCAAAGAACACTAAATAAACTCAATAATACAACATTCAAACTAAGAAGGTCTAAGCCCAAGAATTGCCTTATTTACCCCATAGCTAAGGCAACACTCCTTTGGTTCTCTGGAAAAACTGTCAGAACAGATGACTGGTCAGATACAATCCGACCTTCAGACGAATAGCAAAGGCTTTAAGTTTGCCACAGATACCCTCGGAGGGAAACTACACACATGACACACAAAGAAAACCAAACATGTTTTTACATTTACACTTAATGCACATGTAGTGACCTAGGACCACAAGGAGCAAAGAATAGTACCACTCTGCTCAGTGGTTACTACGGAGCAAATTTGGGGTTAAAGAATAGCACCACTGTTACCTGCCACGCATGTCGTAAGAGGCGACTAAGGAGGTTTGGCTAAACGAAGTCTATGCATTTAGGGCCTACTAAACCAATGTGCAACGTATACACGTTCTTGGCAAAGATCAAACATATCACAAAGAGTGATTAAAATTGGTTGTAAAGAACGAACGCAAAGAAGAAGAAGAAGTACTACTGTGACCTACAAGGCATGTCGTAAGAGGCGACTCATGTAGGACCTAGGAAAGCTACCCTAGTAAATAAAAAGCGTCGCAGAAATCGGATGTGCTGGCTACTTGTAGGTGCATAACTGGCACAACATACAATCGCTCTTAGATTCAGATCACATATAAATCACACAGAGTGGTTAACAAGTGGTCGATATGGAGCGTTTGAAAAGAAGAATATTTACAATTATCACGAAAAACAGAATAGGACGCAAACCAAAAAAAAAAGGAACAGAAAAACAAAATTACCTTTGACCAGATCCCAGTTTCCACCAAAAATCCTTTCGCATCTCAAGCAATACAATATACATTCAAAAGCAATACTTTATAAAAACAAGACGATTGGAAAAACCAGAGCACACAAAATACAAACACAATGAAATCTATTTGAAGAGAAAAGTAGGAGTAATTGATAACTGCTGCGTCTTAAATAGACAAAATGGCATTCTTGCCGGATATAAATAAAAATGTCGTGAGGTTTTCAAATTTCAAGGCTGAACTGAAGTACAACACTTCTGCACCCCACCCCCATGTTCTTCCACCTGTATATCTACCTGTTTAATTTTAAGATCCGTGTTACTAAAAGGTTAGAGACTTAACAACAAGTATTATGAGATCTTTGTTGTTTATTTCTAAATGACCGATTTCTGCGCATCTTGGTTTCTACATCAACATCGTTTTAACCATTACTTGCATTGTGTGTTATAACCCCTATCATAAGTGCAATCTTCATACCAACACTGTGCTACCAGTGCTAAACATGGGTATTGACAAAAAGAACAAGATAGGAAAATTACTACATGTGAAATGAGATGCTTGAGGAAAGCTGTAAATAAAACAAGAAGAGACCATATAAGAAATGAGAAATTAGAAGAACAGTCGGAACAACACCTGCTATTAGATTCATTAAAAACAGAATTTAAATGGTTTGGCCACTTGGTGAGAATGAACCCGAATACACCAGTTGCAAGAGCGTACAACCTGTAAATGGAATCATCAAGAGGAAAGGGCAGAACACGAAAAAGATGGATTAATGAAGTTACTGAAACCTTAAAACTCCTCAACACTACATCATATCAAGCGGCCGAGCGGGCACTATCTCGGAAACCGATCATCAGTTAAGCCAAATACGCCTAACGGCAAAAAAAGAAGAGAAGGACAACAGAAAGACAGTTAACCCCTTCGCTCCGCTGAGCTGATATATAGGCCCGTAGTACTTTTTAAGATGACGCAAAGCCAGTATACTCTCTATCTTAGTATACATTACAAAATAACTGCGTTTGAAGGTTAAAGAAATTACTGAGTGAAATGACTAACGGGGTTTGTGTTATTCACCATTATATGGTTTCTCCGTCACTTTTATTGAAGTTACTCCGTCACTTTTACTGAAGTTACTCCGTCACTTTTACTGAAGTTACTCTGTCACTTTTACTGAAGTTACTCTGTCACTTTTACTGAAGTTACTCCGTCACTTTTACTAAAGTTATTCCGTCACTTTTACTGAAGTTACTCCGTCACTTTTACTGAAGTTACTTCGTCACTTTTACTGAAGTTTCTCCATCACTTTTACTGAAGTTACTCCATCACTTTTACTGAAGTTTCTCCATCACTTTTACTGAAGTTACTCCGTCACTTTTACTGAAGTTACTCTGTCACTTTTACTGAAGTTACTCTGTCACTTTTACTGAAGTTTCTCCATCACTTTTACTGAAGTTACTCTGTCACTTTTACTGAAGTTACTCTGTCACTTTTACTGAAGTTATTCCGTCACTTTTACTAAAGTTATTCCGTCACTTTTACTGAAGTTTCTCCATCACTTTTACTGAAGTTACTCCATCACTTTTACTGAAGTTACTCCATCACTTTTACTGAAGTTTCTCCATCACTTTTACTGAAGTTACTCCATCACTTTTACTGAAGTTTCTCCATCACTTTTACTGAAGTTACTCCATCACTTTTAATGAAGTTTCTTCGTCACTTTTACTGAAGTTTCTCCATCACTTTTACTGAAGTTACTCCATCACTTTTACTGAAGTTACTCCATCACTTTTACTGAAGTTTCTCCATCACTTTTACTGAAGTTACTCCATCACTTTTACTGAAGTTTCTTCGTCACTTTTACTGAAGTTACTCCATCACTTTTACTGAAGTTTCTTCGTCCCTTTTACTGAAGTTTCTCCATCACTTTTACTGAAGTTACTCCATCACTTTTACTGAAGTTACTCCATCACTTTTACTGAAGTTACTCCATCACTTTTACTGAAGTTTCTCCATCACTTTATGAAGTTACTCCATCACTTTTACTGAAGTTACTCCATCACTTTTACTGAAGTTTCTTCGTCACTTTTACTGAAGTTACTCCATCACTTTTACTGAAGTTTCTCCATCACTTTTACTGAAGTTACTCCATCACTTTTACTGAAGTTACTCCATCACATTTAATGAAGTGGCGTATCGCGTTAATAGTGGAATAATAGCGTTTCCATCTGGAGACATCTCAAGATCTGAGACGGTTTTAGATCTAGGGACATCTCCGAATCTGAGACACTCGGGGGTCCATGAATATCTAAATGTCGACTATGATGGCCATCAAACAAGATGTACTTGGAAAAAATATGATGGTAAAGTAGCGTTTTCAGAAGCATACATTCCTATGCTTCTTAGTACTTCTCATCTCATGCCTTGTAATCTATATGTGTATTTGCTTCATATATATAATTTATATTTTCACTTGATTGTATGTTGTTTCTCTTCTTTTCCACTTCTAGTTTTGTGTTGCACTCATTTCGTTATTCGTTTTATTCCCAGATTTTCATTAGATAAATTTGAATGTTTCCGTAATCGTCCATTTGTAAGTGTTCTCTGAAATTCGTCACTCCTGTTGTGTCGTTTGCTTGATAAAGGCCTTTGGTCGAAACGTTGCTGTTTATCGTCACTGTTTCTGTATTTTGTAAAACTATAGTACTTTGTTTGTACGTGTTTTGCCGTTTTCAGATCCGCTGAGACACTCGGTGGTCCCTCCATACTACCAGTGGGCCAGCCGTAGTTTAAAAAAAATTAATTTCTTTTTTTATATATTTTTAATTTAATTTTTTTATCTCATTTATTTTTCCCCCTTCTTTTCTTTGCGTTCGTTCTTTACGACCAATTTTAATCACTCTTTGTGATATGTTTGATCTTTGCCAAGAATGTGTATACGTTGCGCATTGGTTTGGTAGGCCCCTAAACGCATAGACTTTTACAGGTTTAGGACATGTACATCCGATTTCAGCCAAACCTCTTTAGTCGTTTCTTACAACATGCGTGGCAGGTAACAGTGGTTCTATTCTTTTCCCCCCAAATTTGGGCCCCAGTAACCCCCAAGTTTTTCAATTTATTTTTTTATCAATTTTTTTCGTTCTTTCTTTTTTATATATATTTTATTCATTTATTTTGTTAAAAACTTTTTTTTATTATTTATTTATTATGATGATGGTCCAGTCTATCAACCAATCAACATAGCGTACTGGAAATCAGAATAAAAAACAAATGCATGTTTAAAAAACAGGAAAAAACAGGTAAACATTCTTTAAGAGATCCGGTATGCCCGCCTGTCCAGCGTGTTCGTAGAGCGTTGGACAACGGGTGACAAGTCCTCTGTGAGTGCAGGTTCAATTCCGCGAACTGGCAGAAAAGCCACGGGTTCTCCAGATTTGCAGTGTTCTGGTCACCGAACCGAAGGATTACGATGTCCATGTTGCCGAGCCGAAGAGCTCAAAGATCAAGTGTTTCTGGATCGGGCAAAAAAAAAAAAAAAAGATCCGGTCACTAAAAACTGTGTTTGACATTTCCGGATGTGAATACAGTTAAGTTCAGTAAAGTGAACAGTAGAAAGATGGATACTCCAGGTTTGTCAAAAGTGAATGTGGAAGGTTAGCATTGCATCCGGTATGTTGATGTTCATTAACGGGTTTGTGTGTCGTGGAGGTAAAGCGTCCGCTTCTTGCTCCAAACGTTCTCGGCTCACTCCTTGCATACAGGGATCAGGAAATGTTCCAGAGATCCCTGATCCCTGTAGCGATAGTACAGAGGTTCGCGAGAAGCTGTATGGAGGGACGGAGTCCCTAAAGACAACAGCAGAATCCATGAGAAAGTCTGGTTCCTCAGTCTAAGCGGGGATCGAGAGAGACACAGAGAGAGAGAGATCCCTGTAGGTGAGATCAAGTTCCTAATCCTATTAGAGACGGACAACAAAACAAGGAGGGCCTGTATTCAATCTGAGAACGCAAAAGAACCCTTGGTAGATGAAAATCTATAAAGTAGGCTGCCAAGCCGCTGCCCAGACAAAACTCTTTAAAAACCAATTAAAATTAAATTCCTAAAAAAAATGTTCACCATCTCAAAATTACATTTTTTTCCGATCCAGAAGTACTTGAGCTTTTCAGCTCTTCGGCTCGGTGTTATGGATATCATAACCCTTCCATTCGGTGCAACGAACACCGTAAATCTGAAGAACCTGTGGCTTTTTCTGCCAGCCTACAGAATTGAACCCGTACTCACAGAGGACTGGTCATCCGCAATCCAACGCGTTACGAACACGCTGGGCTCAAAATACATTGTGGACCCTCGCTGGTGCTACGTAGTACGTGCACTGTTGCTGAGATCTTCATGTGTAAGAAAGATACAAGAGAACACATGGTTATTCTAAAGGGTCTACAGGTGAAGGGTCGACTTCATTGAACCGGGTTTCTACATTTAGTTCCTTCACTTTTATAGGAGACGACACACCCCCTGCCAAACTGTTGCACCAAGCACAAACATCGTAGCTCCAGCAATAATCCTAGGGACCTTTGACTAGAAATAAATTTACTCGGTTCGAATCCACAAACTTCAGAGGTTTTTTGTTTTTATTTTTGTTTTTTTCCGATCCAGAAGCACTTGAGCTTTTCAGCTCTTCGGTTCGGTGCCACGAACACCGTAAATCTGGGGAATCTGTGGCTTTTTCTGCTATCCGCGGAATTGAACCCGCACACACAGAGGGATACCAAAGGATTGAATTCTGTGCACCGGTTTTGCCCCATATGACTTAGTTCTTCTCCACAGACATGGCGCTCCACTTGCCGAAAGTACGAACGCCGTAGATCCAACAGGAATCTAGGGTCTCTTGGAGAAATACACCCGTGAACAGAACGGTGCAGTTCGGATTCGAACCACGACCTTTGAAACAATAGACAACGGCGTAACCACTTGAACGTCTTAAACGTTTCGCTAGAGCTACCTTCTACATGGCTAGTCACCAATTTGCAAAGATGATAGTCTAATCAATCAATCAATCCATCAATCAATCAGTCAAATAGAATGTGTGACATCCCAGGAAATGAAAAGGCTGACAAACTCGCAAGGGCTGGAGTGGACTTAATACAACACCACCCAACACAAAGTTTTACATAAGCAAAGACTCTCCTGAAACAATCCAGAAAAATGATCTGGAGAAAAACAAACGGACGATACAATCCAGAGCATGACAGCATAAATACATTAAACAGAAAATCGCAGACTACAGTCTTCAGAATTAGAATGAGACACTGCGGTCGC
Organism: Arion vulgaris; assembly: GCA_020796225.1. Lineage (NCBI taxonomy): Eukaryota > Metazoa > Mollusca > Gastropoda > Stylommatophora > Arionidae > Arion > Arion vulgaris. The sequence goes on along the minus strand of CM036777.1, from coordinate 5,697,041 downwards.
AGAGCACACCTCCATAGAAGGGGTCTCAGGGACTCGGCTGCCTGCACATGTGGAGCATCAAAGCAGTCCCCAGAGCACATCCTGCAAGACTGCTCCAGCCTGAGCTGTGTGGGAATGGAAATTTAGCCAACGGAGACAACCCTATAAAACAAACTATGGGGGGATGGGGGCAGGTGAAGAACAGATTATGGGGAGCTGGTGAAGAACAACTATGGGGAGCTGGTGAAGAACAAACTATGGGGAGCTGGTGAAGAACAAAATTTTGGGGAGCTGGTGAAGAACAAACTATGGGGAGCTGGTGAAGAACAAACTATGGGAGCTGGTGAAGAACAAACTATGGGAGCTGGTGAAGAACAGATTATGGGAGCTGGTGAAGAACAAACTATGGGGAGCTGGTGAAGAACAAACTATGGGGAGCTGGTGAAGAACAGATTATGGGGAGCTGGTGAAGAACAGATTATGGGGAGCTGGTGAAGAACAAACTATGGGGAGCTGGTGAAGAACAGACTATGGGAGCTGGTGAAGAACAATTATGGGGAGCAGGTGAAGAACAAACTATGGGGGACTGGGGAAGACCTCAAGAGCACCGCCCTGTTTATGGCACATATCGGAGTAGTCGCATAGCATAAATTGATCGCAGAAGTAATGTGTAATAACTATAGTAACTAACTGTATATGTAGCTAAATGTAGTTAACGTGGCAAATTGTTAGAGTCTTGAGTTCCAGCCCCAAACGATCACAGATTTAAATCCTGGCACTATCGACTTCCCAGCCTCATCATCATCATCAAATAGCTTGTCGAAAAAGAAGAAGAAGAAATTGAATCAATCCAGTTTACTGGAAATTTAGGCCCAAAACTAAACACAACTGCACATTTTAAAAAATACAGGTACAAAATGTTAAAAGATCCGGTTGCTAAAAACACCTTGTATTTGACATTTCCAGCTATGAATGCGGTTAACTCGTTCAAGGAAACAGAGTTACGTTTTCCAGGTCTGTCAACAGGGATTGTGAAAGGTTAGTCTTGCATCCGCAATGTCGCTGTTCATTAACTTGAACGCCGTAGTAAAATAATGAATGTGAAATGTTAATACTGTATCCGGAATGTCGCTTTTCAGTAAGTCGTAGTGAAACAGTGTTGATTAATTTTATGTTCAAAACGTCCAGGTAACACTTGGAAACATTTGATTAATGTAGATATTTAATCCTCTGGTTGTTTTTTTAACGCACGTACCTTGAACACAGATGTGCTGCGCTTGTGACCATCTTCTTATCTTATCTTAACCACATTTGCCGTGAAGCGTCGTGGGAGAGTTAGTTTCTATCTTGTGCCAGGTGTGTTGCGCTTGACGTTGTCAGTCCATGCTTTCGCAGGACTCTGAGATGTTATCTATCCATCGTGTTCTTGGCCTGCCTCGTGCTATGCGCCCTGAGTGTCGATTATTTAGGCACGTGATGGTAGTAAATGTGGTTCCATTCTCATTAAATGGCCGAACCACTTGATTCTTTGCTTCTCGATCTACTGTATGCATGGTATAGTACCAACGATGCTTCTGATATTCTCGTTTCTCACTCTATCTCCCATTGTAACGTTGACAGCTTTTCGTAGACATCTCATTTCACATGTTGTAATCTTTCTTTCTTGTGTCTTAGTAAGGGGCCATGTTTGGCACTGATAGCAGAGAGTTGGAATGACCATGTGCAATAGAAATTCCGGGGTTTGAGGTCCAACTTAGCAGGAAAATTCTCAGTGCGGACATGGTATGTACGGCGGAATGTTGATAACATCACCCATCGTGAGCCGACGGTCAATGAAAAATGCGGGCCTAACATCGTAAGAAAGCGCCGCTGGAACTACATCGGCCACACACTTAGAATGGATGAAGAAGACTCCTTATCAATCCCTCATATGGACACCAGAGGAAAAAGAAAACGAGGAAGACCAAGAGAGACTCTGCGTAGAACCATCACCAGAGAAGGCTCAACGATGGGCCTAGTAAACATTAAAGACCTAAAACAGATAGCAACGAACCGCGAGACATGGAGAGCTATGACCTCTGCCCTATGCGCCGCCCACATGCCCAAGAGGAAAGACTAACTAACTAACATCGTATTAACCTATATACCACAAGGTGTAAAAATGGTTCAAAGAAGAAAACATGATATGTGGTTAGGCTACAGGAAATCCTCATTCTTTACTTGGTGACCTAAATTACAAGTACCTCTGAGGTCAGAGTAAGGCTTGCCTGAATGATGAGGGGGGGAACTGGTAAAAGGACAGTAAGCGATCAGGAAAAAATCAGTCCGGTGCGCCTTATCAGACACCATGACTCCACATGAATTCAAAGCGGACAAGACATAAACAATCTTTTGTCCTGTTTTTCCTGTGCATCTTTTCTTTCCAGATCTCTTTGTCTCCCACTGCAATACCTGTCTTTATTTATTATTTGATAATTTCGTCTCAGAGTATGCTCAACATATTTCCATCTTCTCTTTCTAATAACACGTGTTACTAGTGATTGACTGAATTTTTCTCTGATTTCATCACTTCTCCTGAATTCGCTTCATTTTATATTCATTATTTTTCGCAGACATCTTTTTCAAATGCATTCAACTTACTTTCTATATCTTTAGTCATTTATCAACTTTCGCTGTCATATGTTGGTATTGAAACTCTCAGAGGATTCCTCTAAAGAGATAAAGTGGCTGGTTGTGGTGTGAGTAAATGTCATATGTCGAGGCATCTGATCTCTGGTAGATTACGGGGATCTAACAAGAGTAAAATAAGGATTTACTTCATTGCACCGGGTTTTACCCCATATAGCTGGGTCCCTCTCCATAGAAGTGACACGCCACCTGCCTAGGGTATTTGACTTCATTGCACCGGGTTTTACCTCATATAGCTGGGTCCCTCTCCACAGAAGGGACACGCCACTTGCCGAGGTATTTGACAAAGTGCAAGCTACATACCTCCGACAACAATCCTAGGATCTTTGGGGAAATGAACTTGTGCAGTGAAAGGCGCAGTCCGGATTCGAATTTGCTACCCTCGGAAAGCAAAGCACAAAACAAAGTCTGAACCACTTAGTTACAGAGACGCCCCAGCCCCAAGAGGATCTACTGTCTTAAACAATGCCAGTTTTCGAGTTAACGAGGAACAGACAAGCTTCAATCCATAGTAAAAATCGTCAGGTAACTGAGGATGCATTGTGGGAGAGGGTGTCATCCTTCACATGTTAGTTAGTTAGTTTGTTCCTTTCGTGCCAAAGGCGCACATAGGGCAGATGATTTAGATCTCCATGTGATACGGTTCTTTGCTAGCAGTTGGAGATCTTGTATGGTTTACATCCCAATAGTTTACTTTCTTGTTGGATGGTTCTTCGAAAGTGGTCTTTGGTCTTCCACGTTTTCTTTTCCCAACTGGTGACCACAAAGGACTTGTCGATTTAGTCTCTTTTCGTCTGATCAAGCCCTTCGTCCTTCACATGTACAGACACCAAATGTTGCGTGATGATAGGCAAATGAATTGAATATACATATGCTATGTAAGTAGTGCGTAAGTAGCGTGTAAGCAGTGTGTAAGTAGCGTGTAAGTAGTGTGTAAGTAGTGTGTAAGCAGTGTGTAAGTAGTGTGTAAGTAGCGTGTAAGCAGTGTGTAATCGCACGATATAGAAAAGGAACTAGATATCTGAGCTGCAGAATGAGATGTTATTTTACCAGCACTTCGATCAGAAGTGTGTAATGATATCAGTGTGTAATTAGAAGTGCTAGAAGTGTAAGCGTAAAAAATAGAGAGTGGATAACAACGCGACTCTTATACTGAAGACCCAGGTTCAACCCCGGTAAAACCAAAAACTTTTTCGAGGGCTAACCTGAATAGTTTCGTGGCAACTGTACTAGTCATACGATCATTAACTTCCATAGTCCCTCCTGTATTACACCGCCAAGAAACCGGTATTACAAATAGTAACGACATTTTTTGTTAGGTATGAAAAGAATACTGCAACGTCGGTTCAGAAATCACTACCTTATTGTTTACATTCTAAAGAAATTAAAACATTTTGGTGTCACTTCTTTAGTCGTTCTTTCTATTGTTCTATGTCGCTAAGAACTCGTTTGTTTGACATTTCTATTGTTCTATGTCGCTAAGAACTCGTTTGTTTGACATTTCTATTGTTCTATGTCGCTAAGAACTCGTTTATTTTTGGCATATCTATTGTTATATGTATTATACTCTTGATTTCTTTCTCTCTCGCTTGGGGGCCCACACTTTCAACAATAGTTCTAATGCTATTTCTGTTCCGTGCAGCCCTCTCCATGCCTCGTCAACTTCTTCTTCTTCTTCTCTCGTTCGTCTTCACGGTCAATTTTATCATTCTGATTTTGATATATAATTGATCTTTGACAAGAACGGTTTTGTTACGTTTGTGCGATTATGCGTCTACGGTGATTAGTCCGCCCACCCGATTTCAGCAAGTTTGTTTATTTACTAGAGTAACTCTCTAGAACAATCCGTTGTGCCGTATATTTTGGCTTGGATCTACGCCTTTACAATATCTTTTTGCCATATACGAGCTTTGGGCTTTGTGATCTACACCAAACAGTGAATCTACACTGAGCACCCTTTCTGACTGTGAGGTTGTTCCGGATTTGGAACATTCTCGGTCATTGGAGACGCATGTTCTTGTCATACAAGCGATCATATGTTGGCGGTATGCTTAGCCTTTATATGATCTGAGCCATGGTGCTTGGACGTCATCTTACTCCTTGTAGGATGATTGGCGTCCGAAAAATATTGCCATTAGCCAATGTTTGAATTTGTACCAGTCAAGCCTTTGCATTATCGGCCTTACTTTTCTATCCACGGTTAGTTTTTTTCCCCTCGTCAACTGAGAACCATTTGTTTAATGTCTTCAAGTTTTCTTCTCCATTTGTTTCTTGACATAACTACCTCTCGTTAAATCTTGACATAACTACCTCTCGTTAAATCTTGACATAACTACCTCTCGTTAAATCTTGACATAACTACCTCTCGTTAAATCTTGACATAACTACCTCTCGTTAAATCTTGACATAACTACCTCTCGTTTATCTTGACATAACTACCTCTCGTTTATCTTGACATAACTACCTCTCGTTTATCTTGACATAACTACCTCTCGTTTATCTTGACATAACTACCTCTCGTTTATCTTGACATAACTACCTCTCGTTTATCTTGACATAACTACCTCCGTTATCTTGACTAACTCCTCCGTTTATCTTGACATAACTACCTCTCGTTTATCTTGACATAACTACCTCTCGTTTATCTTGACATAACTACCCCTCGTTAAATCTTGACATAACTACCTCTCGTTAAATCTTGACATAACTACCTCTCGTTAAATCTTGACATAACTACCTCTCGTTTATCTTGACATAACTACCTCTCGTTAAATCTTGACATAACTACACTTCTCGTTAAATCTTGACATAACTACCTCTCGTTAAATCTTGACATAACTACCTCTCGTTTATCTTGAGGTTTATATCTGTTGCTAAATGTCGCTAAGAAAATATTTGCATAAATGGTTTAAAGCCGAATGATTGACTTCATTGCACCGGGTTTTACCCCATACGGCTCGGTCCTCTCTACAGAAATGGCACGATACCTACCGAGAGTATTACACAAACCACGAACTCCGTAGCTCCATCAACAATCCTAGGGTCTCTGGAAAAATATTGCACTCGTTAACAGAACGGCGCGGTCCGGATTTGAACCCACGACCTTCGACTCGCAATGCAAAGGGCGTAACTACTTACACTTAGCCACAGAGAACCCCAATGCATATTGATCGGTTAATGGTTATTGGTTATATTGAAATAGCCAATATACTGAGTATGCATTATTGTAACAAATATTTTGAGCCACTATCGGGTGTAGTCTCTATGGCGTAGAGGTTAATTGCTTGCCTCTTGTGCCAAAGGCACTCGGTTCGCTTCCTCGTGGAGCCGTCGTGATATTTTTCCAGAGATCCCTGATCTCATTGTAGGTGAGATCAAGTTCCTAATCCTATCGGAGACGGACGATAAAAACGTAGGTCCCGTGTTGAATTTGAGAAAGTAAATGAACCTTTGACAGTTCAAAATCAAGAAGCACAGGCTGGATAGCCGCTGCCCGGGCAAAATTATTAGAAAAGATTAAAAATTAAAATTAATACAAAATATCTTTAAAATTACACCGGGGACGCTCGCCGGTGCTACGGAGTTCGTGCAATGGTGATGAGATCTTCCAGTGTAAGAAAGAGATCGAAGCACACATGGTTAGTCACCGAAGTGCAATGATGATGGTTCTATCTATCAATCAATCTGATATCGGGACAGAAATGCGAATGTGTTAAACATTTCAATTCACATAAACAATAGCTTTAACCCCTTGGCCTGGAGATAGAAATGTATTAACGCAGCAAAAGGGTTAACGCCATTTTAAAGAGAGGAGGTGGGGAGTGGTGGGTTTAAAACCGAAGTATTGACTCCATTGCACCGGATTTTACTCCATATGGCCCGGCCTCTCTCCGCAGAAATGGTACGATAACTGTCGAGAGTATTGCACAAAAAACTCCGTAGCTCCGGTAACAACCTAGGGTCTCTGAAAAGGGAAAAATGCACTTGTGAACAAAACGACTGGGTTCCGACTCGAACCCATGACCCTCCACTCGCAAGGCAAGGACTTAACCACTTGACCATAGAGAATGCTCGACGAATGTCTTCTACGTATAAACAAAATTCATGAATAATTCCGTGGCCTCCGATAACTTACGGCCTGCGGGCTCAGGTAAAAATTCTAGGAAATAAGTCCCTCAATTGTCGCACGATCCTCACATTCCAGTGTTGTTGTTGTATATAATATAATTAATTTAAAAAAATAACATAACATACTATATCAAAATTATATTATGTTACAAAGATGAGCACACGGAACCTCTTTCAAGAACCCCAGAGGAAGCAACGGAAGTAACGAATATGATCAACAAATAAACAAGGAACAGGTATTAAGAGCTTCCGTGTACGTAAGGACGCTCGTATTGCTAGGCTAGGCGATTGGTGTCGTAAGGACTAGGGTAAGTGGTTCGAGTCCCGTGTTTGTCTATTTGTTTTTTCGGAAGCTCTTAATACCTGTTCCTTGTTTATTTGTTGATCATTATATTACAAGTTAGTTTTAAAGTTAAGGAATATCAGTATTATTAACAATTTTGCCTACCAAACCAATGTGCAACGTATACATGTTCTTGGAAAGATCAAACATATCACAAAGAGTGATTAAAATTGGTCGTAAAGAACGAACGCAAAGAAGATTAACAATTTTCATCAATAAATAACCAGGAATGTATAGAATTCTGTAAAGTTGCAAAAAAAAAAAAAAAAAGCTTACAGCTCTATCACAATTATATCAATATAGATGGAGACTACAGTAAAATTTTGTAATTTGTAAAACTACAGTACTTTGTGATTACGGTTTACTTGTTATTATGTTTCGCCTACCAAACATGTACAAAAACGGCCCCCATTAAATAGGAATTTTAGATTTTCCGTCTGAGCTAGTCGTTCGTAGTTATTGGAGGCAATGATGATTCTGTGAACATATTTGTTAAAAAAGTGAATAATGATGACTATTCTGATTTTTTTGTTTTCCGATCCAGAAGCACTTGAGCTTTTCAGCTCTTCGGCTCGGTGCCATGGACATCGTAACCCTTCGGTTCGGTGCCACGAACACCGTAAATCTGGGGAATCTGTGGTTTTTCTGCCATCCCGCGGAATTGAACCCGCACACACAGAGGGATAGTCACCCGTAGTCCAACGCGCTACGAACACGCTGGCAGACGGGCATGACTATTCTGATAACGCACGAGCCGAACTTATGCTTTGTTAAGTAAATACATTTCACATTTTACCTTCAATAAAAGCGTACGAACAAGGTAGGTAGGTATCCACCGGTGTAGAGCAACCTCAAATACACAGTATTGAGACTGTCCTTACACACACTGTCTTTTGTAGTTTGTACCAACAGATTTCGTTATCAAATATTCCTAGCTGTGCATCCGTGTGGTGTGAATGTTTATGTCGTGCGAGGATGTATGTGAGGTCGTATGTGTGCGTAAGTTTGTATGTAATGTTGTGGTATAGATATTGAGCCGTATAATCGAGTTAACTCCAGCGTGAAATAACAGGTACGTTCTAAATAAATAATGTTTCTTAATTAAGCATGACTTGTAGCAACGCCCCCTTTTAACAAATAGTTTTAAAACTCTTCCCACCACTCATAGCTGTTTTAATACCCTCTTGCTCCAAACTGTCGTTACTGTCTGTAGTACCGTTTTTTTTGGGGGGCGGTGTAGGACAGGTGGGACGTGAGCCTGTCGAATACAATAGCCGCATGGCTAGTGCAGTCGTCGTCAATCTGTTATTCTTCTTCTTCTTCATTAATGATCTAGCGGCGCTTGAGCTCATGCCATTCTGTCCAATGCTATGTAGTGGTATCTGCATGTGTTTGTAAGTTGTTCTTTTGTTCCGTATAATGTGTTCCATTTATCTGGCCTTGGAGGAAGAGGATTTTTCTGATGTCTTTCTAGGGCTTGGCCCCTTGAAGAGGTGGTGGTGAACGGTTTCATGATGGTGTGCACACAGCTGGCACCCTGGAGCGTGTTGTGGATGAATTCTGTTCAAGTGATTATTAAGTGTTATGTGTTGGGTTCGAAGTCTAAAAATGGTGCTCTGATCTCTTCTTGTAAGGTGGTGGATGTTGTCATTAAGGTTAGAGCTGTCATATGTCTGTAAATATCGCTTTCCGTGTCCCCATGGCCCATCTGTTCAGCCAAATTTCTTTATTTGTTGTCATTAGGATTTGTTTGCTGTATGGAGAGTTGTTATTGTGATTGGTTGTCCTGGGCCTTAGGCTGCCTATCTGCTTTGTCATTTCCAGGTGTGTTTGAATGTCCAGGGATCCACTGCATAGTTATTTTGATGTCATGTGATGTAATAAGTCTGTCAATATCTAGGGCTAGATCATAGATTCCCAAACTTTTTCCGCCCACCGCCCACTTTGCACGATATAAACTTTGCAACGCCCCCTCCCCATTGTTACTGCTTGCCAACGCCCCCATATATATATATACGAGGGCGCATTGAAAAGTAATGCCTCCAAGTCCATAACTTTGTTAATATTCATAATTTAAAAATGAAACATACATTTTCAGAAAGCTTGAGATGTCCACTACACAATAGAGTCATTATTTTTCGACATAGTCACCTCCACGTTCCACACACACACGCCAACGTCGAACTAGTTGTTGCATCCCGTCGAAGAATAAATCTGATGATTTTTCACGAAGCCAGGTACGCACATCTGCTGCCACATCCTCGTCAGAAGTATATCTGTTTCCTTTGAGATGTTCCTTGAGCTTTGGGAACAGGAAAAGTCACAAGGTGCCAAATCGGGGCTATATGGTGGGTGCGCTAAAATGTCGTCAAAATTGAGACGCTCTAATGCTGCCGCTATTTGTCTACTGGTGTGTGGACGAGCATTGTCATGTTGAAGGACTGCGTGTTTCCAGGACGAACACGTAGCACTCTTGCCCGTAGTTTCTTCATTGTAGCGACATCTTTTTGCTTGATGTGGCGATCGACATGAATCAGTTCGTCCACGCGAGCTTGGTGTTGTTCATGCACTGCTGTAATTGGTCGTCCGCTGCGAGCCTGATCATGCAAGATCATCGTCGCTGGATTGTCGCCTTTAACAGTCCTTGCCCACCTCCTAACAGTACTCACATCCACACAGGCGTCACCATATACCGCTCTCATTCTCCGATACATGTCGATGGGAACACAACCTTCGGCCGTCAAGAATTCAATCACAACTCTTTGCTTCAACCGAATTTCCATGTATGACGCCATTTTGGATAATGTTGCGCGCATGCGCAACATTCCAGACACTTGACACTTACTGTCCTGAAAACACACTTACATATATTTTATTCTGATATCGGTGTCAATTGCCTCCGAACACTATTAACAAAGTTATGGACTTGGAGGCATTATTTTCAATGCACCTCGTACATGCTCTATTTTCACTTTGACATAGAAAATTTATATATATATATATATATTTCTGCCATACATGGTCAATTTTCAAACGATTATATGCATGAAATAGAAAATTGATGAAAAAATGGATCGTGTAAGATGGGCATAAGATGAATTAAAATGCAGAATTTAAATTTTAAATGATTATTCAATCGCAAAATCACGAAAACAAACTCCTCCCAAGTACTTCTGAACCCCTATCGCTCCCTGAAAGCTTCAGCGCCCACTGGGGTGGTACTGCCCACTTTGGGAAACGATGGGCTAGATGGTAGAGTCCATATTTACAATGTCCACCATCTTCTAGAGCTTGAAGGGCAGTCATTGAATCTGGGAAACTTTTCAGGCTAGGATGTTTTCTTTATGCAGTCGACAGCACAAAACGCATTGGCCTTACCGTGGATTGAACCCGGGGTCTTCCGCATAAGAGTCACGTTCTAATCCATCCGACCAGAAGCTAAACTTTATATACAAATATATAAGTATTTCCAGTGTTCTCATTTCAAAAGAGAGTTGGGCAAAAGGCCAGAAGTGTGTCTGTAATATCAACCTCACTTAAAGAAAGACTGACTTGTGACACGAGATTGTGTCAGAAATTTTAGGGAATAAAGTGATGCTTTGGAAGCAAACGCCTGTAGCTTAAGCGGTAGTGAGTTTGATCACAAGCCAAGAGTACCTGGTTCAAATTCCGCGGCGGGAAAGTCTGGAAGCAAATTCGTTCTCTTGGATTTTTACGAATGGTAAAAATAGAGATCACTGCTCAGAAAGCAATGACAAACTACTGAACGTAAAAGTGGTGCCTAGAAAATCAACGACGAAAATCAATTTACTGTGGTTGATGGCTACATCATGTAAAGGATATGTGACGGTTTTTCGATTTTGGAAGTGGACAAAGAAAGAAAGTGTCTTACGAGAGTGACGTACGGTCTATGAAAGTATTACCAAGAGAAAGGAACAGGCAGTACGGATGAAGACATATATATGACAGTATTACCAAGAGAATAAATGTCTTAGAAGAATACTGAACCTCAAATGGTCAGATTTCAGACCTAATACACAAATAAGACAAGAGACCAAGCAAGAAAATGTATCAAATTTTATAAGAAAGCGCCGCTGGAACTACATCGGCCACACACTTAGAATGGATGAGAGAAGACCCCCTTACCAATCCCTCATATGGACACCAGAGGGAAAAAGAAACGAGGAAGACCAAGAGAGACTCTGCGTAGAACCATCACCAGAGAAGGCTCAACGATGGGCCTAGTAAACATTAAAGACCTAAAACAGATAGCAACGAACCGCGAGGCATGGAGAGCTAAGACCTCCGCCCTATGCGCCACCCACAGGCCCAAGAGGAAAGACTAACTAACTAATTACCAGAGAAAGGAACAGGCAGCACGGATGAGGACATATATATGACAGTATTACTACTTCTTCTTCAGCGATCTCTGGTCATGCGCTTAATTTACTGTGGACCCCAAATTGGGCAGTCAACTTCAGGTCAGTCAGGTTTCCCCAAATCTTAGTTCAGTCAGGTTTCCCCAAATCTTAGTTTTCAGGTCGACTGGGTGTGGCCACATGCTGCTTCTCAACTCACCCAGGAGAGGACAGTCTTACAGGATATGCTCCGGTGTCTGTTCCGCCTGCTGACACTGGCAGAGAGCTGTTTGACTTATTCTAGTCTATATAAGTGTTTGTTGAGTCTGCTGTGTCCTGTGCAGATTCAACAAACACTTATACAGGGTGTTCAAGATAATAGCAGCCTGTGAATGGAGTCACAGGAGTGCACAGACTATAGGACAATTAGCCTGATGAGCCACATAACAAAAATACTACTCAAGATCATACATGAAAGAATTAAAACAAGATAGACATAGAAGTAGGAGAAGAACAGTTTGGCTTTAGAAAGAACAGAGGAACAAGAGAGGCAATACTTTGTATAAGACTACTCGCTGACAAGTATATAGAAGTGCAAAAAGTATCTACTTGTGTTTCATCGATTATAGCAAAGCTTTGACAGAGTCCAACATGAAAAGCTAATCATATGTCTACAAGAAATAGGCCTAGATGGGGATGATATCAGATTAATAAGTAACATATACTGGGAACAGACAGCAATAATAAAATATGAAAATAGCTACTCTCCATACATAGACATAAAGAGAGGAGTGAGACAAGGATGCATACTGTCACCAAGCCTATTTAACATCTACACAGAGAAAATCTTCAAACTAGAGGGAATGCCAGGACTCAAGATCAATGGAAAAATAATAAATAACTTAAGATATGCAGATGACACAGTATTGGTAGCAGAAAATGAACAAGATCTACAAGAATTAGTGGACCAATTGGACAGAACTAGCAAGGAATATGGATTAGACATTAACATACAGAAAACAAAAACTATGGTAATCAACAAGGAAATGGAAAAACCTAAAATGAATATAAAAATACATGGAGAATTACTACATCAAGTAAAAGCTACTCCTATCTCGGTCAGATGATAACAGATGATGACAGATGTATAACTGAAATTAAAAAGAGAATAGGAATGGCCAAGGATAATTTCAATAGTATGAGAAAGTTACTGACATCCAAACAAATTACAAACAGGCTAAAAATTAGAATGATCAAATGCTATATATATCCTATATTAATGTATGGCTCGAAACATGGACAATGAACAAGCAGTTAGAAGACAGAATTGATGCATTTGAGATGTGGATATATAGAAGAATAAGCAGAGTTTCATGGACAGAAAAACAGACAAATAAACAAGTTTTAGGAAAACTAGGCATGAAGAAACAATTATTAAGAGAAATAAAATTCAGACAAGTAAAGTATTTTGGGCACATAAAAAGGCATGACACCATGATAAAACATTTACTAGAGGGGAAAGTTGAGGGGAGAAGAGCAAGAGGAAGACCGAGAGATAAGTGGGAGGGAAACTTTAAGAAATGGACAGGTTACAGTCTGGCAGTGTGCAACACCAAGGCGAAAGACAGAGGATGCTGGAGATTCATTGCAGCCAACCTTCGATGTGGAGACGGCACCTGATGATGATGATGAATGGAGTCAATCTTGCATATATGTATGAAAATGAGAAGGTTCAGTTATGACGTAGTATAGGTCAAGGTTATGTGACGGTATGTAATTGTAGTGCGGGAAGGGGCGATGAACAAATGTGACGTAAAACGAGCTAGTCAGAACCGGTTTAAATAGTACATAAACATAACGCGATAGATTATCTGGCAACTTTCGATTTGTCAATGGGGTTGCTTTAATCTTGAACACCCTGTATAAGTGAACGGAAAAATAAATAATTAAATATGTAAAATAACAATTATAGGCCAAATAAAATTGTCGAGAGGAAGACCACGAAAAAGATGGATATATTGTATAGAAGAATCCTGTCAAAGAAAACAGTAAAAATAACTATCACCGAAATCAGTAGAGCAGCACATAAACACAAATAGAAAGCCATGACACTGGACAACAACCCGGTAACAGTGTGACAACAACCCGGTAACAGTGTGACAGCAACCCGGTAACAGTGTGACAACAACCCGGTAACAGTGTGACAACAACCCGGTAACAGTGTGACAACAACCCGGTAACAGTGTGACAACAACCCGGTAACAGTGTGACAACAACCCGGTAACAGTGTGACAAAACAACCCGGTAACAGTGTGACAAAAACCCGGTAACAGTGTGACAACAACCCGGTAACAGTGTGGCAACAACCCGGTAACAGTGTGACAACAACAACCCGGTAACAGTGTGACAACAAAAGTTTGTATGTGCGCTTCATAAACAGTGTCTTTCGTCGCCTCTGTTATCTCTGATGTCCACCTTTTGCGTGGCTGGACTTTTGTTGTGTATCCATTGTATTGGAGCAGCATTGCTCTTTGAGGCACACTGTTTGTTGGTAATCTGCTTATGTAGCAGAACCATTTAATTTGTTGTTTCTTGATGAAGTCTAGTACTGATGTTGTACCCACTTTTTCCCTGATGTCTTCATTTCTCAACCGGTCTCTTCTTGTTACTCCCAGCATTCTATGTAGACACTTCATCTCTGTCATGACTAGTTTTCTTCTATCGCTTGATATCAGCATCCAGGTATGCAATTGATAGCATAATTGTTGGGAGAAAGATTTTGATGAACAATGTTCTTTTCGTGTTCATAGTGACTTGCTTGCATTTTTAAATTGGCGCCATTTGTAATATTATTTGATTTGTTTTGCTGCATCTATATTGGATTTCGTTAGTTATTCTTCCGTTTGCTGACAAAATTCTCCCTAGGAATGTAAAGTCTTTGACACTACGCATATAGATTACAGAGAAGGCTACAGACAAGAGTTATAATAGCATTCATTCTACGGGATATTTGCGAGGTTACGTTGTGAGACAAATGAGGTTATATTTGTTGAAGCAAGAATGTATGCTGGCGATTCACGAAACATAAATGTGCCTGCATGTTTGCTGTGCAAATAAGGAGCCTAGGAAATCGGCCTAACACAATGACAATATGTGAATTCCTTCAGGAAAGTATAGAAAGATTCAATTCCCGGTTCTGTCTTCTCTCTAGTCTACTCTGCGAAAAACGTAAAAAAGAAAGGTAGTTTTACAAAGTACAGAAATAAGATACAGCGACGTTTCTACCAAAAGGTCTTTATCAAGCAACGGATACATGACAAAATGAATAGAGATTGCAGCAGACATTACAGACACAATGAGACGAAACATTTCTAATTGGTACATAGTTTACTGCAGTCTTCTTTCATCATAGTTTTCTTCAGTCTTCCCTTGCATCATAGTTTTACTGCAGTCTTCCTTGTCATAGTTTTACTGCAGTCTTCCTTGCATCATAGTATTACTGCAGTCTTCCTTGCGTCATAGTTTTACTGCAGTCTTCCCTTGCGTCATAGTTTTACTGCAGTCTTCCCTTGCATCATAGTTTTACTGCAGTCTTCCCTTGCATCATAGTTTTACTGCAGTCTTCCCTTGCGTCATAGTTTCATTGCAGTCTTCCCTTGCATTGATTGGTATATTGCTCTTCTGCAGAAGTCAAGTTGTGGTATTCTGGCTAGCGTGTAGCGTAGGATTGTTGCAGAGCGAAACGGAGCATACAAAATAACTACCTCCAGTATTAGGATGTATGTTGAGACCGTTACTGCTGCCTTCTATTGAGGCTCTACGTGAATTTGTTTACTGGGATCGTTTTTGTGTCTAACTTTCAGTTCAGTCGATGCTTCGGAAGATCAAGAATGGCTGGTTGCGATATGAGAGGATGTCGTCTATAGAGTTTTTCAACCAACACAGGCTTACGCTGATCTGTTGTAATGGGCATACGGGTGTTTGCGGCAATAAGATAGCGGAGAGGCTTTCATCAACAGCATTGATTGCCAAGAAGTTGAAGATGGATAAGTGGGATGTTTTTCGGTTTCTTAGACACCTAGCGTTGGATGAGAACCCTAAAATTGATGGTGAATCTATCAATCGATGATTTAAAGATATTAGAATTGCATGTTTTATACATTCATAACTGGATACCTGAGAGGCAGAGAAAGGAGTGTGTTTGATCAATGACCCACAGGAACGATCGGTATACATACCCTTCAAAATCTGTTTGGGAGATCTAGCACCCATGGGTTTGATCGAAGTGCCATATCGTCTGTTCTCTCTCTCTCTCTCTCTCTCTCTCTATCGTTCTTTTTCGGCCATTTTTATCATTCTTATTTTGATATATAAACAGCCTTAGCCAAGAACGTTTGTTTTACGTCACATCTTCAGTACCATTTGCTGTTCTAGTGCTTGTCTTTCGGCGATGTGTCCGATTTCAACCAGCGGTTACTGGGTTCGCTCTCCGTCAGCCTTTGACTGTTCCCAGCTGACCTGCAAGGCAGCAGGTTGCTATTTTCTTTTAGGGTAGCGACCCTTAGACGACCTATCCTCCCGGGCTGTTGAGCGTCATCTGCCCAGGTTACCTGTCTTTTTTGTAGACTACTTGGTTTTTCTTCCGTCCAGTTTTGTGTACGGTTTGCTCTGCTAACCTTTGATTGTCCCCAATCTTTCTGGAATTAGTTCACACAGGAAACATTTCATAGTTGTTGGCATTTCGTGTGATTTTCATTGGCACAGGAACGGAGCAATTATGGGGTGACCCGTTGCAGTGAAGTTGGAACCGTACTTATGTACTATGAACTATGAACTGTCCCCAATCTAACTACAAGGCAGTAGTAGTTCCCTGCGAGCGGAAACTCGCACTGGATTCAAGCTTCTGCTGGGCTTTCCAATTTTTCTGCACATTTGAGTTGTCCGCTCATCCCAACGCCTGCCGCGTCCTCTCTTTGCTACACCTTCAGCACCGTGCACGTCTGTTCACCATTGGTCCCACCCGTGCATCGTCCGCATGCGTGCTCGCTCTGCCTTGGTGCCTACCCACCATTTCCATCAATTATTGCCGTGCTCACATTCGCCATGCCTCCATGCTGTCCGAGAATGGAGCTCAACTATGGGCCCCCACCTACTCTCCGAGTTTCGCCCTATGTGGGCCCACACGCAACCCGACTCGGGCTCCCACCTCAGAGCTCCGAATCTCGCCCTATGTGGGCCCACGTCTCTACTATGGATGCACCTCTCATCCCTTTATGTTCATTTGTTCGGGACCCCACCTTAGGGCTCTAAGTTTTGCCCATGTGGGCTCACGCGTAACTCAACTCGAAGCCCCACCTTTGAGCTTCGAGTTTCGCACCACGTGGGCCCACGTCTCTTTTCTGGATTCACCCTCATCCCTTTTTGTTTATCCGTTCAGCTTTTCCTATCGGCCGGGAGAGACGTGCTTTAGTAGTCATTCTGGGATTCCGCTCGTCTGTGTTGCGAGCGGATCTCATCCAACGTGGCCATGTCTGCATCTCTACCCATACCAGAGTAGCTCTCCCTCAATCCCTACTCGCTTAGCCAGACAGGAACCAACGTCTGTTACCAGCGTCACCACGTGGAGGTGGGGTAGGATCTTGATTAGAGCCAGCTCACTAATCCTGGCGCGGCGTTGTCCCTATGCGCCTTTGACCCCATGTCGTCGGCTCAGTAAGCAATTGCTACAATTTACATTTTAACTTACGAAAATGCTGAAACTGTAAATGTGTTTTCCGGTCTAACAACCCTTAGAACGACCCAGACTTAATTGGTACTATAGTCTGTCCATTAATTCGTGAGCACGTTTGAAATTGATTTTCTCGAAAACTACCTGTTGGATCTCAGTGATTTTTGTGCATGCAGCCTTAGAATATCCATGACGCTAAAATAAAGCTAACCAGTAGTCCATAGATGCTACGGATTTTGCACATCGGCGAATTCCTTTGATCTTTAATGACAATTGCAAATACGGGGGCTCAAATTTTAGATTTTACAGTAATCCTTAGAATTTGTCCATGTCAATTCTATTCATTGGTGTATCTCCATATTAACTTGATAGGTCAAGTAATTAAGTGTGTTGCCCTTTATGTGCAATCGTGAACTTGGATACAATATGCAACAGTTAGTCCTCCCATTCGGTCACCATTAGACCCCAGGGTGTCTTAACTTCACCACAAATTGTATGATGGTAGACGCATTTGGATATGGAAATGTATACGTTGCTATTTCTCAGTCTGTAATCTTGTAATCAAAATATGATTTGTATCATCCCGAATATGACGATTCCATGAGGTTGATAATTGTTACTGGCTGGACAAATTGTAATCCATCTCGGTGCCAGTACTCGTCTTCCTCTCGGAGCACATGTTCAACACACTTCTTCCAGAACTGCATGTCTATCATTGAGAGGGACTCACGTGTCAGAACTTCAACATCACACATTTTAAACGTCCTGTTCTGTTCGGCAACTTGCCCTTTTACTTTAGCCCAGACAAGCTCTATCGGATTGAGGTGAGCATGATATGGAGGTAGTCGCAAAGACGTGTGGCCGTATTCCGCAATGATTTTGTCAATATGAAACACCTTTGTCTTATTTGTCATCCTCACCAGGTGCAACAACTCGGGTTTCAAATATGTATCATCGAAGCTGACATTTTCCTTAGCAAGCCAAGTCCTAATTTGATCTTTTGTATTTGATGCAGTTGGTACTTTGTCTTCCGCTGATACTGCGTTGTGATAGGATGCATTATCCATTACCAAGCATGATGGTCTGTTTAGAATTGGAAGTAGATCTTTCTCCATCCAGTGCCTGAAAATATGTCCATTCATTTCTGTGTGGTAGTCCCTACCGTCGGTACTTTTTGATTGGAAAATAAGTCCAGCGTCATGGACAAGACCTTCTTCACTGCTTCCTACATGTGTTAGTATAATACGCTGGCCTTTGCTGCTTGGTATTTTTCTTTCTGTTCACCGTCTACTGATTGCCATTCTTTAGCATTGGTGTGGTGAGCATTGACCCAGGATTCGTCCAAATATACAATATCATAGCCTTGCCTCCGCGCTCACGGATCTGCCTCAGGTATTTACTTCGGGGCAGCAATTAAATGTGGCTTTTCACAAATAATATTCCTGCCGCCTATAGTTTTCTGAAGGTGAAGCCGGCGGCTCTTACAATTTTCCATAGAGCACTTTTAGAAATGTCTATGCTGCAATCTGATTGCAGTTTTAATTTCAGTTTCCTGAGAGTAACAAGTTGATTTGTCGCAAACATTTTCAAGAGCTCCCGTCTTATGACATCTATGCCAAAGTCGTCAATTGTTCTTTTCCTTCATTGCTTGACATTAGTGCACTTTGTGTCCTGTTTAATCCATCGGGAAAAGGATTCTCTATTCAGACCAAGCGCCAGTTGCTTTCGTTTCTCAGGGTTATGAATATCGCAATATAGATGACTCTCTTAGATTCCCTACGGAAGTGTTGGTATAGTAAAACTGTAACCTTCTGCATTGTTATAAATGTGCACTTCAGACTCATTATGAATGTGATATCAATGTCAGTTTTGATAAGCCAACAAATATGATACAATAGCTTCATACAAATAGCGAGATACACCTATAACTATACAACGGTATCCCAATTATAACGTCATATGCTTTCCGCGTTCAAAGTCGACTGGGTTCGGTACACGGGATTTCGTGAAATTGTTGTATACTCACGATATTTCTATGTTACCATAATGTATTTTTAGAACATCGCGTCTGTGTACCGTAGATCTGTTACTATTGTGTACAATCCGGTGAGGTTGATTTTAATATAACCTGAAGAAGAAATATTTCAAACTACATCAAATTTTCTTAGGAAAAAAATATTTCTCTAGCGTCATGGATATTCTAAGGCTGCTTGCAAAAATCACTGAGATCCAACAGGTAGTTTTCGAGAAAATCAATTTCAAACGTGCTCACGAATTAATGGACAGACTATAGAGAAAACTTGAAGTTAAAGTTGTCAACCTGATGTTGACCACACCATCCACCCACCGTGTGATGTTGGTCAAATAAAACTGCAGACCTAACAGAGTATTCGACCTAACAGAGTATTCGACCTAACAGAGTATTCGACCTAACAGAGTATTCGACCTAACAGAGTATTCGACCTAACAGAGTAATCTCTACAATTTCTCATGGTAAAAATAGGTTAATTTACTTTGTTTTAAAATGTATATATTATATATTTCATTATACTTTATATTTTAAGATACCAGGTGGCGTGAGTTGGTTGGGGACCTATGCCATAATTGAGGTTAACAAGGCAGGAGAGGGAGGCCCAGAGAGGGAGGGAGAGAGAGAGAGAGAGAACTTGGTAAAGAAAACCCATATATATTTGAAAATGGCCGCGTTGGCCTACAAGTTTCTGCAGGAATTAATAGCCTCCATTGAAAGCGATGATGACAATAGCCTCAGACGTGTGCTGCTGCACCTCTCTGGTGTATGCAGAGGTGACTGTAGAGTCCAATCTTAGAACACAATCCCCTACCACAGGTGGGGCATACATGATCAAGGTTAGACATGTGGGTGTTGTGTGTTCTGTCTTTTCACGCAGCTCGTTTTCTCTGTGTCTCAACCGTACGTCGTTTCTCAGCTATGCGGGTTCTTTTTGTGGTAGTGAACATTACAGCGCTACATTTGGTGATCTTGCGCCAGGAATTCCCAGCACATAATATCTATATCGAAGCATTTCAGAAACACTTTAAGAGTGTCTTTAAAGCTTTTTTTCCTGTCCACTATGTGAACGTCCGCCCCCTTCAAGCTCGCCATATTATCAATTTTGCAGGAATAAGCCGTCTTGATATCATAAGCTCAGAATTTTACATTTTCATGTTTTTCTTCATGACAGACAAACAGACAATGAGTTTTATAATTAAGATTTGATGTTAAAAAACCTGTGCTCGTGTAGAACTGTCATGTCAATGATTATGTTAAGTACACAAAAACAAGGTTATAAAAGTAATGCGATCAGACTAGGGTAAACATTATGTAGGCTTTTAATTTAATATCTACGGCGTTTAATAATTTGTTAATTTAGTATATGGTATTTTGGAAACATGTGGAGATGTCACACTCTTTTTAAGATCGTGATTAGAGGTGAAGTTGGAGGCGGATTCGTAAAAGAAACAGAGGGGTGGGGGTTGAAATAAAAAAGTTAAAAAGGAATACACTGCTGAATTTTAGAATGTAGTAAAGGTAAAGGAACCCTTTCATACCTCGTGGTATATAGTAAGTCAACAGTGTTAGGCCTGTATTTTTCATTGACCGTCGGCAACGATGGGTGATGTGGTCAGCATCACGCCGGCTACCTTTACTTTCCCAGAGCATGTCTGGTACCCAGTTGAGGCTGGGTCGACCTGAGAGCCGTCCGGAAAAATTCCACGCACATTGCGGGAGCTGAACCCAGACCACCAGCCTTGCGAAGCGAGTTCACTAACAACTACGCTACAGCGGCTCTCTGAATTTTAGAATGTACCATCAATCAATTAATCTGGTGCTATGCCTGCCGGCGTAGGCGATTATGTCTCTCCACAACTCTCTTCCTCTTCTTCTTTGCGTTCGTTCTTTACGACCAATTTTAATCACTCTTTGGATATGTTTGATCTTTGCCAAGAACGTGTATATGTTGCACATTGGTTTGGTAGGCCCTAAACGCATAGACTTATACACGTTTAGGACATGTGCATCCGATTTCAACCAAACCTCCTTAGTCGACTCTTACGACATGCATGGTAGGTAACAGTGGTTCTATTCTTTACACCCCAAATTTGGGTCCCAGTAACCACTCGGGCGACCACAACCTCTGTCTCTCTCTCCTTGGTGCTATTAATCAGTTCTAACGTTGACCTTTTGTCGAACCACGATGTCAGACCACCCAACATCTTCTCCCTCTGAATTCCACGATCTCTGATTCCCTGAATTTTACCTGTAGTCACCAAATGTTCTAACCCTTCTCTGCGCATTATATGCCCGAAGAACCTTGATTATCGGATTCTTATTCTTTTGATAAGGTTTCTTTGTGTGCAGGTCTGATTTAAAACCTCCTCATTTGTTTTCTTCGCTGTCCATGGAATTTTCAGCATTCTTCTGTAAAACCATATCTCTGTGACTTTATCGAAATCTTTTGAGTAGTCTATGAAACATAGGTATAAGTCATCATTAGAGACAGAATACGAACACAAGAAATCGATCATCATTATCATCATCACCACTTTAGACAACTCTGATATTGTAGTTAAAATTTTCATGACCCTATTCACCGCCCGAGTGGTTACCGGGGCCCAAATTGGGGGTGTAAAGAATAGAACCACTGTTACCTACCACGCATGTCGTAAGAGGCGACTAAGGAGGTTTGGCTGAAATCGGATGCACATGTCCTAAACGTGTAGAAGTCTATGCGTTTAGGGGCCTACCAAACCAATGTGCAACGTATACACGTTCTTGGCAAAGATCAAATCATATCACAAAGAGTGATTAAAACTGATCGTAAAGAACGAACGCAAAGAAGAAGATGAGCCTGTTCTCCTCCCTCCTCCATCAATGTATAATTTCCTCAGCGATTCCCTTTCTAGTTATTCTTCAGTTCTAGGGACACAAAACTAACTTTGGCGATTATATACCTTTCTAAGAACACCAGAACGGCGTGTATATGGCAGAGAAATTAAAACACTTGCCCGAAGCTGCCGTCACGCGTGTGCAGGTCACCAATTTTGTTTTCTCCACAACAGAACAAACGTTTGATCTTACCGAGGGTCAAACACGGGAGATTTACATCCCTAAGCACCCTCACGTTTAGTCACACAGTAAACATTTAAAGTATCTAAGATACGGTAATGTAATTGTATATCTATTTTTGTTTATTTGTTATGTAAGGCAGCGGTTCTCAAAATTTGCATTACCGTGGACCCCCCTTGTAAGTACATGTTGCTGCCGAGAACTCCCAAAAGTTTCGTTTAATGAAAATGGACAGGAATGAATTATCTGTGTGTTACAGTAGTAAACAATGTCTGAAATTTAACGTTTTAATAAATGGTAAAAAAAAACTCTGCCAATGCGGGTTCCAAGCCCGGATGAAAAGGAGGAGGACTTGTGCGTGAGGCCAGCTACCTCATCACAAGAAATTGAAATAGCTACAGAAACTTGTAAGAAAGGACGCCATACCGGTATATGTCTGGTCAACCACTAGTGACAACTGTTATAAGAAAGAGAAGATGGAGATATGTTGGGCACACCTTGAGGAGAAATGATCAACGAATATCAAAGCAGGTATTGAAGTGGGATGCAAAGGGTTCAAGAAAGAGAGGTCGACCTAAGGAGACCCTGAAACGAACTTTGCTGAGAGAGGCAGGAAATATCGGTCTCAGTTCCATGGAGGAGATTGAGCGAGTTGCCCAGGATAGAGCGGTATGGAGAAATTACTTGCAGGCTCTATGTAACGTATAACGGTACGAGAGGAATTATTATTATTATTATAAAAAAACATGCCTATAATTAGGCTTTAAATTTATTTTACTGTTTGAAATGTCAAAGATGATAATATTTCTTCAAGCGCTTGAGGGGTCCCTGTGAGTACCTTTAGGACCCCAGTTTGTAAAACGCTGATGAAGGGGATTAAAGAATCTTTAAGCCGAGGCGCGCATCCTTTCAACCTAAGAACAAACCTTGTTTTGGTTATATCAGTGCGTGTAGGCTAATAGAGATGAAAACAAAGAACTAACTTAGCGCGGAGAAACCAAGTTCCAACTGTCATTTTTAACCACCACTAGGTTTTCTTATCTGCATTTTTTATTAAGACTGATCATAAGCAGGTGCCGTGCCGACTGACGAAGGCGATCATGGATCTCCACAAATCTCTGTCCCTGGTGTTTGCTATCAGCTCATATGCAAACGCTCTTCCATGCCATGAAGTCAGGCTGTCTAATATTCTCTCTCTCTCTCTCTCACTCTTTAGCCTGTTACGCCCTTGGCGTTTAGGGCAGTAACAAACGCACACCATTCTTCCCTGTTCATGGCCTTCCTCTGTATTGTGTTCCAGCTATGATTCATTTCTTCAGTTCTTGCTCTATCGTTCTCCTCCAGGTCGTTCTGGATCTTCCACGCTTTCGCCTACCCTCTGGAGTCCATCTCAGTGCGGTTTTCGTGTCGGAGCCAGTCTCCATGCGCATCACATGTCCAATCCATCTCCAGCGTCGTCTTCGGATGATAGTACCCATATTCTCTTGTTGGCATCGTGCAAGCAATTCTTGGTTCGAGATAGTACACGCGTAGGATTTTTCGCAAACAAGTTGTATGAAAGGTGGAGAGTCTGGACATATCCTGTTCTGTCATTCTCCAGCATTCCGATCCGTACAGCAATGTTGACAGCACACAGCTGTTGTAGATACTATTCTCTCTCTGTCTTCCTTTATCTCGTTTCCCTCTATTTTACCAGTTCTCCCAATATGTTCTAAACCTCCCTTTCTCATCACATTTCCGAAAAAATGATAACTGCCTCTTTCTTATATTGACAGTACGTTTTCTCTGTGTATTGGTCCCCTCAGTACCTCCTCATTCGTCATTTTATCACTCCATGGGATTTTCATCATTCTTCTGTACAACCACATCTCTGTGGCCTCCAGTGATTTCTCTATCTGTTTATTTACTGTTCATGACTTGCATCCGTATGTCAGAATTGGTTCTATGTATTATCTATATAATGAAAGAATGCAGTAACACTATGTAACAATGGCGACGAACGTAAAAACAAAATACTATAGTTTTACAATATACAAAAACAATAACACAGCAACGTTTCGACCAGAAGGCCTTTATCAAACAAAGAATACAACAGAAGTGAAGACATTCACTTCTTACAAGGCACAGAACATAGAGAATCAGAAAACAAATTCCTAACGCCCCCTAACATTAAAATCTGTGACTAAAAACAAATAACAAAATAATTTTTGTAAAATAAAATTTAAAAAAAGAGAAGTGGAAAAAATAAGATAAACGATAAAAATCAAATATATATCTAATATATATATATTTATAATGAACATATATATATATAACATATATACACTTAACATATACACATATAGAATATGGAGCAGGATTAAAGGGGGTTTAAAGCCGAAGGATTGACTTCATTGCACCAGGTTTTACCCCATATGACTCGGTCCCTCTCCGCAGAAATGGCAAGCCACCTGCCGAGAGTATTGTATAAAGCACGAACTCCGTAGCTCCAGCAACAATCCCAAGGGTCTCTTGAAAAAACTGCACTCGTGAACAGAACGGCGCGGTCCGGATTCGAACCCACGACCTTCGACTCACAAGGAAAAGTGCTTAACCACTCAGCCACGAGACCCCGTATGGAGCAGGATGAGAGAAAGTACTAAGAAGCATAGGAATGTAGAGTGTTGAGTCCATGTGGTCGAAAGATACCATATAAATATATAAAACGAATTTCTTCACTTGTATCCTTTGCTTAATAAAGACCTTTTGGTCGAAATGTTGATGTGTATTGTTATTGTTTTTGTATTTTGTCAAACTATAGTACTTTGTTTTTACGAGTTTCGATATTGGTTCTATGCAGCACTGAATAACTATCATTCTGACATCAAATGACAGTGACCTGAATGCTTCTCATTTTCTGGAACGCAGTTTTGGCCTGCTATATTCTTGGTCTTTATTCCTGATCTGAAAAATGAAAATAGTGGCATACCCTTTACAGGACTTAGCCATCAATCACAATAAATGAATCGTCGATTTTCTAGGCATGACTTCTGCGTTCAGTAGTTTGCTGAACTCCCCCTCTATCTCTCTCTGCCTTTTTTTATCCGACTTGGGGCATAGGCCCTCTACCAACTCAAGCCAAGTCCTCCTCCCTCCAGCTCTTCTTTATATTGTTGATCTCTGCCTCCAAATCTCGTCTCCATGTATTTCTCGGCCTCCCTTCTTTCGGTGTTCCTGTGGGTTTCAAGAAAGGACCCGTCTTGTTATATTTCCTGATGCTTTCACAAAGTGTGTCCTATCCAGCGCAAGCGGTTTTTTTTAAACCTCAATTTTTACCGTTCATGATCTGATAACTATACAAGTGTAATCTCTTTCTCTCGTCACAAAGCGTATCGGGTCATTCTGAGTTAATCAATTCCTGAACTTAATTAGAACATCAAGGCATGGGGGTCACCATTTATTTACATGCATGTTTCATGTTATTGCATTGTATATTACAATTACCCGCAGCAAACAAGTTGTCATATTCCGTCTCTGTACCGATCATAACAGAATTCGTTCCCACCTTTACAACAAATTTAAAATTGGCACAACTAGCCTGTGCCACTGCGAGAAGGCGGACATAACATCAGAGCACCTACTGCAAGACTGCCCACGGCTAGCAGGCTGAGAAACGAAACCTAGCCGGAAAATATCGAGCTAAATGAGAAGCTGTACGGAGGGACGGAGTCCCTAAAAATAACAGCAGAATTTATGAGGAAATCTGGTACATCAGTCTAAGCGGTGATCGCGAGAAAGACAGAGAGAGAGAGACAGAGAGAGATCAGAGAAAGCAATAATTTGTTTTTTTTACTTCTCCAGCTAGGAATTCAACGTATGGGTGTGAAACATGGACATTTAATAAAGCAGTGGAAAACATATATGTGCTTTTGAATATAAGTGTTACAGAAGAGTCCTCCATATATCTTGGACAGAGAAGAGAACAAATAGATCTATCCAGAAAGAACTCAAAATCAAAGAAAACTGGCTGATGCTACAAATAAGAAAGAGAAAATTGAAATATTTTGGACATATAAAAAGACATGAAGGGCTGGAGAAGATCATCATGGAAGGAGGCATACCGGCAAAGAGAAGAAGAGGAAGACCACGGAGAAGATGGATTCAGGATGTAACTGATGTTTTAAACATGACGACTGCAGAGGCAGGACATCTGGCCTATGAGAGAGAGAGAAATTCCGAAGGACTGTTGGGGTGGCAAAGTTCTGCTCAGGACAAGCTATTTGATGATAATCTAGGAATTCAGGTTTCAGCACCATGGCACTCTGCAAACAACATTATACAACAACATCCTAGAAAGAACATCCACATTCTGTAAACAACATCCTACCAAGAACATCCACATTCTACAAACAACATCCTACCAAGAACATCCACATTCTAACAACATCTACAAGAAATCCAATTCAACACATCCTCCAAACATCACATTCTGTAAACAACATCCTACCAAGAACATCCACATTCTGTAAACAACATCCTACCAAGAACATCCACATTCTACAAACAACATCCCAATTCTACAAGAACATCCTACAAACAACATTCTACAAAGAACATCTTACTAAGAACATCGTAGAAAGAACATCCTACTAAAAACATCTACGACATGACAACACAACATCGTACAAACAACATCCACATTCTACAAGAACATCCTACAAAGAACATCCTAGACCAACATGTATTTTATAAACAAATAGCAAGCAACACAAAGAACATCCCACAAAGAACATCCTAGACCAACATGTATTTTAAAACAAAATAACAATCAACACAAAGAACATCCCACAAAGAACATCCCACAAAGAACATTGACAACATAAAAAAAAATCCCAACACAAAGAACATCCCACAAAGAACATCCTAGACCAACATATATTTTAAAACAAAATAACAATCAACACAAAATTTTCCCACACATCTTAATTATTATTTCCTAATTGAAATAAAGAGTATCTCACATCTTAAAAGACAACAAATACTGACCAAAGCATGCCACAAAGAACATCCTAGACCATAAATGTATTATTTTAACAATAAAAATTACAGAACATTCCTACAGATCTCCACAAGACATGTAAAAAACATCCCACAAAGAACATCCCACAAAGAACATCCTACAAACAACATCCACATTCTACAAAGAACATCCCACAAAGAACATCCTAGACCAACATATATTTTAAAACAAAATAACAAGCAACACCAAATATTCATCATCTTTTTTTATTATTTCCTAATTGAATATGGGGTGTTCACTTTTTTGTTATAAAGACAAGCAAATACTGACCAACCATGCCATGTTCTATACATTAAAACGTGTTCACATTTTCTGGATAACATTACAGTGAACACTTCCGTACAGTTTCCGACGGGACATTAAAAATCTATTCATACATGACACAATTATCCATTAAATTGCATAATAAAGAAACGTAATGAGTTACAAAAAAAGTAGAGAAGTATGTTACATACGTATAACAAAAACATATAGTGTAAATGCATTGTGAAGCAGTGCGTATGTACTTAAAGACTGGATTAAAACTTGGATTAGACAAAGAGGTCTGTGCATTCAGGGCGCCGTATTTAGTACCCGGTACCTTTAAGTTTTTTTTACTGAACGTGCCAGCTTCAGTCAACATTCGTAGAAGTTGTGGTGGTGGTCCCGATTTGTTCTCAAATTTGGACGGTCAAGTCTGTTAAGTTTGAGTTGGGCGGATAAGAAAGTCAACTATACCAGGATTTGAACCCTACACTTGGTGTCTAAATTTAGAACACTACCTACTGAACCATTTCAACAACCTGCAATGCAAATGGTAGAGTTAACCACCTGAGCCATATGCCTCATTATGTCATATTATGTGGCTTTTGATTGGACGCTTTTTTACCAGGAGCCACACTAAAGGGTGTTTATTTATTGTAAAATCAAATAGCTTATAAAAACATGGCTTTTGTCTTGGTTCACTAAGAGGATTTCCTAGTATTTCTATATCAATTTCCTAAAGTATTGATAATTTTCAAGTAAGGTCTGTCAAAGCTGTAGTTACTGGCTGTGTAACCACTTTTTTTGGGGGCCCTGTGTACGACTGGTTGGGATATGAGCATGAGGAATTTAACGTGTATGGTTAGTGCAGTCACAGCAAAACTGTTTAGGTTTGATTGTTTTCTTTATGCCCCCGATAGAATAAATTTCTTAGCCTTAACAGAGGTTGAATCCAGGTCTCCCGAATGGGAGCCTGCACTCTAATACATTCGGCCAGATGCTCCCTCAAGTAATGTATCTGTGATGATTTTCAAGTAATGTACCTGTGAACATCTTCAAGTAATGTTTAGTTTTATCGTCAGATCATCATTACTGCAAGTGGAACAAAATAGTCCATAAGTGCTCAGATCTCCACTTCAGTATGTCTCTCAGCATGTGACGACTAACAACCCCACAAGTAATGTCTATCGTCAGATCATCATTACTGCTAGTGGAACAAAATTGGGCATAAGGGAGGTCAGCTGATAATGTCTGAGAAAAACTCTGCAATATTATGTCCCCTTTTTCTGTCGAATGTCTAACTATAGCATATGCTGTAATATTATGTCCCCTTGTTCATGTACACAGTCAAATAAATATATTACATCCTGAAATATTATGTCCCCTTTCCTGTGTATCCAGTCTAATACAGAATGTACCACATATAATATTATGCACCATTTTCTCTGAGCAGGTCATCTGACTATCTAGAGTAGTGTCTTAAGTCACCACCAGTACTTCCATTGTCATGCTAAGGTTATTAATTTGAGGATCATCTTCATCACACATCAGACATGTCCATAATTGCTCCGATCTCCTCTTAAACATGTATTTCAGTGTGTTTAACAACTCCCGTTCTGTGTTGATTGATGTATCTACTGAGGTTTCTCTCATGGTTTTCCCATCTTGCCGCCCCAACTGGTTTGCATAACTTGAGCAACCGAGATAGAGATTACCCTTTATCTTCTTCGTTAAACTGAAGCATATGTTTTCTCTTACGAAAATTATCGTTGATGATGTTGCTTATGTCCATAGAAGACCCATTCTCGATCGCAGCATTGCTCGCCAGTGCATCCACTCTCTCATTGCCCTGCATCCAAGAATGACCTGGGACAAAAATGAAGGTAAGTGTCTGGATTGTCGCATTTTGAATTAATTGCATCTACTGCCTTCATATATAACCGGTCTTGATCTTCTGTATCATGCTCATCACTAGTTGCTGAGCATGCATGCAGGAGTGAATGTTTGCCACTCCAGGGATTCTGTCACAGCCATGACCTCCATAGTCTCGCTGCTGGTAGTTGTCGTATATGCGCCACTTGCCTCTTTGATGACCTTTCTTTTAGTTCTAACTGTAACATGCTACGGCTAATACATATCCATACATAATACCACATACACCTGTCCGATTCCACTGACATACGCGCGCGCCACTTGCCTCTTTGATGACCTTTCCTTTGGTTCTAGCTGTAATATACAACGGTTGATGCGTATACATACATACTTTCATATACTCTCGTCCGATTCCACTGACATATGGGCCACTTGCCTCCTTGTTGACCTTTCCTTTGGTTCTAGCCATAACATGCTATGGTTGATACGTATACCTACATTTCATATACCCCCTCCATCCGATTACACTGACATATGTGCCACTTTGATGACCTTTCCTTTGGGTTTTAGCCATAACATTCTACGGTTGTTAGGTATGCATACATAATTTCATACCCCCGATTCCACCGACAGTTCACTCCAATAACTTCTCAGGTAAATGTTGAATACAACAGCAACAACAACCTTAAACAATCAATAACTAACGTCTCACACCAAAAATAGAACAAAATAATAATTATTATCAAGTGTTCACAATTTAAAAAAATTTGGTTGTACAGACACAAGCACAGCTTCATGTAAAATAAATACAATATATAAATTATATATCACTGAAACATTCAGTTTTGGGCAAAAAAAATAAAAATATTGGCACTTCCGATGCACGGTGGCATGTATGTGCCTGACGTAGGTAGCAGTAACAACAACAACGACAACGAAATAAGAACCAAAAATAAACATGGAAAAAAATCAAAAATGTATGAACAATTTACTCAAAACATCAAAGAAAATATATCGCTCACTAAATAAAATAAAAAAAAAAAAGAAAGAAAGACCCATGCCATTTGCTGCAAGAACAAATGTTGTTGAAAGTAGTGTATTGAGATGTGAACCAAAATAATGATGGGGAAAACAATGTGTTTTATCCTGTTCATACTATGATGTGTTTGATAAACATTCACACACTCATGGCTACTTGAGTATATATACTTGATGTTCTACTTCCTTAATTGATCATTTCTTGTCACATACAATCAAATCACATGACCAGAGAGCAAGATGTTTGACTATTAAATATACATTTTTGTCCGAGTGGTTTCGGGGCCTAAATTGGGGTGTAAAGGATAGAACCACTGTTACCTGCCACGCATGTTGTAAGAGGCGGCTAAGGAGGTGGGTTGTGGGGCTAGCCACCCCACACCGTAAAAAACACTAGATGGCTACAGAATGGAAAGCGAACTGAGTAAACGCTGGCTGAAACCGGACACATCGCCTAAGGATAAGCACCAAATTGTGCTGAAGATGTGACGTAAAACACACCAATGCTAAGGCTGCATGAATCAGATTTCCACATGAATAGAATTTATGGGAAGGTCTGGTACATCGGTCTGGGCAGTGATCGGGAGAGAGAAATCTACATTTAGACATTTTATTTGCACTGTTGCGAGCGCTGGCCGAACGGATTAGTGCTGGCTCCCATGCGGAGACTCGAGTTCAATCCCGTCACGGCCTAAGAGGTTTTTTTCTGTCGGGTGTATAAAGAAAACCCTAACCTGAACAATTTTGCAGCAACTGGACTAGACATTAAATTCTACAGCACATGTCCACATGTCGTATGCCTCCCATAAAAAGCGGTATTACAAGCAGTACCGACTTCTTTCTTATTTCTATTGGAAGATTTTATAAAGATTGTAACTATTGCCATACGAACTGCCGCAGAGTGCGCCAAGATTGCGACGATATGCTGTGCTAGTGACAACGTGCAGTGAAAGTTCCAGGGTATAGGGGCCAAAACTTTTCAATGTGCACATGGTGCAGACTACAGGAAACCCTAATCTCTTTCTTGGAGGGATCTTCTGCTTCGAACGCTCCATATCAACCACTTGTTAGACCACTCTTTGTGATTCGTTTGTAATCTGAGCCTAAGAGCGATTGTATGCTGTGCAAGTTATGCGTCTACAAGTAGACCAGCACATCTGATTTCTGCAACCCTATTTATTTACTAGGGAAGCTTCATTAAGTCTTGGAGATCTCTCTCTCGCGCGATCCCGGCCTAGACTGATGAACCAACTTTTATCATGAATTTTACCATGTTTTTAAGGGACTACGTTCCTCCGTACAGCTTCTCGTGAAGCTCTGTGTTATGGGGACAGGTTTATTTTCTTATATCTGCTATCAATTGACAATCTTGCAGAACGTGTTCTGCCGTCATCTCCGTCTTTTTGCAGGGGCACAGGCTAATTTTAAATTTGTGAAACATGTGGGCGTGGAGTTTGTTGTGGCCGGTACGGAGGCGAAGTATGGCAACTTGTTCGCTACGAGATAGACCATAGTATCCGTCACTGTTGTTAGCCTGAGGATGGTCTTTTGTCCATTTGTCTCTGTAGTGCCAAAGTCTTGGAGATCTAAATTACAGTACCTCTTCAGTCATAGTAAGGTTTGCCTGAATGGCAATGGACAATAGTGATAAGGAAAACAAGCCTTCGTACAAATATCAAACGTGCCATATTTGATTAGGGTCATGATTACGTTTAAATTCATAGCAGGCGAACGGAGGGAACGAAAAAACACGATAAATTTTATTTTTAATATCTGCCGAGCAACTGCTAAAATCATGTGCTGGATCTGATTCTGACAATCGCTGGAGGTTACACAAGGCTCAAGTAATCCATCATTTTAAATGTATGTATTGTAAAATATTTATCCATCATTTCTCCCGATAAAAACTCATAAAATTATCAAAATACTGTACTAGCAGGAATACTTATCCTGCTGAAATTGTCAGTATAATAATAAAAAATACTAACAAAAAATATATATATATTCTTCAACTATTTTGTTGGTAAAAATGTTTTTTAAATAAACAGAATTTGGAGTTAGGATTGAGGTCATTGCACTCAAGAATACTCCCTCCCATAGGTGCTGAGGTACTTTCAGTTTTCTGAACGTCCCAGCATCACAACACTTACATAACAGTTTAAACAATGGGTTAAGAGACCTTAAACAAAGTCAAATGCATCATTAACAAATGGTAGTAGTTTAATGGTCTCGACTGATTGAAGATTTACAATACTATTATCATATGACTAGGTAGTTTATGAATATATCATGCTTTTCTTCACATAATAAGAACAGTGCTAGACAAGTGGTTAGTTTGTATAGCCAGCTTGAAGGGGACAGAGGTTCTGCTGGTGGACAGAAAAAAATGCTTTAAAGTCACTCTTAAATGCTTTGATAGATATCAGGTGCTGGGAATCCCTGGCGCAAGATTGACAAATGTGGCGCTGTAACAACACAAGGGGACACCGCATAGCTGAGAATCGTCGTACTACTGAGGCACAGAGAAAACGAGCTGAGCGAAAAGACAGAACACACAACACGCCTAACAATGATCATATATGCCCCACCTGTGGTCGAGGATTGTGATCTAAGATTGGACTCTACAGTCACCTGAGCACACACCAGAGAGGTACAGCAGAACACATCTGAGGCTGTTATCATCGCTTGCGATAGACGACTTATTAACGCACTTTCTTCATAGACAGATGATCTCAGTTCGATTCCCAGCTGTAGTTGGAATTTTTTGTTACTGTGACTGGCTCTCAGGCAGACGCAGCACTCAATCTGGGTACCAGAGAAACAGTTTGACATAAAGACAGCTGATGTGATGTTACTCATTATGTGCCGTTGATCAAAGAAACATACAAGCCTACTACCATCATTCTAAATGTATCATCATCATCAGGTGTTATGCCAACTGGCGATCATGGATCCCCACAAATCTGTCCCTGGTATTTGCTATCATCTCAGATGCTGATGCTCTTCCCTGCCATGTAGTCAGACTCAAAAATTTTCTCTGTCCCGTCTACCCTCGATTTGACCTGTTGTCACAGTTTTCTAAGCCTCCCCATCTCATTATATGTCCGAAAAATGACGACTGCCTCTTTCCTTATATTGATACGTTTTCTCTGTATCTTGGCCTCATTCAACATTTCCATAATCCATGGGATTCTCATTATTCTTCTGTAAAACCACATCTCTCTGTTGCCTCCAGAGATTTTTCTGTTTGTTTACCATCCACGACTCGCATCCGTATGTCAGTAATGACTCTACGTAGCACTGAATAACTCTCATTCTGACCTCAATTGACAATGACTCAAATGTATCAGTGTATGAGTACGAAAATATTTCATTATTTTAACGAATTACCAATATAATGACATCAATTATTGAAAAAGAGATGAGTATATTCATTTCATAAAACATTTGCTCATTAACGATAAATCAATCAATTCCCACACAATCAATAATAAATCGATCACACAAGTTATAAAATTGACATAAATCACGACAAAAACCAGTCAACCAACCTACGTAAAATATTTCATCCTGCACAGGTTCTTACAAAAATATCGCTGTGCGACGACGACATGAGAGTTATACATAACAGCTGTCTTACAATCGACTGGTCAAAAACAACGACACGACAGTAGTCATTATCCGATCTAATATTATCAATATCGAATATTAACACAAGCCAACAACTTTTTGTGTGTTTGTGATCGGGAAAACACAAGATATAAATGCAAAGAGAGAAAAGTACATACAAGTCAGAGGTTACATATGTTTGCCATCAATGAAAATGTCAAGTTTGTATCAAGTATAATTGCTGACAAATTGAATGCACTTTGTGTGTGTGTGTGTGTGTGTGTGTGTAAGATACATATAAAATATGTGTATATATGATGTGTGTGTGTGTGAATGTAAGTGAGCATAATTATATAAGCGTCATACAGAGATGTGTGCACGTATACACAGGGTCAGAGATTGAGGCAATGTGATTTTACAACTTTTGGAGTTAACTTGTTATTGCCTGTAATACCGCTTTTTAGGGTGATGTAGGGGGGGCGGGAGAGAGGAGGAGCTTGTAGAATTTTATGGCCGCATGGCTAGTGCAGTCACTGAAACTGTTCCAGTTGGAAATTTTTTTTATGCAAAAAACTGTGGCCGTATCAGAATTTGAAACCGGTCTCCCGAATGGGAACCTCGCTTTAATCCCCTCAGCCAGACACTCCCCACTTTTGGAGTTAACGGTGTTTAAAATGGAAGGATTGCACCAGCTCTGTAGAAATGGCATGCCATCTGTAGCTCGAGTATTCGCTAAGAACAAACTCTAGCTCCTGCAGCAATCCTAGGGATCTTCGGAAAAAAATTCATTTGTGTACCAAATGAGTCCGAACTCGAACCCATGATCATTCGACCACAAGGTAAATGGCTTAATTACTTCACCAAAAACTTCTACTAGAGTACAAGTGTTCAATAATCACACGCTATTATTTTATATCTAGTGTTATCCTTTCTTTACGCCCGTCTGCCCAGCGTGTTCGTAGCGCGTTGGACAACGGGTGACAAGCCTTCTGTGAGTGCGGTTCAATTCCGCAGGCTGGCAGAAAAGCCACAGGTTCTCCAGATTTACGGTGTTCGTGGCACCGAACCGAAGGGTTACGATGTCCATTGCATTGAACCGAAGAGCTGAAAGCTCAAGTGCTTCTGGAACTAAAAAAAATCCCTTCTTAGTCACAAGTCACTTTATCGTTTCTAGCCACGTGACCGTTTCCAGTCACTTTATAAGTTTCCATCTCAGTTTTCCTGCAGATCCTGATGTTTCATCATTTCTTACAAACCAGAACGCAAAAACCCAAAAAATCATCTACGTAACAAGTTTACAACAGGAATTTCAGCTGAGTGTGATATACAATTAATGCCTTCTGAATAACTTTAGACACAGATGATCTAGCGCACGATGAACAGAAAAGACTGATATGATCCTGACTAGCTTCATTGCAAGACGATCTACTTAAACATTGATTAATATGATCATCATCATTGCACTTAGGTGAGTAACCATGTGTGCTCCAATCTCTTTCTTACACAAGAATATCTCAGCGGCTGTGCAACAACTGTGTAGCACCAACAAGGATCCTCTGTGTAATTTTGAAGAATGCAAAAATATTTTCTGAAATTTTTATAAATATTAATAGAAGTTATTTTTTTTAATGAATTTTGCTCGGGCACAGACTTTCAAGCCTGCTCTTCTAGATTTTGAAATGCCAAGGTTTTTTTTTTTACATGCTAAACTTGAACATGGAACCTACGTTTTATAGTCCGTCTCCGATAGTACTGGAAATCCAGTACT
Source organism: Arion vulgaris (assembly GCA_020796225.1). Lineage (NCBI taxonomy): Eukaryota > Metazoa > Mollusca > Gastropoda > Stylommatophora > Arionidae > Arion > Arion vulgaris. Next base: position 5,661,139 of record CM036777.1, on the reverse strand, counting down.
ATCCAGTACTGGAAATCCAATTTGTTCGACGTGCAGTGATGGTGATCCGACGACTAAACTAAACTAAACGGAAATCCGATAGTACTGGAAATGCGATAGTACTGGAAATGCGATAGCACTGGAAATGCGATCTCACCTACACTGAGATCAGGGATCTCTGGGAAAATATCCTGATGACTCCATGAGGAAGCGAACCAAGTATGAAGTTGAAATGAGAAGCGAGTAGCTAACCTCTACACCACAGAGAGACTCACAAAGATTGGGGATGTTAACAACATGAGACCACATCTTTGTTTGATATTTCAAATAGAAGTCTGAGAGTTAGCAAAAGTTAGACATTCTGTCTAGTTACCCATGAAACTTTATATATATCAAGGGTCTAAGCCCAAAGGAGTGACTTCATTGCTCCGGGTTTAATAAAAAGAGATCGGGTACTAGAGCTAAGGGAAGACCAAGAAAAGATGGATAGACAATATTAAGACCATACTACATAAAAATGGATATAACACAACAAAGGAGACTCATCTGGCCCTAGAACAACAAATTAAAGCTCCCATCCCTTCGCTTAATGGCAAGAGTGGACAGATAACTCCATCTTCCACCTGGGAATAGACAATAGCTATGGGTTTTATCCCATATAGCTTGGTTTCTCTACGCAGAAATGGAACTCCACTTGCTGAGAGTATTGCACAAAGCACAAACCCCATAGCTCTGGTAACAATCCTAGTGGTTTCTGAAAAAATGCACTTGTGAACAGAATAGCACGGCCCGGGTTCGAACCCATGACCTTCAGAGAGCAATGCAAAGGTGTAACCATTTATCCACAAAGACTCGTTTATAAATATTTACAAAAATGTCCACTGTATGAAGAACAGAAGACTGACATGTCAGTCTCCAGTGCCATTCTATGATAAGCACTTTGAAGGAGTTGATGACATAAGACAGACCACTGCTTTCTTTGACCATTGTGAAGTTGACGAATGAAAGTGAATGAAGGTTTTACTCTTCTAAAGAAGAATGTTTACTGTTGTCTGCTTCTTCTGCTATGAGACTACTCTTGCATGTTTCACAAAGAGAGTGGTGCGCCTGAGGACTCCACCTGTCCTCCATAGCTTGGTCTGAAGGTTTGTTCCTGTTGGCCAGATTTCCATTCGCACACTGCTCAGGCTGGAGCAGTTTTTGCAGGATGTGATTTGTGGACTGCTTTGGTGTGCTCCACAGGTGCAGGCAGCCGAGTCCCTGAGACCCATTCCATGGAGGTGTGCTCTGAGACCGCAGTGTTACATTCTAAGTCTTCTTCTTCTTCTGCCTTCGCCCGCCATGAATTCAGACAGTCAGGGCGCCTGGTTTTCACTTCTAGCTGAATTTTGCGTGAAGGTATGCTTTCCTTATTAACAGTGTCCCCCACCATACAGGAGGTCCTTCTCCAGCTTCAGAGGTCTGTGCTTTTCTGTTGAATGTATTCTCCATTTGTTTTACTATGCATCATTTTTCTGGATTGTTACAGTTTACATATCATAACCCCGGTGATCCTAAACCCAAGCAGGTTTGTGACTCTAACAAGACAGCATAAATATCAGATCACACTGTGTGTAGTCGGACTAAAGCAATATGCTGAAAGCCGAAGGAAACCAACATAGAAACTAGTGTCGTTAGCTGCCACACGCTGAGAGACATCCTAATGAGGCGATCGTTGCACTTAAAGACTAATTGGTTTAATGTGCAGTGGTGATGATTTGTCTACTAAACATACAGTATCTGCTTTGATGTCAGTGTCCAGGTTTGGCACGGATAGCATAATGGAGATTCAACATGAATTTCAGAGTGATTCAACATTTCATCGCTGAGTAACCAAAGGATGTTTCTCCTATACATCTTAAACTCCCTAACAATCGGTGCTGTTGATGCAAGTCTGTACTGCTGGCAAAACAAGATCAATAATTTATCCTCCAGCTAAGAACAGGACATGCTGAACTGAATCCCTATCTAAACAGAATAAACCCCCATTCACGTACCATACTGTAGAAAGTGCAGTCATTCATGTGAGACAGTATGGCACCATGAACATCGTAACCCTTCGGTTCGGTGCCACAAACACCATAAATCTGGAGAACCTGTGACTTTTCTGCCAGCCCGCAAAATTGAGCAGCACTCGAGGAGCTTGTCACCTGTTGTCCAAGCGCTACGAACAAGCTGGGCAGGTGGGCGAACTGCATACATAAAGCTAGATAAGAACTCCTCCCACCACACACATCTGTTCATAATATCCTTCATGGTAGCCTCTCCCCAACTACAGAACACACGCAGATTCTATAATTTGCTACTGGCTGCTCAAGAACGAAAACTCAGTCTTACTTTGAAAAAAAAGAAGAAATGCAAGCCTGTTTGCTCTTCAATTGCTGATAGTTGTGCTGGAATAAAACATCTCATATCCTGGCACAACTGACTTGTCAGTTCGCACAACTGGGTACCTGACAACATGCCACCCATACGATTATGATATCAGACCCGATGAATATGCTTCAAATGATTGAATCTGGAAGTCTGTGTTTGGAATGGGTGGACAGTATTCAGAGATCACATCTCAAGACACTGACTTGGCTGTATGCACCTGGTCGTGCTGGAGTGCAGGGCAACGAACGTGCTGACTGTCTTGCAAACAATGCTCTGACTAAAGCGGGTAGAAGTATAGACAGAGCTGATGTCATCAATGCGCTACATTCTCATTTATGTGATATGGGCGATTCTCAGACGCTGGGACAATTATGAAAATTAGTAGTTAAGTTTGAACATGCCAGACAGAGTCACCTTTGTGGTAGAAAGAGAAGATATACTAATCAACTTCTCATGGGTACGGTGAGCAAGTGGACTTTGGGATAGCTACTGCAGAGAGGATGGAGCACGCATGAGCAAGTGGACTCTGGGATGGCTACTGCAGGGAGCATGGAGCACGCATGAGAGCAAGTGGACTCTGGGATGGCTACTGCAGGGAGCATGCATGAGAATGTTCAATACGCCACAACATCAGTCACATAACATAACATTAACTCTTAGTGGACCAGGGCAAAAGCCATGTTTTTATAAGCCATGTTTTTATAAGCCCTGTTTTTAGAATTAAAAAACGCCCTTTAGTGTGGCTCTTTGTAAAAAATTGTCCAACTCAGAGCCACATAGTGTGGTGTTTGGTTCACAAGGAGTTAACATAGGTACCAGACTATATGAGATTGGGGAACATTCAGAATCACAGTCCTGCGGAACCAAAGCACCCTGACACTAGCACAACCAGCAGGCAGAAGTAAACAGAGCAGCGTCAAAAATCCATATTTTCCCCAGAAACTCACTCTACTTTCAACAATCTGTGACCATCAACATCAGCATAGACTAAAACTGGTTACAAATTTCATAACAGAATGACATAATATTCAAAAACAAATCTGTGTCAAGTTTGCTTTAATGTTTTTTTCTTTGCCCTTATTAATGTTTGTGACCTCATTCTATCTTCAACATGGAGAATTAAATAAGTCATGGATATTGTGAGAAAGGAGAAGAAATTGCTATTGCTCATGTCTGTCAAGTGAAGATAAATCAGGTAATTGTGTTGGTATGATAGTGGTTGCTCACTCTTAGTCCAGTAGTTACGCTGAGATGGTCAGTCCAATCTTCTATCAATAATAACTCTGAAATAGTCAGTCCAGTCTTCTACCAGTACGGACATTCAGGTGGTCAGTCCAGTCTTCTACCAGTACGGACATTTAGGTGGTTAGTCCAGTCTTCTACCAGTACGGACATTCAGGTGGTCAGTCCAGTCTTCTACCAGTACGGACATTCAGGTGGTCAGTCCAGTCTTTAAGCATTGTGAATCTGAGGTGGTCAGTCCAGTCTTTAAGCATTTGTGACTCTGAAGTGGTAAGTCCAATCTTCTACCAGCAGTGACTAAAGTCGGTCCAGTCTTACACCAGCAGTGACTCTAAAGGTCAGCCTAGTCTTCCACCAGCAGTGACTCTAAAAGTCAGCCAAGTCTTCCACCAGTAGTGACTCTAAAGTCAATCTCACAAATCTTCAAACTTCCAGTTCAGGAATAATATGACAACACTTGAATAGTTTGTGTGGAAACTGCCTTATTAAAAATAAAAAGGCTGTCGTAACTACCTGTTACCACTTTGTAGGAACTGGGGAGGAAGGGGAGCCTGAGGAATTTAATGGCAGGATTACTAGTGCAGTTGCCACGAAAACATTTGTCTAGTTTAAGTCCCTTGACTCGCTCAAGTGGTTACCAGGACCCAAATTGGGGTGTAAAGAATAGAACCACTGTTACCTGCCAAGCATGTCGTAGATAGAAGTTTCTAACTTCCAGCAACAGATGGTAGCATGACCAACTATCTCAACATTATCATTACTCTTGGAAGAGAATGTAGAGATTTGGGCAACATGAAGGCTGACCTCGCACTAAGGAAGTTGGGTGTGGAGCTAGCTACCCCACACCGTAAAAATACTAGATGGCTACAGAAACCACAACCAAGGAAATTCATAGCTCACCACCCGAGGAAGAAGAATGACCCCACAAGAAGGGACTCATGGATAGGACACACACTGAGGAAACCCCTAACAGCATCACAAGACAGGCTCTCCGATGGAGCCCCAGGGTAATAGAGGTAGAGGAAGACCCAGGAACACCTAGAGATGGGAGTTGGAGGCGGAATGCAAGAAATGGGGAGAGATCTGGAAAAGACGGCCTTGTATAGGCGGGCTTGGAAGGCCTTGGTTGCGGACCTATGCTTCCTAGTGGCGAAGAAGAAGTCCCTTGACTGTTTACAAACATTGCCATTATTATAATATACAGATTGTAGATAGACATTTTGGAAACAATCATGCTGTTTAGAATCATGTTCAATTTCTTGAAAACGAGATTCAGACTTGGTTACGATCAACTTTCCAGTTCGTGAAACTGACAATGAGCATCCAACTTTCTGAATTACAAGAAAAAAATTCAGAATCACGGTTGAAGCTATTAGGTAGGTGTGATGCTGGCAAATTTTGTCATTTGACAGGGACTGAGCACTTATGTGTACACTTATATCCAATGTAACCAGTTTTGAAAGAAACATTTTCCAGAATTTTTTTTTCTCTCCATTTTTAGTTTGTAAAATTACAAATGTAAATAGTTTTAAAAAAAAAAATTACTATTTTCCTTTGAAAGTAAGAAAAATCCTGCTGATATTCTGTCCCAAAAGGTTAGCAAATGTAGAACTGTGCATCATTGGAGACTATCATTAAAAGATAAAGATGGAGGTGAATTGGTCATGTTGTATGTCAGCAGGGATATTGGATACAACAGATCTCTCCGATGGGCAGTGGATGGGAAAAGAGGGCCTGGATATACAAATGAATAATAGAGAGAAGTGGAAAAAGAGTTGAACGATTGTGGTCTGACATGGGAAACAATTGGTAGAAGGAGTAAGGGAAAGTCTAGAATTACCCGGAGAGAAGAAAAAACTACAGACGAATGATAAAAGGATAAGCAAGATGTGGAAAGAATTGGAAGGGATGGCAAGAGAAAGGAAGAGCTGGAAGAAGTTAGTTGGCTCCCATAAGCACTGTTTAGTTATTTTAGATCTATCTTAAAGAAAATTCATTTACCTACAAAATGGTATATTACTCATAAAAATCTGTTAATAATAAAGAAAACTGCAGCTGAATTTGTACCTGCAGTGGGCAAATATAACATAAATTTAATTCAGCCACAACCCGTTTTTTTTCAATTCAGAAGCCAACCAGTTTTTTTTTTTTTTTGTTTTCCCCTGATGCAGAAGCACTTGAGCTTTCAGCTCTTAGGCTTGGTGCCATGGACATCATAACCCTTCAGTTCGGTGCCACGAACACCGTAAATCTGGAGAACCTGTGGCTTTCTGCCAGACCGCGGAATTGAACTGCACTCACAGGGGGCTTGTCACCCGTCATCCAACTCGCTACGAACACACTGGGCAGGCGGCAGCCAACCAGTTAAAAACATGTGCTCCGTTGGGAGCTAAAACGAATCTACACTTCTTTGCTTATAATTTGTTTCTAACCAAAATATTCGCAGAATTCTTCTAAAAAATGCAGTAGCTAAACTCTACATAAAAAAAATTATCTACATTTACTCAGGCAACCACAGAGTAGATTATCGACACACACCCCACTATATATATACGTGAGAATAATACATAAAAGCAGAACAGATTTCAACATACACATACCTTAAAATGGTGCTAAAAGTGCATTCATCTCATCATCATCATACAAAAAACTGCAAAATTTTGCACCCAAATGCAAAAAAAAAAAAAAAGTCAATGTTGGACTCTTACAAAGATTGTTTGGGGAAAATATACTGTTTTCCAATATGTATTTCCTCCGCTGCTTGTCAGCCCCCAACTCCTGACTGCGTTCACTCGAACATATATGAAATATTTACATACACACATGCATACCAAAGAGTGATTGAACACCCATTACAACTACGTAATAATACATTGCACAATTTTAATATAAACAACTCAAATCTCCAGTTTCCTATTGTATGAAATGGTCAAGTATCAAGAAACACACAACTCTCAGCATTTTGACATCATGCTCTTGGTTCAAGCACAGCGATTGGGTTTACTCAAAAGCATGTGGTGCTTGGCATCTTGTGCAATAATCGTTACTCATAACTAGGACAAGTGCTGGCTTTATATGTGCGTGTATGTGTATGTAGGTATGTATTTGTGTGCACACTGAAACTTTCCTAGCTTCCTCCTCTCCCTTTTAACCCGGATTGGGGCATAGACCCTCAACTAACTCATGATAAGTTTTCCTATCTCTAGCTTATTCCCGCAGCTCCCTCCAGCTCTTCTTTATATTGTTGATCTCTGTCTCCAAATCTTATCTCTGTGTATTTCTAGGCCTCCTTTTCTTTTGCTATCCCTGTGGGTTCCAGGCCTTCGTGTTATATTCCCCTAAGGTTTTCGCAAAGTGTGTCCTATCCAGCATATTTTTTGTAACCTCTTGCTTCACCGGAATCTGTCTTAATTTTTCTCATTACTGTTGGCCACTAGTGGTTCTCCATTTACTGGAACAGTAGTTGTTTCTGATTCTCAGTCAATGCTTAGAAAGATCCAGAATGGCAGGTTGCTGTAGGAGTGGGTTTACTAGAGCCCTAGTTTTTTCTGACTCTCAGTTGATGCTTCGGAAGATCCAGAATGACAGGTTGCTGTATGAGTGGATGTTGTCCAGATGTTTCCAACCTCCAGAGACTCATGTGGATGTACTGTCCTAGGCATGCGGGTGTTCATGGCAACAAGAGAGCGGACAGGCTTGCATTGAAAGTCGGGGAGTTTAGGATGGATAAGGTGGATGTTCTTCAGTCTCTTGGCAACCTACTGTTGGATGAGGACACTAATATTGACGTTAAATCAATCCAGTGATTGAAGGAGTTTGGAATTGTATGTTGTGCGAGTAGCGTTGTTTGCTTGAGGGGCTGAACAAATCATTTTGATCCCGACACACTGCCATGTTCTCCTATTAACCTGGGTCATCATGGGCTCTTGTTCTGTTATTATCTGTGTTTGCAACTCTGCCATAACATCCCAGTCTGAGAATACGCTGAAGACATCAGTTGACAAAGATCAGAATATTATTTGTATTTAACTTGGTGACCCGCCACATTCTGAGCCATTGGGTAAATATTCACAATTGTTTGTTTTGTTCTTCTCAACCAAGGTTAATCACTCTATGATATGTTTGATCTTTGCCGAGAACGACTAGACGTTGTGCCCTCAGTTAGGCCCCTACAAGTGTAGGACACGAGCATCCAAAATTTTCGGCAACAGGAAATGTTTTAGCTCGTCTCGCCTGACGGTCACTTACATTTTTGGTCTTTTTGCGTTGTATGTTCATCATCCTTTAATAATATTTTTTGCGCAGTATATTTGGGCTTGGATCTACGCTAAAGAACATGTTTATACTTTGTAACCTTTCTGACTGAGTTAGCCGTGATTTGTTTGAATGTAGTAACTTTATTATACCATTAAAATAACATATATAAAACATCTATATCAGAAATTTAAAAGAATACTCATTCTCATTATAAAAGGGTTTTTAAGCCGAAGGATTGACTTCATTGCACCGGGTTTTACCCCATATGGCTCGGTCCTCTCCGCAGAAATGGCACGCCACCTGCCGAGAGTATTGCACAAAGCACGAATTCCATAGCTCCTGCAACAATCCTAGGGTCTCTGGAAATAACTGGACTTGTGAACAGAACGGTCCGGATTCGAACGCACGACCTTCGACTCGCAAGGCAAATGGGTTAACCACTTAGCCACAGAGACCCCATGTTCTCATTACACATATATCTTCATTTTGCACATGATAACTTGTAACAAAATATACAAGCAAATCAAAACTGAATACTAATATTGATTTGTATAGTTACCGATAATTACTTATAATCAAGATGAAATTTCATGATATAATTTGAGTGAAAACATTTCTTCCAAATAAAAATATGTGAATTTAACACATGCACTACTACTACTACCAACGAGAAGGTGACTATTTTTAGTCATTGTTTTCCATATAAGTAATAACATTTCAAGGGTATTGTTTTTTAAATCTCCTTGTAAGGTGTTCTTCTAATGTCTCTGCAGGATCATCATCATCATTAAATAGCTTGTCCGTAGCAGAGCTTTGCCACTCCATCAGTCCTCCAGAATTTCTTTCTCTCATAGGCCAGATGTCCTGCCTCTTTCAACCGTCATGTTCAAAACATCAGTAACATCCTGAATCCATCTTCTCTGTGGTCTTCCTCTCTTTTCGGTATGCCTCCTTCCATGATGGTCTTCTCCCGCCCTTCATATCTTTTTATATGTCCAAAATATCTAAATTTTCTCGATCTTATTTGTAGCATCGCTCTGCAGGATACATTGTGAATATTAACGGTTCTCGTTTCTCTAATCATCTTGTGAGGTACGCTTCAATGGTTCTGACCTTTCTAATTTCCTTGTATGGTGTAGTTCAAATGTCTCTGCAGGATACATTGTAATCAAGTTGTAATATTAACAGTTCACGGTTGTTAATTATCGTGTTACGGTACGCTTCAAAGAATTTTGTCTTTCTAATCTACTTGTATGATGTACTTCAAATGTCTCTGCAAGTTTCACGGCACATGTTAACACTTCTGTCTTCATGAATCTTGTAAGCTATGCTTCAGTGGATCTTGTATTTCTAATCTCCTTGTAGTGTTTTTCAAAGCCTCTGCAAACTTCATTGCAAATGTTAACAGTGCTGTCTTCACAGTTCTTGTCTTTCTAACCATCCTGTAAGCTGTTCTTCAAATATCTCTGCAACTTTCACTGCAAATGTTAACAGTGCTGTCTTCACAATTCTGTCTTTCTAACCAACTTGTAAGCTGTTCTCCAAATATCTCTGCAACTTTCACTGCAAATGTTATCAGTTCATTGATCTTGTCTTTCTAACCAACTTGTAAACTGTTCTTCAAATATCTCTGCAACTTTTACTGCAACTATTACCAGTTCATTGATCTTGTCTTTCTAATCATCTTGTAAGCTGTTCTTCAAATATCTCTGCAACTTTCACAGAAAATGTTAAACAGTTCATTGACTGTCTTTCTAACCACCTTGAAAGATATAATTAAAAACGTCTCTTCAGCTTTCATTGTACTGTCCTTACAATTCTTATTTTTCTGCTACCATAGCTTGTAGATGTGCATACAATTTCACACAAGATTGTTGTAAATGCACAGTGTGCACAGTTTTGAGTTGTTTTTGAACATTTTGTTTTCTTGTCTGAATAGAGAGATGTGCTTGATAGTGATGTAAAATGAGACTAAGTGCAAAGGTTCTGATGGAAATGAGTGGTGGGAGGAAATGGCAAAAAATTGGGGAAACGAGGATCATGATTAGGTGAAGGGGACTGTTGCGTTTTGTTCACACAAGGTTGTACTCTTTCAAGTTCAGTTGTAGAATTGTGTCCTTGACTGCTGCAAACACGAACCTTATGTTCTCAGTATCTGTGAAGGAAGACACATCAAGTAAGAGATTATTAGTTATATAAAAAACGTGTCTGAAATCGAAGGATTCACTTCATTGCACCGGGTTTTACAACATATAGTTCAAGAGCATTGTTCAACACAATCTTTCTTCCAACATTATGCTATCAGTACCAAACCTGGAAGCTGACATTAAATGGTAGAAGAAAACTAGTCATGACAGAGATAAAGTATCTAAGCAGAATGCTGGGGGTAACAAGGAGAGACTGTTGAGAAATGAAGACATCAGGAAAACAGTGGGTATGACAACAGTACTGAACTTCATCAAGAAACAACAAATTAAATGGTTCAGATCTCTTCTTACCCTGAAGCTGTGAGACAAATCAGGACTCGAGAAATGAAAGAAAGACAAAGCACATAGAGAGGCTCGCTCCAAGTGTCTCCTTTTTTGACTTGAAGCTAACAGACAAAGCACGATTAGAGAATAGATAGAGTCCAGTCACTCTCTGCAAAAATGGCAAAACAAGTAAAAACAAAGTACTGTAGTTCTACAAAGTACAAAAACAATATACAGCGATGTTTCTACTGAAAGGTCTTTATCAAGCGAAGGATACAACAGAAGTGAAGTAATTCACACTTCTTTACAACATATACAATCAGACAATAAATCTCTCATCATCATCAGGTGCCGTGCCGGCTGACGTAGGCGACCATGGATCTCCACAAATCTCTCTGTCATTGGTGTTTGCTATAAACTCAGATGTTAATACTCTTCCGTGCCATGAAATCAGGCTATCCAAAATTTTTTCTCTGTCTTCCTCTGTCTCGTCTACCTCGATTTTACCGGTTGTCACAATGTGTTCTAAACCTCCTCCTCATCATATGCCCGAAGCATGTATCCCTAACAATCCTAAAATACGTGACTAAAAATGAAATAAGTGTTTAAAAAAAAAAAACTAGAAATGTAAAAAAGAAGATAAAACAATGATAATCAAATATATACATTTAACATATACACATATAGAGTATGGAGCATGAGAATAGAAAGTATTAAGGACAGACCGCACCCCTATATTTAACAATTTTTCTTAAAAAAATGAAATTTGAGTTTTTTATATTTTAGGTAATACATCCAATTTCGAACAAGAATCTATCTTTAGTTTGAAAAAAATATGTAGTTTTGTATTTTAATTACATTTTTTAACTAGGCATGTATATGTTTTTTAGCTAATTATATAGGAAATATCATAACTTTGCTTCAACAGATGGTAGCAAAGTGTTTATAGAAATATGGTAGTGCAGATAGATTAACTAATAGCATCATTAAACTTATGGAGCGTGATTATGATGAGCTTGTATGAAAAATTCTGGGAAACTAGAGTCCATTGGTTGGATAAATAGTATTTGAGCCATATTTAAACATCACAAAGATAACCATGAGAGCTGCGATAGGCTGAGTAGCTTGTGCCCTAAAGATAAAGTTTTAGTTGATTAAAACACACTGCCTAATTTTATTGTTGGCAACATAATGCTTCATCTGTAATAACATAATTTGTCAAGCTATCTTGCGACTTCGTTGACAAAATATATTCATGGTGGTTCTCACAATGCTAATGAATCTTTCCATAATCTTATATGGACTTGGTGTCCTAAGATCTCATTTACTTTGATGAGGAGCTTAAAAATAACTGTCAATGATGCCAATATTGTAGTTAATAATATGAAATTGTGCCGATATGAAACTTTTGTTTTAGTTTAACTTTTCCTTTGGAAAACATTATTTTCAGTATTTTGCTGTCATCTATAAAAACCACATATCTTCCTTACTAATACAGAATTTAGGCACAAAAAGATAGAAAGATGTAAAACAATTAGCATTAGCATCTAAAGCATGGGCTGAGGCAAGTTTGTATGCTCCTGGGGATCTTAAAGTAAATTAATTTGGTCAATAATTGAAAATATGTTAGTTTTTGGCTTTTTCTCAAAATTTTTATTTTCCATAAATGTATGTCACAAAATACACATTTTTTCACAAACACTACTCAAAGGATTGCTGTATAAATGTGCATACTTCTTTCTTATGCATATTTGATCATCCCCTACCACTTTAATAAGAATTCATTGAACAGTTTTTGTGTCTCGTGCAAAAGAATATCTCATACCCCATATTTTTTTAGTCAAAAATCTGGATTTGCATTAAAAATTCAGAAAAACTCATTTTATTATACTTTATAAATATTTTGCTACCAGTTCAAGATATGCCGATTTACAATAACATCTGAAAGTTCTATAGTGCTAATCTGAATAGAACATAAATCATCCTGTATTTTGCAAGGTCACTTTTGGGCATTTTCCTTAAAATCCCTCTATATTAAATTTTTTTCATAGAATATACATGCTTGGATTTTTGGAAATTTTTTCCAGTTTTTACATCAAGTTGATCATTTAGAATCATAAACGCAACCTCAATTATCAATATTTCTGTTTAGGGGTGCCGTCTGTCCTTAAGAAGCATAGGAATGTAGTGTGTTGAGTCCATGAGGTCCCAATGTACCATATGAAGATAAAGAATTTTCTAGAGCAAATGGATTCCTATCATCAGAGGAACATGATCGGATAGCTGTGACCTGGATATTGCAAGCTCCCAAATGGTCTGTAGAAATGGCACGGCACCTGTCGAGAGTACTGCACAAAGCTGTAACTCTGGCAACAAAGCCTAGGGGTCTTTGGAAATATGCACTATTGAACAGAGTGGTATGGTCCAGATTCTCTCTCTCTCTCTCTCGATCACCACTTAGACTGATGTACCATATTTCCCCATAAATTCTTATTCATGTGGAAATCTGATTCATGCAGCCTTAGCATGTGTGTGTTTCATCACATCTTTAGCGCCATTCGAACCCATGTCCAGATTTGAACCCACGACCTTTGCAGCGCAGGTGCTTTACCATTTAGCCCCCTGATGTTATTATAAGTTATATTACAAGTAAAGAAATAATTTAGTTAGTAAACAACCGACGTCACAGCATTCCGAGATGACTCATAGGTGCTTAGTTTACACAGCAGATGGTGAAGGGCATGTATGCTGTTATTTCTTGTAGTTTGTTGGTGATACATGTCTCACTTCTGTCCCCGCAGGTTTGTCTCCACCAACTCATGTCATATTTGATGTTATAAATTCTTGCAGTTTCAAGACCGATCGAGGAGTCATGGTGATTTTTTTCGGTCTTGTTTGTCTGCTATGATATCATGCATAGTCATGTCATTTAATATGCCATCTCTGGCTCATGTTTATGCGATAGCTTGCTTTCCTTATAACCAGTGTCCCTAGGTATTCAGGCGAGCCTTCCTCCGACTTCAGAGGCCCTTGTAATTTAGACCTTCAAGTAAAGGAAACCATGATGATTCATAAATTCAACTCTAGAGACATCAGTAAGCCAACACTTATCCACATAAAAAAGAATTAGGAAGGAGGGAGTGGGGTGTTGTTAACCGCCTTCTGTGTTAACGCTCCATATCAACTACTTTTGTTAACCACCATGTGTAATCTGTATGTGATCTGAGACTAAGAGCGATTGTACGTTGTGCCAGTTATCAAGTAGGCCAGCACATCTGATTTCTGCTAAGGTTTTTATTTACTAGGGTAGTTTCCCTAGACCCCTACCTCAGTCGCTCTTACACCTTGTAGGTCACAGTGGTACTATTCTTTGCTTCCCTTGAGGGCCCCTGCAACACATGGGCGAGTACTCACTCCAAAAGTATGGCTCGCTTCCCCCGTGAAACAAAAAGATAACATTTTCCAGTATTCATGCACAAAAGATACACCACGTAGAGTGAAGCGTTACCTTCATGACTTTTCATCCATGAAAGGTAGATCAAGGATTTGCAGAGCACAAGCCTGCCTTAGAGGCAACGCCTACTCACAACATCTACTGCACAGGGAAATCAAGAGAGAAAAGGACAACAGGCTACAAGGAGGATCATCATGGATCAGACAGACTGAGGATTTTATTCAACATGTGTGTCCACTTGAGGACATTGAACACAGTGAAGAATGGATATGAGTGTCAGTAAGGGTCATAACATACTTTTCAGTATGCATCAGACTAGATAGAGAATACAGATAATAATATCATGTGGTCAGGGAGGAAGACGTTCTTTTCTTCTTCCTCGAACGCTCCATATCGACCACTGTTAACCACACTTTGCGGTTTGTATGTGGTTTGAGCCTAAAAGCGATTGTACATTGTGCCAGTTATGCGCCTTTAAGTAGGCCAGCACATCTGATTTCTGTGACGCTTTTTATTTACAAGGGTAGCTTCCTTAGGCCCATAGTCTCCTCTAAGGACATGCCTTGTAGGTTGCAGTGTTACTATTCTTTGCTTCCCTTGAGTTTCCCCTGCAACAAACAATTCAAAGAATGTTTTACCTGTGGCACAAGTGAAATGAGAATAGATAATCTTGTCTGGATCAGGGTTGAGTTCTACAAACATTTTCAGGATGAATTCTCGGGCTGTGATGGCTTCTTTCTTTGGGCCTAGAGACAAACAAATTGTGTTTAAATTGCAAAACTGCACAATCAATCAGTTGTAAGATAATTCACTCTACCTGGGACTGAACATTCTTTGCTTAACTGATTGCTTACTAGAAGCCGCTCTGTACTTATAGGCGAGCCGCTATGAGCGCCATGGTTTGTTTCCTAGTAAAACGAGTTAAATATTCACATTCTCCATTTCCAGTACAAGATTTTATTTTACCGATAGGAGGTTTATTAAAAAAACCACATGTTATTGACTGAAGGCACCACATTGTATTTTGTCATACTTATCAAATGTTAAAGCAGTTATAAAACTACAAAATTGTTTATCATGGTAATAAGCAGTGGCGCCTCGCAATTAAGGGCCTATGGGACCGGCCCACCAAAAGTAATGTGTAACGTGTATTTATTATTTTATAAGTTAAAATATAACCTAACCCAAAACCATGATTTTTCCGAAAATGTTTGTCTGGCTCCACCAACAAATATGACCACGAGCCGCCACTGGTAATAAGGGATAAGGTTACAGACGATAAGTGTAAATTATTTACAAAATATTATAAAATGTCTGTTTTTTATTTTAAAAAATTATATTGTAGCCACCTGGTGTAAGGTTATCAATTGTCAGTTACATGAGGACTATCATTATAGCACTCTGGACATGTCCATAGGTGCCCCAATCTCCGCCTCAGCAAATCCAGCAGCGTCCAGCGGCCCAACACGCCAGTTCGATGTTGATTAATCAATCTCCTTGCATATTTAGTATGTCGTACTTTTCGGCTGCACCAATATTGACACCCATCTCTCTCAATCTGGTCAGCGAGTGAGATTCACAGCCCTGAAACTCCTCTGTTTGGAAGGACTCTCTCAATGCGTGAAGAATGTCACTTCGATCCATGGCAGCTCCTTCTGATATTGTTGCCAAGCCAGCCAATCTATCAGCTCGTTCATTACCCCTAACTCCTGCCTGCCCAGGGACAAAATGAAGGTGATTTCTCTGATCATTGTCTGTACCAGTACCTCCACCCAGTTGTGTAAGGTATTAAATGTTTTGGCAATTCAAAACTTGAATTAAGTTGGTACATTACAACTTTTTAAAAAAATGCTTTTCTATTATAAATAATAATTTAACATTTGCAAATTTTCTACTAAGAAATAATTGTATTAGGTCAATCTTTAACAAAAATTAATTTACCTACAGAATGGTATATTACTCATACTAATCTGTTAATTCATAATTAAGAAAACTGCAGCGGAATTTGTACATGTATCTGCAAGTGGGACCTAAATTTAATTCAGCAACAAGCTATTTTTCAATTCAGTAGCTAATCAGTTTTGAACAATGGAATCTGTTTAGATAAGATTGGCTTTTCATTAGTTGTCAAGGTACTGTCCATCATACTTCATCTTATCTGTATCTTGTATCTGTTACTTGATGAAGATGTTTTGGTAGAAACATACATTTATTATGCAGCTGTGCTTTGTACCACCACTTGCGTTATGCTTTTCTTCTGCGTACTCCCACTACAAACTCAGGAGTAGTCGGTGAGTCTGGCATGGCGCTTCTGACTGGTTTTTGTGTGAATATCTGCTTTCCTTATTATCAGTGTCCTCCGCTATACAGAAGCCCACCTTCTCAGACTTGAGGTGAATCACTTGTGTTATCTGTTATCAGCTGTTTAACTGCGAGTTCAAATTTTATATTAAGCCCTAATCTCTGCATTCCCTTCCAAGAGTAATGATTAAGTTGCATTAAATTTGTCATGTTATCATCTGTCACAATCCAATATTTCCCTTTCAGTAGAGTCACAACTGTAGTCACCTGGGCAAATGATCTCTCAGCGTAAGCGATCCACGACATGCAATGCCCTAATCTCTACATTCCTTTCCAAGAATAATGATAACGTTGTGGAAGCCACCCGTAAATCCCTCTTTGCTTCCCTGGTCAATTCTTTGATATCATTAGTAGCTTTGTGTCAGACAGCAGACTTCTCAGCTACATCACACATAATTTTTGGTCGTTTCTTTCAGGCTCTCTACCATAACTTTGTGTAGCAGCCTCTTTGCCAACCTGCCTTTTCAACCATTTCATTCCACCACGGTGGTTGCATGAAGGGAGTCCTAGCAGTTTTCTTTCTAGCATTCTGCTGCAAAATACAGAATGGATTTTCATGATCACTGACATGTTGCTCCAAAAAAAAAAACAGGTTTGGGCCATCTATGCCGCAATGCTTTGACCCTATAAAAAAGGACAACTCATGAAATGATCACTTTCATGCACCCTGAGGACCTTCCATTGAGAGATTCAGTCGTGGAGATAAGTACCAGATCGATGACACAATTCGTGTCCTCAGGTATGGACGCTAATTGAGTTGGGCATCCTTTATTCAAAACAGATGTCAAAATAGATATATAGAGCATGGCCCAAAGTGACACTCTGTCTATTCTCAGTAGTGTTGCCCCACTCTTTCGATCAAGCATTGAAATCATCTGCTATGAGAAACTTTGTGCCCTGAAACATCTGAGAGTTAATCCACATGGGAGTACATATTATAGACTCGTCACACCTGATCACAAGTGTTATTTGAAACTCCTGTAATTTCATGCCCTCAGGTAAGGAATCATATGTATCAAGAATGTTGTTGGGAAGATTATGCTTCACATAAGCAGCCTGTCCTCGTCCTCCACCAGGACAAAAATCCTGTAGCCCTGACTCTACACCGTGATGGTACCATACACAAAGTGGAGCCCTAATTTTAACAGGGTTTCAACGTCAGTCGTTCTTGTCAAAGATCAATTATATATCACAATAAGAATGATAAAATTGGCCGTGAAGAACGAAAGCGAAGAAGAAGTCCACAAGGTTCTCTGATAGTGGAGTAGCACTTGAACCCTGGACGACTATATTCTGCTGCAAAATTGTTTCTTGAATCATGAAGATGTCAAAATCATAAACCAACATCTGTAGAATTGGTGCTCATTGATTTGCACTTCGACAATTCCAATAGCTGCTTGGTAGATACTTGAAGGCAAGTTGATCTGTCTTCCTTCTAAACCATCTCTGTCCAGCACGTCCACTTCTCTTCTCTACCTTCTTCTTCTATATACATTTTTACTTGCTTGATCTGCTGGAAAACCAGACGACAATGCACAAACTCAGTAGCACCTGCTCATTGAAAATATTACAACTTACAAAATAGTATCAAACTGTAAAAAAAGAGAATTCAACATCATAATAAGTGTAAATTTTCCAAATACAAAACAGTGTATTTGTTTTGTTAAAAAAAATTGTCTGAATAATTTGTACGAATATTCAATGATGATAGTAGGTTAAACGCAACTCAAAAACAAATTTTAAATACAAACAGTAATATGAAGTAGAACTTTCAACAGAACTGGGAAAAAATTTGAAATTTTGAACTCTTCCCACTTAGCTTCAGAGTTCAAGGACTCAACTGGCTTGTGTAGAAACTAGAGAGATTTGTAGATTTGCAAAGTTCAACGCCAATGATACTTGTGGTGTTTATGCTGTGTATTGTGCTTTACACTTCCCAGTTAGTTATTTCATAGCAAATTGCAGTTGAACTGGCACTTTCTTTGATATTCTCTATGATTCTAGCCAAGAGAACAAAATATTACAACCATCTTGGATCGTCTTATATCATGCAAGCATCAATAATTTTAGATTGATTTCTGTAAAATATAAACAAGATGGATGATTGAAAACTGAGCAGCAGAGTAACACTGGGTAGTAAAGGAGGCGTAGGTGATGTCGACTCGATTGATTCATAGGACCATCGTCATTGCACAACTCGATTAATTGATTGGATTAATTCATAGGACCCTCGTCATTGCACAGCTCGATTAATTCATAGGACCATCGTCATAGCACAGATCGATTCATAGGACCAGTCATTGCACTTCAGTGAGTAGCCATGTGTACTCCTTTATCTTTCCTACACAGGAAGATCTCAGCTGCACAAATTTTGTAGCACCGCCAGGAGCCACGATGTAATTTTGAAGATATCTGTAGAGGAATTTTATTTTTTTATAATTAATTCATTGTCCGGGCAGCAGCTATCCAGTCTGCTTTTCTCGATTTTGAACTGCAAAGTTTTTTCGTGCTCAAACTGAACATGGAACCTATGTTTTATCGTCCGTCTCCGATAAGACTAGGAACTCGGTAATCTTTTTTAGACTAGGTAATATTTTTTATTTTTAATGTTCCGTAGCCTGTTCAGAGCTTAGGGTATAACATACATATCACTTTACATTTCCAGGTCCTAATGTGCAGGATGTCAAATTTATTTCCTAATGTGTCTCTCTCTCTCACACGCGATCACCGCTTAGACAGATGTACCAGATTTCCACATGAATTCTGTTGTTATTAGGGACTCCGTCCCTCCATACAGCTTCTCATTTAGTTCGATATTTTCCGGCCAGATTTCATTTCTAAGGTCTGCTAGCAATCAGCAGTCTTGCAGTAGGTGCTCTGCCGCCATGTTCGCTCTGCTCGCAGTGGCACAGGCTAGTTGTGCAATTTTAAATTTGTTATACAGGTGGTATCGAAGTCTGTTATGGCAGGCACGGAGGCGAAATATGATAACTTGTTTGCTACGGGACAGACTACCCATCTTTGGCGCTGTGTTGAGGGTGGTCTTACAACCACTTCTCTCTGTATAGTCATTCAATGGTTGTTTTAGCCTCCTCGTAGCTGATCTCGTAATCAGTCTGTGGCAGTCGCCTTCCTGTCTTTGCTAGCCTGTCTGCCTCTTCGTTTCCCCTTATGTTGTAGTGTGATGAGATCCATGTTTCCTAGTGTGTAGAAAGCAGAGTGTGGGGGATTGAACCAACAACCCTCTTGTGTCTGAGTCGATATGTGAATGCATTTGCATTACTCTAATTTAAGATGGTCAGATAATATCAAGTGCTGTGCCGGCTGGCGTAGGCGATCATGGATCTCCACAAATCTCTGTTTTTGGTGTTTGCTATCATCTCAGATGCTGACGCTCTTCTGTGCCATGAAGTAAGGCTGCCTAAAATGTTCTGTTTTCCTCTGTCTCATCTCCCCTCAATTTTACTGGTTGTCACAATCTGTTCTAAGCCTCCCCTTCTCATTACATATCTGAAAAATGATGCCTGCCTCTTTCTTATATTGAGAATAAGCAATCCCTGTGTCTTGGCCCCATTCAGCACCTTCCACGATAAAAAAATAAACTCCCAAATACTCACCATCAAATTCAGGAAAATAGTCTACAAGATGTGAATGCATAATCTTCTCCTCTAAGAGATCTTTCTTGTTCAGAAACAGAATAACTGATGAGTTTTGAAACCATGGATAAGTGATTATCGTTCTAAACAAGGCTTTAGATTCCTCCATTCGGTTCTGTGGAATAATAACAACAAATATTCATTATAAAGTTCATTGTCTGTTTGTCTGTCACAGGAAACACTTCAGTTATCAGTTTATTTCGTTCATTCTTTACGACCAATTTGATCATTCTTATTGTGATATGTAATTGATCTTTGCCAAGAAATACTATAACATTGCGCCGTAGGCACCTACCAGTGTAGGCCAGGCGTATCAACAACAAACATTTCAGCCTAAAGAAATTTTCCAATCTGTCTTGCTGACAGTTAAACACGTTCCTTTCTTCGCGTGTACATTTCGCTTTAATGATCCGTTTATCGCTGCATCTGTGGGATTCTTTGTTCATTTTTTCTCAGAGTATGCCTAACACATCTCCATCTTCTCTTTCTTATAAGTTATTAGTGTCGCCAAACATTCCCTTATTTCATCACTTCTAATTCGTCCCATTTCATATTCATTATTTCACCCATGTGCTCCCGGGCTGCAAAGGAACGAAGAATAGTAACACTGTGACCTACAAGGCAAGTCGTAAAAAGTGACAGGTAGGGAACTAGGGAAGCTACCCTAATAAATAAAAAGCATCGCAGAAATCGGATGTACTGGCCTACTTGTAGGCACATATTTGGCACAGCATACAAATGCTCTTAGGCTCGGATCACAAACAAATCACAAAGAGTGGTTTACAAATGGTCAATATGGAGTGTGTGTCTGAAGAAGCATATTCATTATTTTTCACAAACATCTATTTTAAAACAATAGCAAGCATATAAATGCTATTGCATTTTCAAATATTCATAATTCATTTTAATCTAGTTTGTTTTGCTCCTAGCGATAGATGACTAACTATTCATCTGTCCCTTGTCAGGCTTTATGTTGCTTGGCATCTGTATTAATAATTCTTTCTGATGACTTCAAACCTAGATATTAGATTCATTGATCTGGTGAAAAATGTTTGCCAACAGTCAGATTTTCATACAGTTCTGCATATTTTAAAACCTCTCATGAGTTCTATACAATTGATGCTTATAGAATGCATTATTTTATGAATAATAAAACTGATAGTATCATGCTCCAGGCAGATTTATAGCTGTTGCAGTCTCTGAGTAAGATGGAAGGTATTCATATTCTGTGCACTCTTCTTCTTCTTCTTTTGTCGTCACACTGCTACCGGGTTGTTGTCCAGTGTTGTGGTTTTCTGTTTTGTCTTGCGCTGTTCTGGTGGCTTGGGTGATTGTTATTTTTGCTCTTTGACAGGATTCTGCTATGCTATCTAACCATCTTTTCGTGGTCTTCCTTTCGCCTTCTTTCCTGATGTTCTGTTGTAGAAGACTTTGTATGCTGTGGAGTTTGGATGCATTCTTATTAAGTGTCCAAACCACTTCATTCTTTGTTTCTCAGTGTAATTCAAGCAAGTTCTGTGCCAACTTTCTTTCTCAAATAGCTGACCCTGAGCAGAACTTTGCCACCTCAAGTCTTTTGACATTTATCTCTCTCACAGGCCAGATGTCCCGCCTCTGCAGGCATCACGTTCAAATCATCAGTTACATCCTGAATCAATCTTCTCCGTGGTCTTTCTCTTCCTCCCTTTGCCGGTATGCCTCCTTCCATGATGGTCTTCTCCAACCCTTCATATCTTTTTATATGACCAAAATACCTCCATTTTCTCTTTCGTATTTGTAGCATTAGACAGTTTTTTTTTATTTTGAGTTCTTTCTGGATAGATCTATTTGTTCTCTTCTCTGTCCATGATATACAAAGAACTCTTCTGTAACACTTATATTCAAAAGCATGTATATGTTTTTCCACTGCCTTATTAAATGTCCATGCTTCGTTGCCATACGTTGATACTGTGCAGATTAGGTATGCATAATTTTCCTTCATTCTCAGAGTAAAGGGGCCACAGCTGAAGGATTGACTTCATATGGCGGGTTTGACCAATATGGCTCGATCCTCTCCGTAGAAATGGCCTGTTACCACCGAGAGCATTGTGCAAAGCATTACTACCGTAGCTTCGACAAAATCCTATTGGTCTCCGAAAACAAATGCACTAGTGTACAGAACGGTGCGGTCTAAATTCAAACCGTCTACCTTCAGACCACAAGACAACGGCTTAACCACCCCTGATGTTTTCTATACATATGGCTGTGGAGTCGATAGTGTTGCCTGAAATCAAGGTCACGAATTTAAGCTAACTAAACTGCCTGAAGCAGAGCATGTATAAAATAGCTCCAGCCATGATTCTGAATTCTAAAAATTCATAAAGCACTTGAAATTCTTCTTCTGCAATCTCGGATTATCGGCTTAATTCACTAGGGACCACAAACTTGGCAGTCAGTTTCAGGTCTGGTAGGTTTCCATACAGCTTAGTTTTCAGAATGACTGGGCGTGACCAAATGTTCCTTCTCAGCTCACCCAGAAGAGTCCTGAAGGGCATGCTCTGGTGTCTGATTCTGACTGCTGACACTGGCAGAGATCTGTTTCACTTATTCCCAGTCTATGTGTCTGTTAATCTACAGTGTCCGGTACGTAGGCGAAATATAATGATCTGGTCTGTTCTGCTGTCTTTGGGGAGTCTGTTCCATAATTATATTCAGTGCCTGTCTTCAAGTCTACTGCTGATTTTCTCTTTTTTTTTATGTGGATTTTCTCTTTATGTCAACTTGCATTGACAGGGGCTGCACTAGCCAGATGGCCATTAAATCCCAATCACTCAGGCGCATGCTCCCCTACTATTTGCGACTACTTATATGCCCTTTTCGCTTTACAGAGGGTCAATTGGCAAGTGTTTTACTGGGACAACTTCTGAGTTTTCGCTTTTCTCTCTTGTCGTTCAAGCTTATACATAAGTCTCTTCTCAAAAGACTCTGTGCCCTTTCGTAATTTGGCTTTCCACACACAACTCTGTTATCAGCTAGTTTTTCCCATGTGCTGGGACCTATAGAAAAGTTTTTCATTGAGGCTTTGCAGACTTCTTTATATCTGAGCAGTGGTCTGCCCTGGTGCCTCTTCCTCCGAAAGTTCACAGAACAACATTTGTTTTGGTATGCGACAAGTTTCTATTCTTCGCACATGCGCCAACCACCTTAGTCGTCTACTGCTGAGCATGTCCATGATGGAAGGCAGGTTTGCATTGACTACTAATGAATATATATATATTTCTCTCTCTCTCACCTCATTATCAGATTCAACCAGGACCTGGTCATATTCACTTAAGGCGACTAAAAACATGATGGACGTTACATTCTCAAAACAGTGGATCCACTTTCTGCGTTCAGACCTCTGACCTCCTACATCCACCATCCTGAAATATATGAATAAAGTGTGCAGTTAGCATTGTACAACTACTTTTCTGACAAACCATAAACATACCACAGGAAATTTTGACTACATTTTAATATAAACAACCATGCAACACTACAGAAAAGTCTATAAGTGCTCAGGTTTGATTATAAACATAAATTCAAGCAGCTGTAGGGTCTCACTCTCTCGCTATCGTTCTTTTTGGCCATTTTGTTCATCCTTATTGTGATATATGAACAGCCTTTGCCAAGAACATTTTTTACGTCCCATCTTCAGTACCATTTGGAGCTCTTGTGCTCGATTTCAACAAGCATTTACTGGGTTCGCTGTCCCCAGCCAACCTGCAAGGATTTTCTTTCAGGGTAGCGACCCGTAAACGACCTACCCTCCTGGGTTGAGAGTCATCTGCCCAGGGCTGTAGGGTCTCAAAGGTAATGGTGCCCTTTTTCATACCTCGAGGTATATTGGGTAATATGGGGTGTTAGGCCCGCATTTTTCATTGCCCCGTCAGCACACAATGGATGATTTGATCAACATCACGCAGGCTGCCTTTACTTCCCAGTGTTTTTCTTGGTACCAACTGAGGTTGGGTCGACCTAAGAGCCATTACGATCAGAAAAATATTCCATGTCCACTGTAGAATTGAACATGGACCACTGGTCTAAGAAGCAAAGTTCACTAACAACTAGTGTGGCTCTCATTGTGGTTCCAGAAAAAAGTTTTTGTGGCTAAAATTGATCTAGAACAATTTGAGGTCAACGATGGGTCACAGAAGATTGACAAGCCTTGCAATACTTTCCATGGAAAAGAAACAGCCTAAAAACATAAATTTTAATGATGCCATTGAATTATAGATCTACCCAAAAAGAAATCAAAATTAAAAAAAATGGCTGATGCTACAAATAAGAAAGAGAACATTGAAGAGATCTTGGACACATAAAAAAACATGAAGGGCTGAAAAAGACAATTATAGAGGGAAACATCTCAACAAAGAGAAGAAGTAACCATAAAGAAGACGGTATCAGGAAATGATAACAGATTTCAGCATGACGGCAGCAGAGGTGGGATATCTGGCATATTAGAGAAATTACGAGGTATGTTAGGGTGGCAAACTTCTGTTCAGGACAAGCTATTTTATGATGATGTGGAATTGAAACTTTTAGATCAATCGTCTTCTGTTGTTACACTGTTACCAGGTTGTTGCCCAGTGCCAGGGTTTTAGCTCAATCTTCTGTTGTCACACTGTTACCAGGTTGTTGCTCAGTGTCATGGTTTTAGCTCAATCTTCTTCTGTTGTCACACTGTTACTGGGTTGTTGCCCAGTGCCAGGGGTTACAGCTCACTAAAAGTGTGAAAGCAATATGCCAAAAAAATATTGTGTAGTTAAATTTTTAAAAGAATAAGAAAACGATCAATGTTCTTCAGACACATAATGCAAAGAGGACTAGTGTTCTAAACCTATGGTGACAACAGGTAAAATAAAGGGAATGAGAGATTGTGGAAGAAAGAAGTAGAAGATAACGGATGGTCTCATATCATGGTTTGACAAATAATCAACATCAAAACTGTACCAGGGAGAGAGAGAGAGAGTTGTGGAGAGACATGATTGCCTAGTCGGCAAACATACTACTTGATTGACGAGTTTCATTTATTTTTAATTCATTTTAATATTTGGGCCAAAATGGATAAAAAGGGGTGAATCCCTCTCAGAGGCATGCTATGATACAAAAGGCGGCCACATCAGGCGGTACCATAAGGGGCGGCATTAGCAGCGAAATCAAAATACAATTTGAACCATGCAATAATTTTTAAATCTTTACGCAACGCTTTTCTATATTGGTCTATGTTATTCCGATATTGATGTATACGATTTATGATTTATTGTACGCCTCTGCCTAAGCACTTTCTGTACCCTTTGATTTCGGCTTCTGGTGCATCGTTGGCGCTGCCAAAGACTTCAAAGAAAAAACATTTAAGGAGCAGCATTTATAAGACTTGCATCATACTGAGAAAATATACTGCACTGCCCTGATCCCTCTCATAAAATTCCATCCCCTGTGTTAACCTTTTCTATTCCACTGTATCTATGAGTCCAGATACAGGCAGTGTAGTGGTGTTATGCATTTCAAGGGTGTGTTTGTTTAATATATTTATTATTTATGCTTTTATACATTATTACATATTATAAGAGATTATATTTTTGTGACTGCGCTTTGCTCATTGACCAGAACTAAACATGGACAATGAGCAAAGCAGTCTAAAAAAATTACATGTGAAATGTGTTGCCTGCAAAAGTTACCAACAACACCAGAAAAGACAGTCACCAACATCAGCATAAGAAAGAAAGTTGGCACAGAACCTTGTTTGAATTACATTGAGAAATAAAGAATGAAGTGGTTTGGCCACTTAATAAGAATGTATCTAAACTCCACATTATACAGTCTTTTACAACAGAACATCAGGAAATAAGGGGAGAGGAAGATCATGAAAAAGGTGGTTAGAGAGCCTAGCAAAATCCTGTGAAAGAGCGAAAATAACAATCACCCAGGCCACGAGAACAGCGCAAGAGAAAAACAGAAAACTACAACACTGGGGAGCAACCCGGTAGCAGTGTGACGATAAAAGAAATAAAGAAGAAGAAGAAGAAGAAAGATTCTATCTCTGAATGCTATCCTTCTACCCGTAATACTTTGTTAGTTATGTGGACAATTTCGCAAAGTTTTAACCTTCAGAGCCCAAGATCTTTGTTACAAGTACCAAACTTAAGTCTCTGACAGCAACACACCACCTGTGAAATGAAATGCTTGAGGAAGGCATGGGGGATCACCAGGAAAGATAGACTATGAAATGAGGACATCAGAAGCAGAGTGGGCATAACTTCATGCACCGAAAGACAACAAATGCAGTGGTTTGGACATTTAATGAGAATGAAATACAACCAACCACCAATAACAGCATACAATAAAAAGAGATCAGGTACTAGAGCAAAGGAAGACAATATCAAGACCACACTACATAAACACGGATATAACACAACAAGGACGACTCATCTGGCCCTAGAACGAAAATTAAAGCTCCCATCCCTAGGCTTAACGGCAAGAGTGGACAGCCAACTCCATCTTCCACCTGGGAATAGACAATAGACCCAAGATCCCAATCTATAGGTCTGAGATGTAAACATATCCCATCCAGAACTATCGCTTTATAGTACTGACATGATGCTTCATTTGTCAGCAGTCAAAGATACATTTTTTGGGGTAAATGCGATATCAAACATAACCCACACGTTACTATTCAGTTTATGAAGATTGTGGACATGGACGTTGTTTTCGTTCATAAAGGGCATATTCTAGATCGCAGTATTGCTTGCCAGTGCATCCACTCTCTCGTTGCCTTTCACTCAAGAATGACCCGGGTCAAAGATGAAGGTGAGTGTCTGGATTGTTACATTTTATATTAGTTGCATCCACTGCCTTCGTACATAACTGGTCTTGATCTTCTGTATCATACTCATAGTTGCCGAGCATGCGTAAGTGAATGTTTCAGTCTTTAGACACTAGGGATTTTATCACCGCCATGACCTCCATAGTGTTCTGTAGCTGTTGTAAGATGTCACAAACAGCATCAGTGATGTCTGTATTAAGTATTAATGATCTAAAAGCTAGATAAATTCTATGTTTCTTCCCACAAAAAAAACACTGAAACTTGTGTTGCTAACACGTAAAGGTATGTTCTATGAATTAATGATAAGCTCTAACCAATAAATTATCTACAAGAAAACATTGTTTCTGCGTTAACTTCAATCAGGTGTGAGCTGGCTTCACCAAGTGTGACTAGGGAGATTGTGTGATTGCTTCAATAATAGAAGGGATTTTTTTTTCCCGTTGCCCGATATGAGTTCAGGTGTAGTCATAGAGCGTAATATGTCACATCTGACAATTTTTACGTGATAGATTGCATTCTTTATCCCCTGATTCCCTTGCTATTCAGGTACGCCTTACTGATCCTTACTTGGGGATCTAAATTACAAATACCTATAAAGTTGGAGAAGGCTTGCCTACTGATAAGGAAAGTAAGCCTTCATGCAGAAATAAGTCAGCGGCATACTAGGCGACTTGATTACTCCTGAATTTATAGTGGGCGTAAAAGAAGACGAGTCTTAATCCGACCTGTCTAACCCTATACCTCTTGCAAACAGAGAATTTTTAGTCAAAGCTTGCCTCGAACCCTAAAATGAGGATTTGGCACAGACAATCCTTTCAATGCTGCCTGCATGGTATAGAGAGTAAGAGAGATGCTATTCTCTACTCCACCCCATGGTATGAAAGCAGGTGCAACATCCCTAGCAGGTCACAAGCAACGGCTATTTTAATTCCAATATGAAAGCAGCACTTATGTACGCAAGTTTCTGTAGCTCTTTAAATTTCTTGTGGATTAAAATTCTGTAGAAGTGATGAAATCAGAGAAATGTCTGGTCAACCACTAGTGACAGCTGTTATAAGTAAGAGAAGATGGAGATATGTTAGACACACCTTGAGGAGAAATGATCAACGAATACCAAAGCAGGCATTGAAATGAGATGCAAAGAGTTCAAGAAAGAGAGGACGACCTAAGACCCTGAAACGAACTTTGATGAGAGGCAAGAAATATCAGACTCAGTTCCATGGAGGAGACTGAGCGAGTTTCCCAGGATAGAGCGGTATGGAGAAATTGCTGTACACATGGCAAACTTGGAGGGCTACAAAACAGAAAGCAATTTTTATAATTTTTTCTTTGCTGCTATGAATTCTGGCAAAGTAAGGACACCTAATAATGACACCTCTGACTGACTTTTGTGTGAAATCAAACTTTCCTAATCATCTGTTTTAAAGGGTTTTAAAGCCGAAGGATTGGCTTCATTGCACAGGATTTTACCCCATATGGCTTGGTCACTCTTTGCAGAAATGGTACGCCACCTGCCGAGAGTATTGCATAAAGCATGCACTCCATAGCTCCAGCAACAATCCTAGGGGTCTCTGGAAAAAGTGTCCCTCACCATTCAGGCAAGCCTAACTCCGACTTCAGAAGTACTTCTTCTTTGCGTTCGTTCTTTACAACCAATCTTAATCACTCTTTGTAACATGTTTGATCTTTGCCAAGAACGTGTACATGTTGCACATTGGTTTGGTAGGCCCCTAAACGCATAGACTTCTACACATTTAGGACACATGCATCCGATTTCAGCCAAACCTCTTTAGTCGCCTCTTAGACATGCGTGGCAGGTAACAGTGGTTCTATTCTTTACACCCCAAATTTAGGGCCCAGTAACCGCTCAGGCGTCCTTCAGAGTAGCTTATAAGTTAAATCCCCAAGTAAAGGATCAGGAAACATGTAGTCCAACAATGTACAGTGTGTATGTTTAATCTGAATGTTGCACTGGACTTGGTCCACCATGCTGTAAAGAAGCAAACCATAACTAAAACGTCCCCACACGCTGTTGACAAAGACTTAAGAAAAGCGCCAGCACAGATGAACAACTCCACGGCGGAAAGTTTGGTAGCAAATTTGTTCCGTGGAATTTTACAAACTGTAAAAATAGACCTCACCATTCAGAAAGCAATTATAAACTATGGAACATATAAGTGGTGCTTAGAAAATCAACAACTCATTTACTGTGGTTGATGGTGATGTAGATTAAAGATAAAATTCCTACAAAAATTTCACAATCTCCATAATTACATCGGGACCCTTGCGGTGCTACAGAGTTCGTGCACTGCAGTTGAGATCTTCCTGTGTAAGAAAGAGATCGGAGCACACGTGGTTACTCATTGCAATGATGATGTTCCTATCAATCAATCGATCGATGCACAAACTTCATAGCGGCAACAAATATCCTCAATGAATGCACCTCCGATTCTTCTGGCATAACTTTCTGCATAAGAGGGATGAAATTAACCATCCCTCTTACATAAATATTAGTGTAGCACAAAACAATACATTCACAATTTTTAACCGGAAGTCAAAAATGGTGTGACTAGACAAGAGCACTATATTGGAAGTCACACAAGAATTGTCAACCAACAAAGAAATGGTGTAAGTAGTTGCCACACGCTGAAATACTGAGGAGATTGGAGCATGTATGGACTAATTGGCGATAATGATCAAACGACTAAACTAGACAGTGTGCACATGAAAAATATTTTTGCCCCAAGTTGGCATAGAACCTCAGAATTAACACTGCACGTTGCTACTAGCAAATAGCATGTTATCGACTTTGTTATCCTCGTCCACCAGATTACCCATAAAATAAAGATATTTATTAAACAGTTGCATGAGAAAAATCGAACGCAGTCAGGACAAATTTAAAGACAGTAATCTATTTTGCAACTGTCTTAGCAACATCTATCCATGTTGATAGCGTGGCTGGAACGGCTATGAAATTAGAACTGTAATAGAAAAAATGGCATTCTTAACGCACAGGGAGTCTTTCCAAACAGGAGTTTCAGGCCTGTGAATCTCACTCGCTGACCACGCCTGTGTGGTGCCAGGGCCCGTAAGGGAAGCAAAGAATAGTACCACTGCAACTTACAAGGCATGTTGTAAGAGGCGACTGAGGTATGGTCCTAGGGAAGGTACACTAGCAATAAAAGAAATCGGATGTGTTGGCCTACTAGTAGGTGCATAACTGGCACAACGTACAATCGTTCTTAGGCTATAATCCCACACAAAACCCACAGAATGGTAAACAAGTGGTTGATATGGAGCGTTCGAAGGGAGAGAAGAAGTCGCTGACCAGACAGAGAGATGGGTGCCGATATTGGTACAGCCCAAAAAGGACGACATACCAAATATGGAAAAAGATAAATTAACCAATATCAACTGGCGTGTTGGGCCGCTGGATGCTACTAGATTTATTGAGGCGGGAACAGGATCACATATGGATATGTCTGGAGGGCTATGATCAAAGTCCTCATATAACGGACAACTGAAACCATGCTTCACAGCCATAAGTTACTACGGACATCTCCGGAAGGCTATGACCAAAGTCCTCAAATAACTGAAACCATGCCTCACAGCCATAAGTTACTATAGACAAAATACATGCCCTAAAACTCTACTAAATACAGTAGCAAACTTACCTAAATATGATACTATCCAGATCAAATGGATACTCAATTATACCAGTGGTAGGTACTCTAACACGTAAAATGTCTTGTAATGACGGCAGGTAGTCAGGCAGTGCAATTCTTTCAACACTGTCTAAGTAACTGTGGATTAGAATAAACATCTTTTGGTTACAAAACCAGAAAAACAGCTACAACAACATATTAACGCTAGGTTACGACAAGTCACTTGACAAACCGTTTGGACAGTACCAATTTCTCTGCAGGGCCCATCAAATGCCAAAATGATTTATAAACAACAAATATTGAAAGGATCCAGTATTTGTCTACAATTCTTTGTAGAATACATTAGAGAATACATCAGAGAAACCATGTACCTGTGGAATTTAATTGCCTCACGGCTAGTGCAGTCGCATGAAACTGTTCAGGTTACAATTTTTCTTTACGCCCCCAACAGAATAAAAATAACTCAACATGGATTGAACCCCGGGGCTCCGCATACCGGAAGAATTTTCTGTTGTGTAGAAATAATAAAATACCAATGAAAGGACTTTCTATTTGTCAATCATAATCAAGTGCCTTGCTTGCCAGCATAGACGATCATGTTTCTCCACAACTCTCTCCATCCCTGGTATAATTAATCAGTTCTGAGGCGGATCTCTTGTTGAAAACAAAATATCAGACCATCCAACATCTTCAGCATCTACCTTCCAAGATCACTCCTTCACTGTATTTTACCCATTGTCACCAAATGTTCTAAGCCCAGTTTTTGCATTATTGATCTTATTCTTTTTATCAGCTTTCTTTGTGTGCAGACCTCTTTCAAAACCCCATCATTTGTTTTCTTTGCTGTTCATGTAATTTTCAGCATTCGTCTGTAAAACCACATCATTTGTTTTCTTTGCTGCCCATGTAATTTTCAGCATTCGTCTGTAAAACTACATCTCTGTGGTTTCCCAATGATCTTATTGATTGTTTATTCATTGTCCATGATTCGCTTAAATACTTAAGTATTGGTTCAATATAGCACTGGACTGCTCTTTTCATGAGCTCATTGGTAGTGAATTCATGCATAGCATGTTCTTCATTTTCATAAAAGCTGCTTTCGCTTGAACTATTCTACTCCTAATCTCTGTTTTACATCTTCCATCTGATGTTAGGAATGTTCCCAGATACTTGAATCGATGGACTTTTTTCAGTGTTGTGTTATTTATTTTGATATTGCATTTCTGTGTTTACTGTTTCCTAGAGATAACCATAACTTCTGTTTTCTTCATGCTTAATCCTTTCTTTTCACTTTCTCTCCCTAGTATGTCTATCAAGTCTTGTAGATCTTGATCATTTGTAGCCATGAGAATTGTGTCATCAGTGTATCTTAGATTGTTCACATTTTGTCCACCAACTGTCATTCCTGCCTTTTCTTCCTGTCTGGTGAGCGAATGCATCCTTATCTTACTCCTAATTGTACCTCCTGATAGATTCTACTCTGATTCTCTAGTCTTATGGCTGTGCTTTGTTGCCGGTACATATTTTTTGTCTAGGAATACTAAAATATTAACGGACACACTTTTCATGTGCGGATGCGAAAAAATCTTTGAATGTTCCATATCGACCACTTGTTAACTCTTTGTGATTTGTATGTGATTCGATCCTAACAGCGATTGTATGTTGTGTCAGTTATGTGTCTACAAGTAGGCCAACACATTTCCCTAGACTCCTATCTCAGTCAGCTCTTACGTCACGCCTTGTGTTACTATTCTTTGCTCCCCTATGAAGTCTCCAGCAACACACGAGCGATAACTTCACCAATAACATGCACACACAAGCATTATCAACTTACTATTTTGCAGAGTCTGTAAGCTGATATTCACGCCTTCTGTCATAGCACTCTTGAATGCCGTCATCACTCCATAAAGAGATAACAGCCTCAACACATGCCTTGTCAAATGTACTGACTGTTTCATAATCAACTTGACGAACCATATTGCCATAACCCTAGAGGAGAGAAATAGTTCAAAATATTAACATATCATCAATTAGTTTGCACTGAGCAGAACTTTACCACCCTAACAGTCCTTCGGAACTTCTCTCATAGGTCAGATGTCCCACCTCTGCAGCTGTCATGCTCACATCAGTTATATCCTCAATCCATCTTCTTCATGGTCTTCCTCTTCTCCTCTTTGCCTGAATGCCTCCTTCCATAATTGTCTTCTCTAACCCTTTGTGTCTTTTTATATGTCCAAAATACCTCAACTTTTTCTTTCTTATTTGTAGCTTCAGCCAGTTTTCTTTGATTTTGAGTTCTTTCTGGATAGATCTATTTGTTCTTTTCTCCGTCCATGATATACGGAGGACTATCCTGTAACACTTATATTTGAAAGCACTTATATTTTTCCACTGCCTTCTTAAATGTCCATGTTTCACATCCATACGTTGTCACTGGGTTCCCTATACATATAGGACTGAAATGTAGGCATCTCCCATACTGACATACTGCTTGACAGTTGTGACAAGACTAACTATATTTGTTGGCGACCATAGATAAATTGTGTACAAATGCTGTGTCAAACACAACCCATGTGTTACTATTTGGTTCTGCAAGATCATGGACACAAACTTGCAAAAAATGTGTTGTTAAATGTTTGTTTTAAGTGTTTTCATGACGAAAAGATGTGTTGAAAATGTGGAAAATTATCATTGTAAGCGGAAAACAACCGAGCAAGGTGTCAAACATGAGTTGAATGATTACGAAGACGATTAGACTTCAACTATGATTATTTTGATAAGGATATCGGAACTATCGGAAAAAGTCTCAAGGAAATGGATTGACTTCATTGGACTCAGTGTCCCCATATGGCTCTGTTCCTGATGGCAGAAATTGTATGCCATCTACCGGGAGTGTTGCATCAAGCAAGAACTCTGTAACTCCAGAAATAATACAAGAAATCTCAAGGGAAAATTGTGACTAGATCATAAATCAGATAATTTAGAACGTCTGTGTGGTGCCATGGCTCACAAGGGGAGCAAAGAATAGTAACACTGCGACCTACAAGGTAACTATAAGTGATGACTGGGGTGGGGGCCTAGGGAAGCTACCCTAGTAAATAAAGTGTCGCAGAAATCGGATGTGCTGGTCTACTTGTAGACGCATAACTGACACACAAAGTAAAATCGTTCTTAGGCTCATGCACATCCGATTTCTGTGACGCATTTTATTTACTAGGGTAGCTTCACTAGGTCCTACATCAGTTGTCTCTTACATGTCTTGTAGGTCGCAGTGGTACTATTCTATACTTCCCTTGTGGACCTCGACACCACGCGGGCGACGAGAAATGACTTTGAAATATGATATTACTTTGTGCTTTATCTTTGAATAAAAAGTAAAGAAACTTTTTTGTTGTTTTATAAAATGAGTTATATAACACAGTGTTAGCGCCCCCTTTCTTTCACCAAATGGTACATGTTAGTTTTAAAGAGACAGTTAAAGGCCTCAGATTGACTTCATTGCACTGGGTTTCCCTATATGGCTCAGTTGCTCTCCGTAGAAATGGCACAGCTCCTGCCGAGAGTATTGCACAGACAGCATAAACACTGTAGCTTGGGTCGCAAATTTAGGTATCTCTGAAAAAATGCACTCGTGAATTGAGCGATGCAGTTCGAATTCAAACCGATCACATCCAGAGCACAAGGCAAATGACTTAATCATTTCACCACAGAGAAAACCACATAATGGGCAATGTGGTTAACAAGATACTGAAACCTTCAGCACATTTTTACTAGTCTATGCCATTATTGTTAGTTCTTCTGAATGCCCTCATAGATTGTGGCAGCAAAGAGAATTTTCATTTAAACCAATCCACATCAACTGCTAGATTGCAAGAGCTGAGATTGAAGATTGGAGTGGCCAGAAAATAGCACAACAGGTATATGAATGGGCTCATCAATCAACATTGAACTGGTATGGTTAGTAGCTGGACACTGTTGAAGATATTGTGAAGAAGATCGGAGAACTTAAGGGCATGTTCGGAGTGCAGTAAGATATTCCAAATTGAAACTGTTATTATTTGAATATGTTTTATTTAAACCGTTGTTCACAAAACAATGCATTTCTATTGATCGATTGATTAATAGGACCATCATCACTGCACTTCAGTGAGTAACCATGTGTGCTTCGATCTCTTTCTTAACTCTGTAGTGCCGGTGAGGGTCCACGATGTAATTTTGAAGATGGTGAAGATATATTTGTAGGAATTTTATTTTAATCTTTGCTAATTAATTTTGCCAGGCAGCGGCTTTCCAGCTGCTCTTCTCGATTTTGAACTGCCAATGGTTCTTTTGTGTGTTCAAATTGAACATGGGACCTAAGTTTTATCGCCCATCTCCGATAGGACTAGGAACTCGATCTCACCTACACTTAGATCAGGGATCTCTGGAAAATATCCAGATGACTGACTCCACAAGGTATCGAACCAAGTACCTTTGGAACGAGAGACGAGCATGTAACCTCTATGCCACTGAGACCCTCATTTTCATTATTGTAGAATAATGAATTACTTTTGATAAAAGCATCAGAAATAATTTAGATGTCATGGAACATTACTCTTATTTTAGCATAACAATCACATTGTAATATGCACTAATGCATCTCAACAACTGAATATTCTCTGAACGCTTCATAACGACAACCTATTAAACCACTCTTTGTGATTTGTATGTGTTCTGAGTCTAAGAGCGATTGTACGTTGTGCAAGTTATGCGCTAATGCATCTCAACAACTGAATATTCAATATGAATACATTTGATATACCAAGACATAGTGGTATCTGATTGAAGGGTCCATGTGGCATAGAGATTAGACGCTCATCTCTTAAGTGCCAAAGGTACCTCGTCGTTCCGAGTAGAGCCATCCGATATTTTCAAGAGATCCTGATCTCAGTGAAGGTGAGATCGATTTCCCTAGTCCTACCGGAGACGGGCGATAAACGTAGATCCCGTGTTCAATTTGAGCATGTGAAAGAACCCTGGCAGGTTATTTTTTTCCCGATCTAGAAGCACTTGAGCTTTCAGCTCTTCGGCTCGGTGCCATGGACATTATAACCCTTCGGTTCGGTGCCATGAACACCGTAAATCTGGGACTTTCTGCCATCCATGCGAATTGAACCTGCACACACAGAGGGATAGTCACCCGTAGTCCAAGGCGCTACGAACACGCTGGGCAGACGGGCGTCCCTGGCAGTTCAAAATTGAAAAGAGGAGACTGGAAAGCCGATGTCCAGGCAAAATTCATTAGAAAAGATTAAAAATAAATTCCGCCAGTGGTTACCGGGCCCAAATTTGGGGTGTAAAGAATAGAACCACTGTTACCTGCCACGCATGTCGTAAGAGGCAACTAAGGAGGTTTGGCTGA
The DNA here is from genome assembly GCA_020796225.1 of Arion vulgaris. Taxonomy (NCBI): domain Eukaryota; kingdom Metazoa; phylum Mollusca; class Gastropoda; order Stylommatophora; family Arionidae; genus Arion; species Arion vulgaris. Next base: position 5,625,394 of record CM036777.1, on the reverse strand, counting down.
AATCGGATGCATGTGTCCTAAACGTGTAGAAGCTTTATGCGTTTAGGGGCCTACCAAACCAATGTGCAACGTATACACGTTCTTGGCAAAGATCAAACATATCACAAAGAGTGATTATAATTGGTCGTAAGAACGAACAAAGAAGAAGAAAATAAAATTCCTACAAAAATATCTTCATCTTCAAACTTACATCATGTACCCTTGCCGGTACTACGGAGTTCGTGCACTGCAGCTCAAATCTTCCTTTGTAAAAAAAGAGATCGGAGCACACATGGTTACTCACCTAAGTGCAATGATGATGATTCTATCCAATCAATTAATCAATAATACTTTAACCCTCTCATGTATTTTGTCCACTGTAGTGGATGGCTAGCATTTGTTCGTTTCACAGATAACGTGTGTTTAGTGACCTCTGACGCATGCAGTCTACTACTACTTAGGACTTGCTGTGGATGGTGTGTCTATTGACAGAGTGGTAAATTAACTTGTACTTCTACTGTGTAGTCAAGATGGCAAACGAGAACATATCCATTCCAAGAATTTTCGCATGATGTACACTTAAAACTTGACAAAATTCAAAACACTGAGTGGTATTGGGGTTTGGTAGGGCTCAAAGAAAAATGTTTAAGTATGTATGTTTCATTTTAATTTATATTGTTCTTTACAAGTTTATTCAGGCTTTGAAAGAGTTACCAGCCACGAAGGAGGAAATAGATTTGACATCAAAAGCAGACTGAGTAAAGCACAAATTGCATTCATGATCCTTCAGATTGTCTCCTTCAAACGCTCCACATAAACCACTTGTTAACCACTCTGTGTGATTTGTATGTGATCTGAGCCTAAGAGCGATTGTAGGTTGTGCCAGTTATACGTCTACAAGTAGACCAGCACATCCAATTTCTGCTAGGTTTTTTATTTTCTAGGGTAGCTTTCCGAAGTCCTACCTCACTTGCGGGCCTCAGCACCACACAGGCGCTTCAGATGGTCTGATATCGCTCGATTGGTTCCCGGGGCCCACATTGGGGTGTAAAGAATAGAACCGCTGTTACCTGCCTTGCATGTCGTAAGAGGCGAGTAAGGAGGTTGGGTGTGGGGCTAGTCATCCCACACCGTAAAAAACACTAGATGGCTACAGAACGGAGAGCAAACCGAGTAAACACTGGCTGAAACCGGACACATTGCCGAAGGATAAGCACCAGGGCTCCAAATGGTGCTGAAGATGTGACGTAAAACACACCAATGCTAGGGCTGCATTAATCAGATTTCTACAAGAATAGATTTTATGAGGAGGTCTGGTACATCGGTCTGGGTGGTGATCGAGAGAGAGAGACAGAGAGATGGTCTGAAAATCAGCCCAATGCAGCATCAGAACCAAGATTAACACAAAGCGCAGCTGTATGCTATCTACTTTACTATACGGATCATAACATAACATAGAGTTAAATAAGAGCAACATACCCGATTTGCAGGATTGATATACTGAATATTGAGCGTATCCATAGCACGAATCATAGCATGCATTGCCATGAATATATTTTGGTACACAATTTTGATGTGGCTGCGTTTGTCCTCATCTGAGTAGCCGGCGCCATGTATAATCCTCATCTGTTTAATGAAAGTACTCTTTCCAGATTCTCCAGTACCTGTTTCAAGAGAAGTACAATTACAATTAGAATTATTGATTAGAATGATTAGCAAAACAAAGGAATAGTGAACATTCAACTACAAATTTTAAAATAAAATCTCTCCTATACCTGTTAGGAGATAGCTCAACATTCTGTGGCATAGGTTAGGCGATCGTTTCTAGTTCTGAAGATACTTGGTTCGCTCCCTTGTGGAGATATCAGAATATTTCTCCAGAGATCCCTGATCTCCGTGTAGGTGAGAACGAATTAATATTCCAATTGGAGACGGACGATAAAACATAAGCCGTGTTCAAATTGAACACGTAAAAGAAACCTTCATAGTTCAAAATCAAGAATAGCCACTCTTCTGGCAAAAACATTTAAAAAAATTGTAATCGTACAAAACATTTTGCCATCTTCTAAATTACATTGGGAATCCTTGCCGGTACTACGGTGTCTCTGTGCACTGCCAATGAGATATTCTAATCCTGACACTGTGAGACAAAACATGATTAGAGAACAGAAGAAAGGTCTTAACCTCCCAAATAAATGTTAACAAAAATAATTCAAATTATGAACCGGCTAAGCTTTGTGGTAGTGGGTTGGATATTCTTCTTCTGTTTTTCACTAGATTGGGGTTTCGGATTCTCTAATAAAGGCAACCTTCTGCCTCAGATTATCAGCCATGCCATACAGTTTGTCTTGAACACTAGTGTAAGTGGGCCACCTCTTTCTTCTCAGTCTGCATACTGGGGGCAGTTCTGTAGGATATGTTCTGTTGGCATACTGCCCAAGCCACAGGGGTACAGGTCGCTGGTGCCTATCTTGAATTTAGTGTACAGGTGGTGTCTCATTCGGTTGTGATCCGCCCCGAGGCGAAGTATGGCTGTCTGGTCCCTTCTGGACAGTTGGTAATTTCCATGGTTCTTGTTGAAACACAGGATTCTCTCTCGACGCGATCACGCCAGACGATGAACCAGATCTCCCATACATTTTATTCATGTGGAAATCGGATTCATGCAGCCTTAGCGTTGGTGTGTTTTACATCACATCTTCAGCACCATTTGGAGCTCTGGTGCTTATCCTTGGTGATGTGTCCGGTTTCAGCCAGCGTTTTTTGTTCGCTCTCCGTTCTGTAGCCATCTAGTGTTTTTTATGGTGTGCCGTAGTTAGCCCCACACCCAACCTCCTTAGTCGCCTCTTACGACATGCATGGCAGGTAACAGTGGTTCTATTCTTTACACCCTCAATTTGGGCCCCAGTAACCACTTGAGCGCAAACACAGGATTCAAACCACAAACCTTTATATCTTACAGCACCCACTGTCTAGCCCTAGAGATTAGCGATGTTAAGAAAACAACCAGCTAGCTCTCCAAAACTGTACTATGTCATGTCTTATACAAACAGCATGGACTATAGAACACAGAATAATTAGGTTATATTCAATCAAACAGTGTTTGCACAAACACACGGGATTAGCTTTGTGTGACTGTATATATAAGACGAAATGGTTATTGGTTACTAAACTGACGTTATTGAGCTCCGGGCAGACCCATAGGTGCTCATCTCCCCCAGTTTTACTTGTACAATGGGTAAATCACCGAACTGCTTAAATCACAGATCGATTTAACATCTATTTTAGTGTCATCCAACAGACAGTCGCGAAGAGCCCGAAAAACATCTCCTTTATCCATCTTCAACTCCCAACAATCAATGTTGTTGATGTAAGCCTGTCCGCTCTCTCATTACCTTAAACACCTGCATGCCCAGGACGAAATAACAACATACATACAGACATGTATACACATAAAACATACATGCGGACATCATTCATAGGTAGCTTCAAGGTTTATTGTAACAAGAGAATAAGAAGTTTTAAGAATTCCAGTGGAAGCACCAGAATTGACTATGATGCACACATGTCCCATTTCCACTGTGGGGAATCTACACTTGTTAGGGCTAACATTTGTTTCATCTTTCGTCAGAGGTTATGAAATTTTTCTGTCGTACTTCCTCTCAGAAGCAAACATTTGAATAAAACTTATTAATCTTAGCTCTGAGAGGAGTGTCTGGCTCAATGGGTTACGGTGTGGCTTCGATGTGGGAGACCTGTGTTCAATTCACGGTAAGACCAAGGATTTTTTTCTGTCAGGGCATAAAAGAAAATCAAAACCCTAACAATTTGCTGCGACTGCACTAGCCATGCAGCCATTAAATTCCTCAGGCTCTTGTCCTACACTGCCCTAAAAAGCGGTACTACAAGCAGTAATGGCAGTAACCTTAGCTCTAGCCACACAGAGTTCTCAACAAAGTTAGGAATGAGGTAGAGGCCTTTAATGTAACTACAAAAACGGCACTACCACTCGTGGAAGATACTTGGAACAAATAGTGCTTTCGACAGACGCGTTGCTGTCTGCCATCTCAGCACTTAAATCTGAAAGTAACACAGAAATGAATGATCTTAAGACAACCTTGGATACAGAATGAGATAGATTGCTTTAACGTGACTTCCGGTTCAAAATGATGAATGTCAACGTATTGTTTTGTGCAAACAATATCGACTTTCTTGCAAACAATGCCCCAACTCAAGCGGCCAGAAGTATGGACAGAGCCGATATCAATGCGGATCGCTCTCAATTATGTGACATGAGCAAGTCTCAGACATTGGAACGAGTTCGATAATTAGGCATTAAGTTTGGACATGTCAGACAGTGTCGTCTCCGTGGTAGAGAGAAAAGATATGGTAATCAACTTCTCAAGGGTATGGTGAGCAAATGGACTTTGGGATGGTTGCTGCAGCGAGGACAGAGCACAAATGGGAATGCCTAATGTGCCATGATGTTGATCGCATAACATAACATTGTTTTGTGCGATACTAATATTTTGTGTAAGGGAATGGTTAATTACATCCCTCTTTAGCAGAGTTTAGCACAAGAATAGGTTGTACCTCATTGAGGGTCATCGCCGATGGTACGGATTTCGTGCATCTATGCTGGAGTTTTCCCTAGCGTTTGTCAAGAATTCCCTAAGGGAGAGAGTATGTGTAAATAATTCAAGTAATAGTGGTGAATCTACAACCCTAAGTAGATTGCAATAATACCAAGTCAAATGTGGTGTAGCTAGACAAGAGCACCAAACTTGTAACCAAAGAAGAGTAGTAAACCAACAAAGAACCGGTGTCGCTAGCTGCCACACGCTGAGAGATATACTGAGGGGGAGCACTAATGGACTATTTGGTTAGATGTTGGCTGATGATGATCTAACAACTACATTAAACTTGAACATGACAGCAACAGAGGCAGGATATGTGGACGTCAGACCTTATGTGACAAATTCCGAAGGACTTATATGGTGGTAAAATTCTGCACTGGACAATCAGCTGAATAACGACGACGAGTCTCATACTACACTCATCTACTCAGACTACTACTGTGGCGGGGGATATGACAGAAGTGTGTGACTATGATTCTTGGTAGACTGTGGATTACACTTTACTAAACTAAAGTCTTTAGTGATCCTGCATGTAATTGTAGTAGTGACCCTCAGGCCCTGTGTTATGAACTTATGTGTAACAAGTGTGTGGTCAGTCTGTGTTTATCTACTATATTTACAAAAGCATATCGAGTTTTGAAAGATGACCCCCCAAACAATACACATTTGTCAATGAAATGTAACTGCAAACAACAAATGGTATTATAAAGAAAGTGTCAGTGATTTATAATGAATTTGTTCCATCTGATAACTGACTTGCTGAACTAAGATGGCGGCTGTGCATCAAGTAACTGTTGTAAGCATTTTAAACTTTCATAGCAAATCTCAGATATCTACAGGATGTTTGAACATTTTATAACATAGATTGGTAATGAATTCAAATGCATGATGATAACCGGTTTCCGAAGTAAAGATATAATAAGAGTAGAGAGGTATTTTTTTTCACATGCTGTCGCAACTTTCATTTTAAAAATCAACGATTTAAAAAAATGAAGATGCTCCTTCTCGTTTACAAAGTACCAGCATTTAAATATCTAGACATTTGTATGTTTATATCGATAGAAAACGAGATATTTCCCAGCCCAAATTTGTAAAGCCGACACAGACAAAGCGAGAAGAATAAGACATTGAACGCAGGATTTGATTTCCAAGTACATGTACATAAATATAGAGAAATTAGGTCAAGCTTTTGAACCGCGATACCGAGTACCTACAAAATGGCGACCATTAATTACAATAGCAATTGACTTTGTTATTGTACATCAGTTTTAAAACGCTTAATTGTAATGAAAACTGAAATTATTAAATGTGTAAGATAGAATTAAGTTATCAAAGATGTTATAACACGATGTATTGATTGATAAAATGTGAACTTGTATCGCCACGACTTAGCCGGTGGGGTACAAAAGCGGGTCTTGTTTTGGGTGGAACACACGAGTGGGGATCGCCTGCTTGCAATGCAGATTATAGTACTAAAGAAAAACGCAAACTTTATTGGTTTGTGCACTTACCTAATAAAAGAAGCTTTACCTCTCTTCTAGCATCTCGTTTATCTCTTTGGATCTGACGGTTAATCTCTTTATTTATCCGTATTTGCTCCCTTCTCTCAACTGGAATACAACAGGCCATGACGCTGCTGACACAGTCACGCAGACGAGAGGTGAAATATAAGTCAGCAAGGCCTATAAAATCGTTATTCACCCAATGTATTTTGTTTATCATACGTCCCGGTGTAAAAACATAACAATAAAAGAACGAATTCACAACAAAATCGACTACGGCACCTCGCCGATTGATACTCAAAGTTGCCGAACCATTGAGTCGATTTAGAAATGGAGGCACACAGAATTATATTTGGGTGTGGATCAGTGGGAGTGTGTTCAAATGTAACACACGCCATCGGTAACCTACTTAGCCTAGACGTATTTCTTCAATTTTACTCCTGCTCTAACTTTCTCAACAAAATCCTTCGTTTCTTTGTTGTTTTGTTTTTTTTGTTCCAGATTAATTTTAAGACATTCCATGAGACTTTGGTCGAGTTCACATTCTTATATAACAGACGTAAGAGCCAAGGGGGTAAAAATTATGGGATGTTCACTGACATGAGGCTGACCAATGCATACCTAATGAGTCGGTGCCACAAGATTCTGACTTTAAATTCTGAAAACACACCACGTGCTAATATAATGAAGTCTCAGTCAAATTGAAAATATAATTATACCAAACAAATTGTATAAATATATATATAAGCATGTATGTATACAGGCTGTTTTAGAATGATATTCTTAAAATGCACTCAAAATTAGAAAATATCAGATGTTTAATTCTCACAAAAGAGTTAATTCTTATTCTTCATTTTTGTTGGCCTACACGCCTGACTTAACCAAAACAAGGTTCGTTCTTAGGTTGAAAGTGCGTGCCTCGGCTTAAAGAGGCTACATTAACAAACAACATTCGGTTTAATTATCACAATTTTAGAATGTCATCCATTTATGTTATACCACTGACTGCATCACCTTCTATGATTAATCAAATCTAATGCGAGGTTAAGGTACGACCCAGTAGATGTGATACTATAATATGGGGTTTTATGTTCGCAAAATGTTATCAGCAAACCTATATATAAAGCTATTCCACATGTTATCAGAGAACGGGGTTACGGATAACCCAGATTTAGAAAACAAAACAGACCTGTTACAGAAACTGTTATTGATTGATTGATTCTTAGGACCATCATCATTTCACTTTGGTGAGTAACCATGTGTGCTCTGATATCTTTCTTACACAAGAAGATCTCAGCTGCATTGCACGAACTTCGTAGCACCGGCGAGGGTCCTCGATGTAATTTTGAAAACGGTTTAAGATATTTTGTAGAAATTTTATTTTTTTAATCTTTCTTTTTTTCTAATGAATTTTTCCCGGACAGCAGCTTTCCAGCCTACTCTTCTCGATTTTGAACTGTCAATGGTTCTTTTACGAGCTCAAATTGAACACAGGACCTACGTTTTATCGCCCGTCTCCGATAGGACAAGGAACTGGATCTCACCTAAACTAAGATCAGGAATCTCTAGAAAAACATCCGATGGAATCTACGAGGGAGCGAGCCTGGTACCTTTGGCACGAGAGGCGAGCACCTAACCTCTGCGCCACAGTGACCCCCAACTGTTATTGTTTGTTTGCTTGTTTGTTTGTTTGTTTGTTGTGTGGGGGGTTTTAATCGAGACACGACACTTTCAACCTCATGACGAACCTTTTATTAGTTATATCAGTGCGTAAAGGCCAACAAACAATAAAAATTATACTTAACTTCTTTTGGAGCACAAAGGCCCGTTCTAGAAATCTCTTTTTATCATAACTGTTAGGTAAAACATGATTGGAAAAAAGAAACAAAAAAGGAGGATCAAAATTCCAACGGCTATTCCTTTATTACGTTCGTTCTTATCATTCGTTGTGATCTGTGTGTTTGGGATGAAAATGGGATGTCCTTGAAAAAGACGTATAGTCGAAACATTAGATTTCTTTTAGTTTCTCTCGCATGCGCGCGATCACTGCTTAGACTGATGTATCAACTTCCCCATAAATCATATTCATGTGGGAATCTTGATTCATGCAGCCTTAGCATGGGCGTGTTTCGTCACATCTTCAGCGCCATTTGGAGCTCTGGTGGTGCTTATCCTTCGGCGATGTGTCCGGTTTTAGCCAGCGTTTACTGGGGTCGCTCTCCGTCAGCCTTTGACTGTCCCCAGCCGACCTGCAAGGCAGCAGGTTTCTGTTAGTTTTATGATTTGATTGTTCATTTTGTCTGCTTATGTGATACCGTGTCTTTGTTCTAAAACGTTAATTTATTAAGTATCACCGCAGCCTCCCCTTTGTTTTCTCCAGATCTGATCTGATTTGCTCTGACCACCTCAGATTTGTCGGTTTCCGTACATCGCCTGGATGAAATTGGGAATAAGTTTCGCCCCGGTTCTTGTGCATGTACTACGTTGCGCCCCGGTTCTTATGCATGTAGTACGTTGCGCCCCGGTTCTTATGCATGTAGTACGTGCCCGGTTCTTATGCATGTAGTACGTTCGCCCCGGTTCTTATGCATGTAGTACGTTGCGCCCCGGTTCTTATGCATGTAGGACAGGTAAATCAGAATTTCGATCTATGAAACTTATGAAAAACGGATGCCCGCCTGCCCAGCGTGTTACTGCGGGCGACAATCCCTCTGTGAGTACGGGTTCAATTCCGTGGGCTGGCAGAAAAGCCACAGGTTCTCCATATTTACATTGTTCGTGGCACCGAACCGAAGGGTTATGATGTCCATGGCACCGAGTCGAAGAGCTGAAAAAGCTCAAGTGCTTCTGGATCGGGAAAATGAAAAACTGACGTGTTACTAACAGTTTTATCATTATGTCTATTGTATTTTCGTTGGTGAATGATGAAATTGGTTGTCCACTCTTGTCGTTAAGCGTAGGGGTGGGAGCTTTAATTTTCGTTCTAGGGTCAGATGAGACGCCCATGTGTTATATCCGTGTTTATGTAGTGTGGTCTTGATATTGTCTATCCATTTTTTCTGGTCTTCCCTTGGCTCTATAACCTGATCTCTTTTTTATTGTATGCTGTTATTGGTGGTTGGTTGTATTCCATTCTCATTAAATGTCCAAACTACTGCCTTTGTTGTCTTTCAGTGTAGTCGGTGCATGAAGTTATGCCCACTCTTCTTCTGATACCCTCATTTCGTAGTCTGTCATTCCTGGTGACCCCCCCCCACTGCCTTCCTCAAACATTTCTCATTTCACACTTGCTGAGCTTTCTGTGATGTGTTGCTGTCAGAGACCAAGTTTGGCAATAGTAACAAAATGTTGGTAGGAAAATACTTTTCATCATGTCTACCCACTGTCATCTTGGTCTTTGGGTGTTGTAGTAATAGTGCCAGCTGGAAGGACACTGAATTTGCTTTTTGACATCTTGTCTCTATTTCTCTATCGAGTTTTCCGTTATGATCCATTGTAAACTCTGAATTGTAATACAAATGTGAATGTTATTACTATATTGCGGTCCAATGCTTCATTATGTGAAATAAAAAGCGTGGCATATCCTTTACAGTACGTTGCCATCAGCAACAGTAAACGAGTCGTCGTTGTTCTAGGCACCACTTATACATTCAGTAGTTTGCCATTGCTTTCTGAACGGTGATGGCTGTGTTTTACCTTTCACAAAATCTCACGTCAACAAATTTACTTCCAAACTTGCCTTCCGCAGAGTTTGATCCAGGTACACTTGGGTTGTGATCGAGATCACTACAACTTAACGCTCACATTGGGTGTTGGTGCATTGGGTATTGGTGCATTGGGTATTGGTGCATTGGGTATTGGTGCATTGGGTATTGGTGGATTGTGTGTTGGTGCATTGGGTATTGGTGGATTGTGTGTTGGTGCATTGGGTGTTGGTGCATTGGGTATTGGTGCATTGGGTGTTGGTGCATTGGGTATTGGTGCATTGGGTATTGGTGCATTAGGTATTGGTGCATTGGGTATTGGTGCATTGGGTATTGGTGCATTGGGTATTGGTGCATTGGGTATTGGTGGATTGGAGATTGTGTATCGCAAAATCAAATAAGATATGTCTTGTTAATCTACTTATTGTGCAGGATACTCCCCCTGGGATGGTATGACAGGACTGACTACAAACAGGGAACTCTGGGATAGAACAGAACATCGACATGCGGAACCAGAGTTAATGAGCAGAAGGTGAAGAAGAAGTTTACTATGTGGAAATGGAGAAGACCAGATTCGTATAAAACTTTGATCAAAAATCCAAATTTTTTAATTTTTAGGAGGGGTAAACTTGTCCCAGCGTATGGACACCCATGGGACCAAGTGTTATATTGGGGAATAGGGTGGGAAGCTTGTCCCAACGTATGGACACCCATGGGACCAAGTGTTATATTGGGGAATAGGGTGGGAAGCTTGTCCCAACGTATGGAACCCATGGGACCAAGTGTTATATTGGGGAATAGGGTGGGAAGCTTGTCCCAACGTATGGACACCCATGGGATCAAGTGTTATATTGACGAATAGGGTGTTATGTCCGTATTTTCTTTGACAAACTATACAAGATGTGTGTGATTTGGTCAAGATCGTGCAGGCCGCCTTTACTTCCAGTCCTCCCTGGTACCCAATTGAGATTGAGTCGACCAGGAGGCAGTTACAGTTGGGGGGACAAAATACTCACTGTGGATCGCATTTGTTGTGTCGGGTATCTCACAGAGGTTGCTATAAGAGACCAGGTTGTTGTATTTCTGTGATGTTGTCATCCGGTAGTGGGATAAACCAGAGCCACCTATAAACTTATGGGCCTTCGGACTCAGGTAAGAATTATGGGAAATCAGACTACAACTACACCACGTGATCTCGCATTCCAGTATTGGTGTATGTAGACGAATTCATTTTAAAATCAACACAAAATGCTAAATCGAAGTTATATTATGCAACAAATTAGGTTTAACAATAAGGAATATTAATTTATGAATATTTTCACAATAAATAGCCATAGACTCACAGAATTGAGTAAATTAAATCGAAGTTATATTATGCAACAGTTAGTTTAACAATAAGAATATTAATATTGAATATTTGTCACCAATAAATAGCCATAGACTCACAGAATTGAGTAAAATTGTAAAATTTCTAAATCGAAGTTATATTATGCAACAAGTTAAGTTTAACAATAAGGAATATTAACATTATGAATATTTGTCACCAATAAATAGCGATAGACTCACAGAATTGAGTAAAATTGTAAAAAGCTTGCAGTGTTCTATCAAACATCTGTAATTTATAGAGCCCCCTTTTCTGATCTAGGTCAGGGAATCCCATGTCAGTTGTCTGGCCTAGTTATCTAGAGTGGATGTGGATACATCCTAATCAAAGGAGATGTGAGGATCCTTCTTCCTTCCGCTCACCATCAAAACACCTTTGGGAAAGAGCGAGTACCGTTTATCGACCCCCCGCCCTCTTTCCTAATCTTGATACGGGAATAACACATGGTGGAGTGAGCTACGGAGCAGCTGACATACGTCAATTACGGTTTCAAATGAACGGCTGTAAGCAGAAGATCTCTATAGTAGACATAAGGACTATGATAACTAACCAGTAAAGACACTGTCTGGGGGTGGGAACAACTACGGCCGCATATAGTATAGACCGATAGCTCAGTCAGGTATCGGAAATTCCCGTTTAAGTGGGCTGACCTTTTGCATATGTATGATAGGACATTGGAAGCTTTAGTACAATTCTACACGATTCTATGAGTCCATGGTTCTTCTTCTTCTCTTCCACCATTTACTTCTTTATAGAAGTGTTGGGAGTGAAACGTAGTGATCTTGTGTGTGCTTTTTTAAGGCACTTTGAAGCTGATATTCATGTTCGTAAGGCTGTTCTTGATGCCGTCGCTCCATCTTTTGCGTGGTCTTTCTCTTGCCTTGTACTCATTATACTTTTTCTGTGTGGCTCTCTGTGGTAGGCCATGGTTGTTTATTGATTAAAAGTGTTAATAATACTGATTTTTCTTAGTGATTAATGTAAGTTGTGACATAATATAAATTTCTTTTCATGCGTTGTGCTGTTTTTAAAATTAAAATAAATGTGTTTTCCTGTGTTGTGCTCTTTTGGAAATGAATTCCTCTTAAACTATCAATACTGGAATACAAGGATCAGGTAATGTGAGACTGGTGATGTATGAGAATTTCCTCTTGGCCTATATCCAATCAGACTTCAGGTAGAGGAAGATGTGAGAACGGCCATAGGCGCAAATACGGCAATGCAAGAAGAAGTCCCCCACCCCCATGTTCAAGAATATATTTTTGATATAAAAGTTTTATGCGAATCCGGTCTTCTCCATTTCTGCGTGATAAACTACCAACTAAATTGTGTTATTTCATTTTGTCCCCCTCCTGGAAAAATATACGAGGACGCTCATGACAATGGCAGACTACTGATCTTACGGATGTCTAGAAAATAGTAACAGTCGTTACGGAGCATGACGAAACAGGGTAGGACATCGTGTCCTATGATAGAGAATAATTCCAACAGAAAATAGTAGCAGTCGCTACGGAACGTCGCCCGAGTGGTTACCGGGGCCAAAATTTGGGGTGTAAAGAATAGAACCACTGTTACCTGCCACGCATGTCGTAAGAGGCGACTAAGGAGGTTTGACTGAAATCGGATGCATGTGTCCGCTAGGGAATGCTAACCCGAAACAAATGCTTGCAGAAAACGGATGCACCAGGCCATAAGGCGCATAACATGGTGCAACGATCCCTCACAATATGGAATAGGATAACGGATGCTATGGTCGCCAATCTGCCTCGTAGATTTAGCCACGTAGTAAGAATGTCAAACCTACCAACACAAGGGTGGCCAAAACTTACTGCGGGAAGAGGTCGGCACAAACTGGGAAGCAGAAATCATAGGAATTACATCCTATAGAACTGCCCCCAGTATGCAGACCTGAGAAGAAAGGTGGCCCACTTACACTAGCATCCAAGACAAACTGTATGGCGTGGCTGATAATCTGAGGCAGATGGTTGCCTTTATTAGAGAATTCGAAATCCCAATCTAGTGAGAACGCAAAAGAAGAAGTTACGGAACATGACTGAAACAGGGGTAGGACATCGTGTCCTATGATAGAGAATAATTCCAACAGGCTGTTATCGTGGTGGCAAAGTACTACATAGAATGAGCTACTGATTTATGATAATGTAGTTCTCTGATGGTCTCCCTATGACAAATTAGGTCTGATACCATGCTACAGTATAACTACAGATGAGGTACTTTCATCATCATCATTAATCCTCCGCTCCTCGTGGAGCATAGGGCCTCAACAGTTGTTCGCCACTCTTCTCGGTCTCTGGTTGTTCTTTTATAGTCTCCCAGGTCAATTGAGCACTCTTCAGCTCCTCAATAAGACCTCGTCTCCAAGTCTGCTTAGGGCGTCCTCTTTTCGTTTTCCCTGCGGGTTCCACTCGAGCACCTGTCTAGTGACACTCTGACTGTGTCTTCCGCAAGGTATGGCCTATCCATCGCCATCTTCTCCTCTTGACCTTTGTCATCATAGGTTCCTGCCCTTGTTCTTATCCACAGATCCGTGTTTGTAACTCTATCATACCATCTCAATCTGAGAATCCGCCGCAAACATCCGTTGACAAAGGTCTGGATCTTATTTGTATTTGCCCTAGTGACTCGCCAAGTTTCCGAGCCATACAGCAACACCGACTTCACATTTGAGCTGAAAATCCTGAGCTTTGTTTTCGTGGAGATGACTGCGGACTTCCACACCATGTGCAGGATCGCAAAGGCCTGTCGGGCCTTCCTAATCCTAGCATTAATGTCCTCATCTGTACCTCCTGATCTGCTGATCTTACTTCCAAGGTAGACAAATTCATCCACATCTTCTATGTCCCTTCCTTCAATCAGTATTGGATCTTGCTGTATGTTGTTGCTACGCATTACTTTAGTCATATAAGGTACTTTAAATTGAGATTTTTTCCTGCTTCTAAAATCTTAGTTACTGTCTATTTATGGTATCGTCATTCAACGCTACATATCGACCACTTGTTAACCACTCTGTCTGATTTGTATGTGATCTGAGCCTAAGAACGATTTATGTTGTGTCAGTTATGCGCTCATAGTAGGCAAGCACATCCGATTTATGTGCTTTTTATTTATTAGGGTAGCTTCCCTAGGTCCTACATCAGTTGCCTCTTACGACATGCCTTGTAGGTGGCAGTGGTACTACTCTTTGCTTTCCTTACGGGCCCGACAACACAAGGGAGATTTGTGGGGTATCAGATCTGGTTGATCTTATTTTAAATGCATTATTCCGGTGCTGACATATTCCAATAGTTTTATTTTAAAAAGACGTTTTAATGCATAGGGCTTTTTTTCCGTCCGCTTTCAACTCAGACGAAGTTTCATCTCTGAAACTGATTTTTGCGTGAAAATCCGTTTTTCCAATTTCTTACAATGGCAGCAGGTGCACATTGTAAATTACTTTACACTGGCAGCCGTGTGCTCAATGTACTCGTAATTAGTATTCCCTCGCCATACAGGCAGATTTTCTCCGACTTCAGAGGTACTCACGTTATCGTCCTGAGTAAGACCAGGGACTCGAACAAATGCCGGACAGTAGGTTCGAACCCGAGCTATGAGGCGTCTCACAGCTAGCAGGCTGAGCTACTATCAACTTACTCTAGGCAGTCCCCCTCTGCATAGGACTAACTTCAATGAAGCGAGTTTCTCCATGTTACTCAGCGCATTCTTCTTAACCAAAATGACACACCGTCTGCCCAGAGTATTACACAAAGCACTGCACAAAGTACTCACTTCGGCAACAATAATATGGATAAAAAAATCAAATCGTGAACCGAACCAGATTATACAGATTCGAACCCCCGACGTTTCGTAAAGAAAATCAAAAGGCGTAACTATTTCACCCCCGAAACGTCCACGAGGGTAAACGGTTAGCAACTACAATCTATGATTATGATAGATGCGACTACCTACAACTCTCCACCTTGTCTGCGAAAGTTGTTAAGCATTATCTGGCCAAGAACTATCGCTAACAAACAACTGTTTGCACAGCGTCAACAAGAGAATATAAGCACCATTACCCAAAAGAGACGCTGGAGATGCTGGTGTAAATGTATCTACCGGGGTTTCTCTCGTGGCTTTCCCGTCTTGTCGAAAGTACGGTATGCGTAACTTGCACAACCGAGATAGAGAATATGGTGTTTAATTTCTCTGACCATGTCTCTTTCTTCTGTAGGCTTAGTTAATTGCATATCCTCTACAGGACTTTGCGAAACAACCGCAACTTTTTAACGCTGTT
The DNA here is from genome assembly GCA_020796225.1 of Arion vulgaris. Classification (NCBI taxonomy): domain Eukaryota; kingdom Metazoa; phylum Mollusca; class Gastropoda; order Stylommatophora; family Arionidae; genus Arion; species Arion vulgaris. Next base: position 5,609,900 of record CM036777.1, on the reverse strand, counting down.
TGTGATTTTTCTAGGCATTATTACGTCCAGTAGTTTGCCACTGTTTTCTGAACGGGTGGTACCATCGTCCTTTTGTAAAAATCCACGCGAAATAATTTGCAACCAAACTGTCCGCAGCGTGTTCGAACTCAGAACGTTGGGGTTAATAGACCGAGTCACTATCCCCAGGCCACAGACACCACCCTTCTGTAGGCTAAAAATCTAATTCAAAGCTGTCATACGCGGCGTCCGTGTTATTCAGTTCTGGCGGCCTGTTTTACTCCCCCGACTTTAACTTTAATTTCAATAACAGAATGTTAAGAAAACAAAGTAGTTCTTAACAACAGAATGTTACGTGTTTTTTTTTTGGAAGCCTTCTCATTAAGACGTCTCCCACGTTTTCGAAGCCCTCCCATTAACAGGTCTCCCACGTTTTCGAAGCCCTCTCATTAACATGTCTCACGCGTTTTTGAAGCCCTCTCATTAACATGTCTCACGCGTTTTTGAAGCCCTCCCATTAACAGGTCTCCCACATTTTCGAAGCCCCCCATTAACATGTCTCCCACGTTTTCAAAGCCCTCTTATTAACACATCTCCCACGTTTTCAATCTCGTTTCCTTTAGTAACCATTCTACTGTCTCCTAACCACGCCTATTGAAAATACCGGCATCACAATTCATCCCTTCAAACAAATAACACAACACAGCCGACTCTGCTTTCAGAGACCGACCACCACGTCATGTTAACTTTCAAGAAGTGGAGCAGGCAGTTTGAGTACACAGTAGGAACCACCCTAGTAAATAAAAAGCGTCGCACAAATTGGATGTGCTAGTCTACTTGAAGACTCACAACATGCACAATGTACAATCGCTCTTAGGTTCAGATCACATACAAATCACAAAGAGTGGTTTAACAAGTGGTTGATATGGACAGCATCACAGAATGCTCCACATGTAGAATATGTGTAGCCAGAGCCAACTATAAACTTAATTAATTATATAAAGTTATTTAGAGTTGAATGTGAGTGTGAGCCTACTATCAAATATATATATATAGAGAGAGAGAGCGAATTCCTTGTAACCTTTTCAATACTTACGGTACAAAGTCACTGAAGTGTCCCATTTCTAGTCTCTATTGTGCAGGAGGGACAATTCCTTTCCTAACGTGTGGAACGCCGGGAGCGGGATTGAAATCACAACCCTCGTGTCAGAGTCAATAAGCGAACACTTTTTTACCCGATCCAGAAGCACGAGCTTTTCAGCTCTTCGGCTCGGTGCCATGGACATCGTAACCCTTCGGTTCGGTGCCACGAACACCGTAAATCTAGAGAACCTGTGGCTTTCTGCCAGCCCGCGGAATTTAACCGCACTCACAGGGGCAGGTCACCGTCGCCTAACACACTACGAACACGCTGGGCAGGCGGGCACTTACAGGGGGCTTGTCACCCATCGTCCAACGCGCTACGAACACGCTGGTCAGGCGGGCCATGCGAAGGCTTAATGATTACGCTTATCTGCCCCATTTTTAAATTGATAAAATTTAAGATAAGTGGTGACTGCTTCTCAATGGAGAAAATGTATTACAGAAACAAATAAAATTTTTCCCAAGAAAAATATACTAGAGAAGATTGCTAGAAGGTCATGGACAAAGAAGAGAAAGAATATAGACATCCCACAACAAGATCTGAACATCAAGGAACATTGTCTTAGCCAAAACAATATCTTTCGAAAGATGAATGACTTTGATGACATTAAAGGTCACACAGAAAGCATAAGACGTTCGGTTCCTAGAAGACTATGCAGGGGGGGACTAAGCGAAGGGATCGAATCTTGTGAAGATGACAGGAGGCTATCAATCGAAAATCAAGGTGGTCGATACTGGAAGGAGATGGGCACTCTGCGAGGAGATGAGCAATACTTCCAAAGTGAGACTAAGATATTGCGAAGGAGATCGGAGCACCTATGGACATGTCCGAGTGCAATGAAGATATTCCAAAACTGAAATTGTAGTGTCCACTTGATCGTGACCAAAAGGTTGGATCCTCCATAGAATCAAACTAATGCAGAGCAACTTTCATTGGAAAGAATGACAACGCTCGGTGTTTTTCACACGTGCAACCGTAACTGGGTCAACCCGCTGTGGCACTGACGGGTAAAGGCAAAGGTTAAAAAAGACGGCGAGAGTCCCGATGTTTTCTTCTTCTTTGCGTTCGTTCTTTACGACCAATTTTAATCACTCTTTGTGATATGTTTGATCTTTGCCAAGAACGTGTATACGTTGCACATTGGTTTGGTAGGCCCCTAAACGCATAGAATTCTACGTTTAGAACACATGCATCCGACTTCAGCCAAACCACCTTAGTCACCTCTTACGACATGCGTGGCAGGTAACAGTGGTTCTATTCTTCACACCCCAAATTTGGGCCCCGGTAACCACTAGGGCGGTCCCCGATATAATATTAAAGATAATGAAATGTTCTTGAAATTATATTGTAATTTGTAATGCTGTTTACACCTGCATCGGCTGTCCGGCACATTCTGAGCAATGTTGCCGCTTGTTTTAAATTGATACAAAAGTAGGACCACAGAAATAACAGAGGCACTGAAAGACACCAGGCACGAAACGCATACAAGAGTCCGTTCTCGAAACATCTTATACAAACGCTGTGATGCAGTCCATGATTAAAAAGGGGGAGAAGGAGGATGGGTTTTATACGTGCTGAATATGAATCATGAAACGCGGGTCCTACGTTTTATCGTCCGTCTCCGATAGGTCTTAAATAATCGATCTCACCTACACCGATCGTTTGAAAATATCCCAATCGCTCAATGCGGGAAGCGGTCTGAGCCTTTTTTTTTGGATATGGTGCCTGAGTCCGAGCACTGTATGTACCTCCTCGACACAGCAGAGAGCCCGCAAGTCAACCTTCAAAACGGAGGCTGCATTGATCTGATGAATATCTTCCCCCTGAACGTTTGGATAGAATACAGCGGATAGATAGGCGCGACTCTCTCACGACCACACTCTCTGCCATCATCTGATTGGACGAATAAAACAGCTCATTCATTTAATCGAACAGAGCTTGCCATTGATTGGTCTAATTTTAGAAATTCGGTAACTCATTGATAATCCGGCGGGACATAAACATCAAGCCCAGCCGGTCAAACCGTTATGTATGAAGATTTGGGAACGAAAAGTTTGGAAATGTGTATGATGAGAATAAGGAGGTTTTTATTTATTTTTGTAATAACCCCAGATGAAGTAACGAATCATCATCATCATCAACATCCCTTCCGGAACTTGGCTCCCATGACACCAGTCCTGAAAACTTTCTGTTCTGTGCAAGTTGGTCAGCGTGAACAGCAGTCATTCTCAGATCGTCAATGACATCTTGCACCCATCTCTTCGTCCTCCTCTCATTCTTCTTCCAAGCACCATTCCATACAAAGGTATCTTCTCTAGGCACTCATGTGGTTTAGTGTGTCCAAAATATTTAATTTTCCTTGATGTCACGCTCTTTAATAACCAAGTCTCTCTCTCTCTAATATCAAGCTGTTGCAGAACAGAAGCATGTGTTCTTTTCTCTGCCCATGATATTCTAAGTACTCTTCTGTAACATTTATATTGAAAGGCATTAATGATCTTCGCACGGCCTATGTCTCACAACCATGTTGCAAGGAAAAAAACAATCTTTAAACACTCCTCAATATCTGTTCGTATCTCATGATCACTAAATAAATAGTGTACAAGTATTGGCAGCTTTGAGAGCCGCTGTAGCGTAGTTGTTAGTGAACTCGCTTCGCAAGGTTGGTGGTCTGGGTTCAGCTCCCGCAATATGTGCGTGAAATTTTTCCCGACCACGACGGCTCTCAGGTCGACCCAGCCTCAACTAGGTACCAGACATGCTCAGGGAAAGTAAAGGCGGCCGGCGTGATGCTGACCACATCACCCATCGTGTGCCGACGTCAATGAAAAATACAGGCCTAACACTGTATTGACCTATATACCATGAGGTATGAAAGGGTTCCTTTATTTTTACTTTCCTATTAGCAGCTTCCGGGACGCCCGAGTGGTTACCGGGGCCCAAATTTGGGGTGTAAAGAATAGAACCACTGTTACCTGCCACGCATGTCGTAAGAGGCGACTAAGGAGGTTTGGCTGAAATCGGATGCAGGATGCACATGTCCTAAACGTGTAGAAATATATGCGTTTAGGAGCCTACAAACCAATGTGCAACGTATACACGTTCTTGGCAAAGATCAAACATATCACAAAGAGTGATTAAAATTGGTCGTAAAGAATGAACGCGAAGAAGAAGAAGCAGCTTCCGGGAAAAACAAATCACCAAACACAGGATTCGAATCACTCTCTCTTACGACACACATTGCCTAGCCTAGCAATAAGAGCGTCCTTACAAACACAACCAGCGAGCTATTCTGAAAAATGGCTTTACTGTGTAAGGTGTAAGGCAGTGCTGTCCAACACGTGACACCCGGGTTCCACAGCGCCCGTGTTATACACATACGGCGTCCTATTTTACTTTGCCAGCTTTAACGTTAATCAGATTTCTCTAGAAAACTGTTTTTCTGATCACTCCCATGAATACGATCTTCCGGCTTTGGCAATCTTGTTTTCTTGTATAACCATTCCACCGGAGTGGTTACTGGGGCCCAAATTTGGGGTGTAAAGAATAGAACCACTGTTTCCTGTCAATCATGTCTTCAGAGGCGCCTAAGGAGGTTTGGCCTAAAATTTGGCTAGGGAATGCTAACCCGAAACAAATGCTTGCAGAAAACGGATGCACCAGGTCGTAAGGCGCATAACATGGTGCAACGACCCTAACAAAGAGGAATGGGATAACGGATTCTATGGTCGCCATTCTGCCTCGGAGATTTAGCAACGTAGTAAGAATGTCAGACCTACCATCACGAGGATGGCCAAAACTTACTGCGGAAGAGGTTGACACAAACGGGGAAGCAGAAATCATAGGAATTATATCCTACAGAACTGCCCCAGTATGCAGACTTGAGAAGAAAGAGGTGGCAAACTTACACTAGCGTCCAGGACAAACTAGTGAGAACGCAGAAGTATAACCATTATACTGTCCCGTAGGCCCACAAGTTGTTTTTTCACACTGGAGAAATCGTCTGCATCTCAGCTACACTAACCTTTTCCCTCCGTACTTTTATTTTAACACCCTGGCGCATTTATATTGCACTGTATACTGAATTAGCCTGTGTTTTGGTTTTGTATAATCTTTAAAAATGCAGCAAGACAGTATATCGACTCAAAGGTGTGAATGAGTTAATATTAATTTTGAGATTTTTAGTAGTAACAGTAATGCAATATATCCTATATTAATATATTGCTCGGACACATGGACAATGAACAATCAGTTATAAACAAGTTTAGAAAACTAGGCATGAAGAAACAACTATTAATAGATATAAAATTCAGACAAATATTTTGGGTACATAAAGGCATGACACCTTGATAAAATCTTTACTCAGGAAAGTTAAAGACGAAGAGCAAGACCGAGAGATAAGTGAGAGGAAACTTTAAGAAATGGACATGATATAGCCTGGCAGAGTGCAACACCAGGCAAAGACAGAGGATGCCGAGATTCATTGCATTATGATGATGACGAGTACTGCAATCATCACAGGCGTCAGCCTCCACAAGCATCAGTCATGTGCGCCCCAATATATAAACGTCTGATAGCATTAGGGTGACACAAAATGGTTAGCAGAGCGGGAAGACATATTGCAGTTTTATAACACTATATGGCGAAATGGAATTGATTCAATACCTGACTCATTGAACAATGTCGGAAAACGTAAACACAAACTACTGTAGTTTTACAAAGTACAAAAACAATACGCAGGCCTTTATCAAGTAAAGAATACAGAAGAAGGGAAGATTAATCATCATCAGGTGCTGTGCCGGCTGGCGTAGGCGATCATCGATCTCCACAAATCTCTGTCATTGGTGTTTGCTACCAACTCAGATGTTGACGCTCTACCGTGCCATGAAGTCAGGCTTTTCAAAATTTTCTGTCTTCCTCTGTCTCGTCTACCCTCGATTTTACCGGTTGTCACAATGTGTTCTAAACCTCCCTCATCATAACATGCCCAAAAATGATGACTGCCTCTTTCGTATATTGATAAGCTTTCTCTGTGTCTTGATCTCATTCAGCACCTCAACATTAGTCATTTTAGCAGTCCATGGGATTCTCACCATTCTTCTGTAAAACCACATCTATGTGGCCCTCAGAGATTTTTCGATCTGTGTGTTCATTGTCCATGACTCGCATCCGTATGTCAGTATTGGTTCTAGTGTAGCACTGAATAACTCGCATTCTGATCGGGATTGACAAGGACTTGTTGCAGATAATGCTTCTCATTTTCATGAACGATGTTTTCGCTTGTCGTATTCTGCTCTTATTTCTGATCAGCATCTGCCATCTGATGTTACCACGACTCCGAAGATTAATAGAACTAACTTTAAAACTGACTTTAAAAAAAAACCGGAAAATATCATCATCATCAAATAGCTTGTCCTGAGTGGACTTTGTCACCCCAACAGTCCTCCTGAATTTCTCTCTCTCATATGCCAGATCCTCGCAGCTGTTATGTTCAAACCATCAGTTACATCCTGAATCCATTTTCTCCGTGGTCTTCCTCTTCTTCTCTTTGTCGGTATGCATCCTTCCATAATGGTCTTCTACAGCCCTTCATGTCTTTTTATCTGTCTACAATATCTCAATTTTCTCTTTCTTATTTGTAGCATCAGCCAGTTTTCTTTGATTTTGAGTTCTTTCTGGATAGATATATTTGTTCTTTTCTCTGTCCAAGATGTATATAAAAGTTCATTGCATATCCATATTGCATTGCTTATACAGGACTTTGCGAATCAACTCCAGCTTTTTAACGCTGTTTGTCATTTTTCTAGGCATTATTACATTCAGTAGTTTGCCATTGCTTTCTGAACGGGTGGTGCCATCGTCCTTTGTAAAAAATCCACGCGAAACAATTTGCAACCAAACTGTCCGCAGCGTGATTCGAACTCAGAACGGCGGGGTCAATAGACCGAGTCACTAAGCCACAGACGCCACCATGATATATATAAAAACAGTGTAAATTACGGGGAAAATTGTTGAATCCACTCCATGAGAAAAACGGTGTTCTTACGAATGCCCAAATTCGTGCTGAAATGAAATGAAAATCCTGGCATATCTTTTACAGGACGTAGCCATCAACCACAGTAAACTAGTCGTTGATTTTCTAGGCACCACTTATACATTCAGTAGTTTGCCATTGCTTTCTGAACGGTGAGGTCTATTTTGACCCTTTGTAAAAGTCCACAGAAACGAATTTGCTTTCAAACTTGCCCACCGTGGGGTTTGAACCAGGTACGCTTGGGTTTGTGATCGAGCTCACTACCGCTTGAACTACAGACGCTCACTATTCGTGTTACAAACGGTAAAAAAAAAAGACTTAAAATCCGCACTAAATTAGACTTAAAAGAAATGTCTTTATCAAGAGGATAAACAAGTGGTTCGGCAACGGTTTCCAGGACATTGCAATATTAGTAGGAAATGGCGTGATGCCTTGCAAGGAAAGTTGGGAAAAGGAGGCCCTTTGAACAATCAATAGGCTACTCACACGAACAATATTAGCATCAAATTAAGAGACAGTGGAAGGTATGTGTGTGCGTCTCTCTCTCTCAATCCGGTAGAGCCCCTGGCTCTTGTGGCAGCAACAACAGTACACCCTTCTCTCTCTATTCTTGGTCGTTCTCTGTATTGTTTTCCAGCAATGACTCTTTTTTTCAGTTCTACTGTTTTCCTACAGGTCGTTTTGGGTCTTCAACGTTTTCGTTTACCCTCTAGTGTCCACCTCAGTGCAGTTTTCATGACAGGGTCAGTCTCCATGAGTATGAGTCCGATCCATCTCCAGCGTCTATTTTGTATGATGGTGTTCATATTCTCTTGTTGACATTGTGTAAGCAGTTCTTGGTTATAGATTGTATTTGGCCAGAACACACATAAGATCTTTCGCAGACAAGCTGTATGGAAGGTGGAGAGTTTGGACATATCTTGGTCCTGTCATTCTCCAACACCAGGAAGGAACGTCAACCTGACATTAATCTAAATGACCTAATTATCCCACGAATGCAACAGATCTCAATAGGCATACTCCAGACGGGTTCTTCGGCCTGCGAGGCAGCATGGATGGAACAAAAAAGTCAAAATAGAAAGGCAGTAAAACTCCCCACAAGTGCAAGTACACCTTGCCCACACTGTACAAGAACATTTCAAGCTAGCATCGAACTCACTAGTCATCTACGCACACACAGACAAACATAACGCAACTACATTCCCTTGGATGAAAATTGTGTGGCCATCATCACCCGTGATGGACGAGCATCATCATTATGCACCGCTACTGCGCCTGATTTCATAGCGGACACACACATTAAGTACTATAATTATTATTTTCTTAATGTTTTGTTGACAATATGTATTAAACAACAATATTACAAAATATTATCACGGAGTATTAAAAACTGCCAACTTTAGTATATGCTAGAGATAGCCATGTTTAAGCAAAAATTTGGGGTCTGTGGCGTTGAGGTTAGGTGCTCTTATTTCGGTTCGTTACCTCGTGGATTGACTCAGTCGTCTCGTGAACTAGTTCGCTCCTCGTGAGACATCGGTTCGTTCCCTCGTGGAGACATCGGTTCGCTCCTCGTGAGACATCGGTTCTCTCCTCGTGGAGACATCGGTTCGCTCCTCGTGAGACATCAGTTCGCTCCTCGTGAGAACATCGTTCGCTCCCTCGTGGAGACATCGGAATATTTTTCCAGACATCCTTGATCTGTGTAGGTGAGATCGAGTTCCTAGTCCTATCGGAGAGAGGTGATAAAACATAGGTCCCGTGTTCAAATTGAGCACTAACAAAGCCATTGGCAGTTCCAAATTGAGAAGAGCAGGCTGCAGAGCTGCATCCCGATCACAATTCATTAGAAAGATTAAAAATTAAAATTCCTACAAAAAAATGTATACAGGGACACTACGGAGTTCGTGCACTGCCGCTGAGATCTTCCTGTGTAAGAAAGAGATTGATGCACACATTGTTACTCACCGAAGTGCAATGACGATGGTCCTATCAATCAAGCAAAAGTTTAATTCACACCGAGCACTTCCTCCTAAACACCAGAAATTAAAACATGTATGTTTGTTATATGTGTAGCTCAAGCTCGATCACCACCCAAGCGTACCTGGTTCAAACCCCTCGGTGGCCAAGTTTGGAAGCAAATTCATTTCCGTGGGATTTTTTGACAAAACAGATAAAAATAGACCTCACCGCTCAGAAAGCAATGACAAACTACTGAACGTATAAGTGGTGCCTATAAAAATCAACGACTCGTTTACTGTGGTTGATGTCTACGTCCTGTCAAGGATATGTTACGATTTTCATGTTTGTTATGTAGGGTGCTATAGCTCTTTAAGTTGTTGAGGCAAGCACTTTCAACCCAAAGACGAGCTTTTTATTCCTTATATCAGAGCGTTTAGGCCATGGGTTCCCAAAGTGGGCGTACCGCCCCGAGTGAGCGCTGAAGTCTTCCAGGGGGCGATAGTGGGTTCAGAAGCATTTGAGGGGAGAGTTTTTCGTGATTTTGCGATTGAATAATCATAAAAATTTGAACTCTGCATTTTAATTCATCTTATGCCCATCTTAAACAATCCATTGTTTCATCAATTTTCTATTTCATGTAAATACTCATTTCAAAATTAACCATGTATGACATCAGTTTATATATATGTTTTCTATATATATATATCAGTTTTCTATATCAAAGTGAAAATAGAGCATGTGTATAAGTGTGTGTGTATGGGGGTTAACAAAGTTTATGTTGTCCGAAGTGGGCGGTGGGCTGAAAAAGTTTGGGAATCTATGGTTTAGGCCAACAGACATGAATTAACTTCTTTCAGAGAATCCAACGAGACCTCGACAGCTTTCGTAACTTTTCGAGCATATTAAAAATGTGGAATTATAATGTAGTATCAGCAACGAGATACGCTTAATTCATTTTATTTTTTGATTAATACTTCTTCGAACGCTTCACATCGATCACTTGTTAACCACTCTGTGTGATATTTGTATGTGATCTGAGCCTAACAGTGATTGTACGTTGTGCCAGTTATGCGCCTAGAAGTAGGCCAGCACATCCGATTTCTGCGATGTTTTTTATTTACTAGGCTAGCTTCCCTAGGTCCTACATCAGTCGCCTCTACAACATGCCTTGTAGGTCACAGTGGTACTATTCTTTGCTTCCTTGTAGGGCCTGGTACCACACGGCGGATTAATACTAACTTCAACATCTGTAGTAAATTATTTCTGCAAACAATTTGTTTCGTTTGTTGACGTCGCAGTTTTAGGTTGGTGGTGAGAACTACGGGAGTAAACCCAGTAAACACATAATCTTTGACAAAATTGGTACTGTCCCTTTTCAAAACGAACACTGTTTTTGTTCTTTTATATTTCCGGTTAGTCCGCCTGCCCAGCGTGTTGGACGACGGGTGACAAGCCCCTGTGAGTGCGGTTCCTCTCTCTCTCTCTCTGTCGATCCCCGCCTAGACTGATGGACCAAATTCTATCAAGACCAAATTCTACTGTTGTTTTTAGGGCTCCGTCTCTCCTTACAGCTTCTGCGAAGCTCTGCGTTAGCGAGCCCGGTTTCGCTTTCGGCCTGCTAACAACTGGCAGTATCTGCTCTGCCGTCATGTCCGCCTTTTCGCAGTGGCACAGGCTAGTTGTGTCAATTTTGAATTTGTTGAACAGTGCGGTTCAATTCCGCGGGTTAACAGAAAAGCCACAGGTTTTCCAGATTTACGGTGTTCGTGGCACTGAACCGAAGGGGTTACGATGTCCATGGCACCGAGCCGAAGAGCTGAAAGATCAAGTGCTTCTGGATCGAAAATAAGAAGAAAAAAAGTCCTGTTAATGTTAGTCAAATAAGTATCATGCCTGCCGGCGTATGCAATCACGTCTCTCCACAACTCTCTCCTCCTTGGTGCAGGTAATCAGTTCTGACGCCGAGCCACGATGTCAAACCATCCAACGTCTTCTCTGTCTTCCACGATCTCTCCTTCCTTGAATTTTACCTATTGTCACCAAATGTTCTAATGTTAAGAGCGATTGTACACTGTGCCAGTTATGCGCCAGCACATCCGTTTTCTGCAACGTTTTTTATTTACTAGGGTTGCTTACCTTGGCCCCTACGTCAGTCAGTGTTACTATTCTTTGCTCCCCTTGAGAGCCCCGGCAACAATGATCTTATTGATTGTTTGTTAATGGTTAGTACCGCTATGAAACAAACATTTATGCACACACTCCGTACACATGAATGGTACAGTTAACTACTTAGACAGCCCGTCTGCCCAACGTGTTCGTAGCGCGTTGGACTACGGGTGACTATCCCTCTGTGTGCGGGTTCAATTCCGCGGGATGGCAGAAAAAGCCACAGATTCCCAGATTTACGGTGTTCGTGGCACCGAACCGAAGGGTTACGATGTCCACGGCACTGAGCCGAAGAGCTGAAAAGCTCAAGTGCTTCTGGATCGAAAAAAAAAAAAAACTGCTTAGACGCATGTGCAATGTTAATCCAAATCAGTGGCGGCTCTTCAATAAGGGCCAGGTCCTATCAAAAATAATGTGTAACGTGTATTTATTATTTTATAAATTATTTGCTCATAGTTATTACTTTTAACGTGATACTGATTAGCTTTGAAAGTTGAATATGCAACGCTACAATATCATATAGTCTGAAATGCGGCGTCTTTCATCCCAAATTAGTGTACTTTTGTGCCATTTTGTTAGGGCAGTATAAATGTGGTCTATTTAGACCGCCCGTTAACATAGCAACATCTCTCTCGACTGGTTACTTAGCACGGATAAATGTGATTTTCATTCATTCAGTGGGGAAATTCGTATGCGATCAAGCAATCTCATAGTTGCACGGTGTTATTGCGCTAAACATTAGTACTGGTGCGTAAAGACCGAATTTATCCTGAATGATTTATACAAATAATTAATCATCGTAGCATAATTTAAGGTAATTGCCCTCCATTAATATACATCTGTGTACGACAAAGTACATTCTAATAAAAGGTGGGGGACTTTCAGGAATAGACACAAAGTAAATACTAAAATATAAAATAATTAAAACCATGATTTTTTAGAAAGTTTACGTCTGACCCTACCAACAAAATAACCAGGAGCCGCCACCTATCAGAATATATAACTTTCGTCATCTTTTGAGGAAGACTGAGCATCGATGTCTCTGCCAGGAGTGTAATGGTGTCGGTTCTTAATTACTAAATCCTTATCAGGTGCCGTGCCGGCTGGCGTAGGCGATCATGTATATCCTCAAACCTCTTTCCCTGGTATTTACTTCATCTCAGATGATGACTCTCTTCCCTGCCATGAAGTCAGGCTGTCTAAAATATTCTCTCTCTGTCTCCTCTCCCTTCGATTTTAACCTCACCTTCTCACCACATGTCCACAAAATGATGACTGCCTCTTTCTTATATTGATAATAAGTTTTCTCTGTCTCCTTGCCTCATTCAACACCCCACATTCGCCATTCTAGCAGTCCATGGGATTCTCATCATTCTTCTGTAAAATCACATCTCTGTGGCCTCCAGAGATGGTTCTATCTGTTTGTTTACTGCCATGACTCGCATTGGTATGTCAGTATTGGCTCTATGTAGCACTGAACAACTCTCCTTCAGACCTCAATTGACAAAATACTGAATACGAATGTATATCTGAATCGTGTTTAAATAAGCAGGAAGTCATTCGATTGTTCAACAGCCGCCTGTTGGACGAGAACTTGAACATATATATATATATATACAGAACACTTTAAGGAGTTTGGAATCGTATGCTGCATGAACAAGACTGGACACCGGAGAGACAGAATGAAAAATGTATTTAACCAGCGAGATACTGGAACCATCAGCATGGATGTACTTCTATAGCTGCATTTGAAAAGTGAGCACTTATAGGTCTGTTGTTATGACATATGGGGAGGGAATGTGGTGAAGTGGTAAAGACATTTGTCTTGGTTCGGATACAGATCACCTCATTTTCAGTTCATATGCACATTATTTTCCCGGAGATACCTATGATTGTTGCTGGAGCTACAGAGTTTGTGCTATGTGCAACACTCTCAGCAGGTGGCTTGCCATTTCTGCCGAAAGAGACAGAGCCATATGGAGAAACCCAGTGCAATGAATTCAATCCTTTGCCTTCATAGGTCTACAGATACATAGTCCACCCAAACGCCAATGACAACATCAACCACCTTACTAGGAAAGATCAGAGCAACATTTTTAGACTCCAAACCCAACACATACCACTTAATAACCACATGAATAAATTAAACTCTAGAGTGTCAGCTGTGTGCATATCATTATTTAATTTATTTATTTTTTATTTTTCGATCCAGAAGCACTTGAGCTTTTCAGCTCGGCACCATGGACATCGTAACCCTTCGGTTCGGTGCCACGAACACTGTAAATCTGGGGTAATCTGGCTTTTTCTGCCATTCCAGCGAATTGAACCCGCACACACAGAGGGATAGTCACCCATACTCCAACGCGCTATGAACACACTGGGCAGACGGGCAGTGCATATCATTATGAAACTGTTCACCATCACCTTTTCAGGTATCAAGCGCTAGATCATGTCAGGAAGATCCTACTTCCTCCAAGGCCAGATAAATGGAACACATTATATGGAACAACAAAAGAGCAACTTACAAACACATGCATATACCATTACATAGTATTGATGAGTCAAAGAGCAAGAATTAAAGTGTCACTAGATCAATGAAAAGAAACATAAGTATGCAGGGAAAGAGGCAAGTTGGAGACATTTCAGAATAAATGTTTAACAAGAATCATGCAAATTTTCTGACTAAATACCATAACAAATGAGGAGCTTTTGAAATGATCAGACTGTGCATCATTGGAGACCATCATTAAGAGACGAAGATGGAGGTAGTTTGGACATGTATACCGTATGCCAGTGGCGGCATTGGCTAGGACAGCTCTCAGATGGACAGCGGATTGGAAGAGAAGGCCTGGATGTCCAAAGGAAACATGGAGAAGAACGGTGGAGAGTTGAAAGAGGTGGCTTGGGACGTGGGAGACGGTTGGTAGAAAGGCAGCAGAACGGCAACAGTGGAGGTCTCTTGTGGAAGTTTTATGTGTCAATCGGGACACGAAGAGGATATCGATTAATATAGATAGGGAAAGAGGAGATGGGGAAGGCCTAGACAGACCTTGGAGAAGAGAGCTGGAGGCTGATATTAAAAGGATAGGTAAAACATGGAAAGAATTGGAAGGGATGGCAGCGAGAGGAGTTTGTTGAAGACCTGTGCTCCGCTGGGAGTTGAATGGTGAATACAAAAACAAATGCTTCTGTTCTGCAACAGTTTGATATTAAAGAGAGCTGGCTATTAAAGAACATAAAAACAAGGAATATTAAATATTTCTGACACATCTCAAACGAGTGCCCAGAGAAGATCATTTTGGAGGGATGATGCTTGGAAGAAGAATGAGAGGAAGACCTAGAAGACGATGGGTGCAAGATGTCATTGACTATCTGAGAATGACTGCTGCTGACACCGGTCAATTTGAACAGAGTTTTTCAGGATTGCTGTCATGGGAGCCAAGTTCCGGAAGGGACAAGCTACTTGATGATCTATAAAAATGGCACACAGAAATGACCAGAATTCATGATGAGCAATTCTTCTTCTTTGAATGCTCCATATCGACCACTCTGTGATTTATATGTGATCTGAGCCTAAGAGCGATTGTATGTTGTGCCAGTTATGCGCTTATAAGTAGACTAGCGCATCCAATTTCTGTGGCGCTTTTTATTTACTAGGGTAGCTTCCCAAGGTCCCTACCTCAGTCGCCTCTTGCGACATGCCTTGTAGGTTGCAGTGTTACTATTCTTTGCTCCCTTACGAGCCCCGGAAACACACAGGCGTTGATGAGCCATGAAACAATAAACAGATGCTGTAAATCTATTGTTGCTATGGTGATAAAACACAAGTAAACAAGACTTACCTAGCAACAGCAGCTTCAGTTCCTTCCTTGCATTACTCTTGTCCTTTCTGAGCTGTTTCTCAATCTCTTGGTTAATCCGTTTCTGTTCCTTCAAATCATCCGACAGACAGCAAGCCATTGTTGACGACACAACACAACTTCAGCGAAGCAAATCCGCGAAGTAAAGATACAATATTGCACCGGAACAAGTTTCCTTGTATCAAAATGTCTACACTTTGAGCGACTCCGTGTGGTTAGATGTTATTAATTAATCTGTATAGTTTATCAATTACACCAAGAGGAAATGTACTCGAGATAATTGCCCATGAAAATTGTTGTCCTGGATAGTTTACGATCTGTCGAAACCGTGTTTCACTTGCCGGTTAATCCAGTAACCAAACCAAAGATACGTGAATCTGGCGTAAAGTTGTTCTAGAATACGTGAATACTGGCGTATATCCGTATAGAGTTAGCTTCATTTATAGAATTGTCACTTGCACTGAAATTTGTGTTAATCATATCAGGTATGTTAATTCACATAAACTTGCGGCAAACTGTGAAAGTGTAGGACTTCTCTACTGAAAAGAAATAAAAAATCATGTATTGTTTATTAACATCAAATCGATGGAGGAGGGAGAGATATACATTTTACAAAAATAATAATAACAATAAAATGTCCCGTAGCTTTTTCAGACCGTAATACCTTAGTGGACCAGGGCAACCCGTGTGGTGTCGGGGCCTGCAAGGGAAGCACAGAATAGTACCACTGCAACCTACAATGTATGTCGTAAGAGGTGACTGATGTAGGCTCTAGGGATGCTACCCTGTAGGCGCATAACTGGCACAATGTAAAATCGCTCTTAGGCTCAGATCACATACAAATCACAGAGTGGTTGACAAGTGGTCGATATGGAGCGTTTGAAGAAGTGGACCAAGACAAAAGCCATGTTTTTACAAACCATTTGTTTTTAGATAAAAAAAACGTCCTTTAGTGTGGCTCATGGTAAAAAGGTGTTCAACCCAAAGCCACGTAATGTGACGTTTGGTCCACAAGGAGTTACAGTATAAAGTGCTTGTCACTTCAAACATCTAGGCTCTAGTGCATAGACTCCCAAACATTTTTGGCCCACTGTCCACTTTAAACGACAAACTTTGTAACGCCCCCTCCTCATTATAACAGTTTACCAACGCCACCCCGAATGATTATATACATGAAATAGGAAATTGATGAAAAGATGGGATTGTGTAAGGTGGGCAAAAAATGAATTAAATTGTAGAGTTCAAACTTTAAATGACTATTCAATCGCAAAATTGTGGAAAAATCCCCCAATGCTTCTGAACCCACTATCGCCCCCACCCCCTTGGATGGCTTCAGCGCCCACTGGGGGTTGTGATGTGGAGATGGCACATGATGATGAATACAATGGGTATGATAATGGACAACACATTCTATCCCAACACTGTGACAGAAGAAGACAAAATCCGAACATCTCCCAGTACAAAAAGATTCTATAAAAATTTGGCTCAGAAATGAACACTTTCTATTTAACGAGATCTTTATGAAGCCTGAATTACTATCCATTGTTACAAAATTCACAAAAGACCAGAATATTTAAAAAAAAGGCAAATTGATACAACAGAATAGTCATATGTGTGTGAGACTGCCACATATCATGCATACTTAAACCCAACTGAACTCGTTTGGGCCAAAGTTAAAGGACACGTAGCAGTTCTCTCCTTCTTCTTCTTTGCGTTCGTTTACGACCAATTTGAATCACTCATTGTGATATGTTTGATCTTTGCCAAGAACGTGTATACGTTGCACATTGGTTTGTAGGCCCCTAAACACATAGACTTCTACACGTTTAAAAATTGTGACCACCCACTTTGGGAACCCATGCTCTAGTGTAAGAAAATAACTTAGGCCCTAGTGTCCAGGAAGCAAATTCCTTTCCTTGTGTGTGGGACATCAAGTGTGGGAGTAAGCCCACAACTATCTTGTGTCCCGAGTCAATAAGAGAACGCTTCAGCATTATGATAAACCATCCCACAGGGAGAGATATACATGAGTAATAAATCTTATATATCAAAGAAGTGTCATGTTAATATTATACAGAATCGAGTGCTGGAAAATGAGCCCAAACACCATACACAAGTTGGGAGACATTCCAAAATAAATGTTCAAGAAGAATCCTGCAAATATTCTGTCCAAATATGATATCAAATGAACTTTTAAAAATGCATAAACTTTGCATCATTGGAGATCAGCATTAAATATAGAAAATTAAATGGGCATGTATGTCAGTTGGGACATTGGTTAGGATATCGAACAGAAAATGGGAACAGAATGCTTGGGCGTACAAAGGAAACATGGAGAAGAAATGTAGAAAGAGTTGAGAGATTGTGGCCTGACATAGGAAATAATTATAGTGCGTTTCACAATGTTTTCCGCTGGTTAATTTAATATCTCTGCAACCGGGTGACCGTAATTGTTATAACTTTCCATATGATCGAATGATCGTTATGTCCCGAGGTAGTTTTTTTTTTTTACTCAATAACAAATGTACGGTTTAAAATTGTCTTTATTTAAAGTATATCTTCTTCTTCTTTGCGTTGTTCTTTACGACCAATTTTAATCACTCTTTGTGATATGTTTGATCTTTGCCAAGAACGTGTATACTTTCACACTGGTTTGGTAGGCCCCTACACGCATAGACTTCTATATGTTTAGGACATGTGCATCCGATTTCAGCCAAACCTCCTTAGTCGCCTCTTACGACATGCATGGCAGGTAACAGTGGTTCTATTCTTTACACCCCAAATTTGGGTCCCGGTAACCACTCGGGCGATGTAAAGTATACAACAAAAGTGACCATCTCCTAGGTCAACCATGTAATGAGAAGTATTACCACCTTCATATTTGTGAGATATTTGAATTGCATAAATTTCACTTGGTTTTCTTGATGTTCATCGCTCTATATTGCTTTTTTTTAAATGAACATTGATCCTTCCGGTGTGTTCAGTTACCGTTTACTAATTGTGTATTTCAAGGCATAGATGTGTCCCAATACTTGCGGTATTCTAGATTTGTATTACAATGGGCATTGAATGTAACACAAAGAAACAATTATTAAGATAAATAAAATTCAGATAAGTAAAGTATTTTGGGCACATAAAAAGACATGACACAATGATAAAATATTTACTAAAGGGAAAGTTGAGGGGAAGAGCAAGAGGAAGACCGAGAGATAAGTGGGAGGGGAAACTTTAAGAAATGGACAGGTTACAGTCTGGCAGTGTGCAACACCAAGGAGAAAGACAGGATGCTGGAGATTCATTTCAGCCAACCTTCGATGTGGAGATGGCACATGATGATGAATACAATGGGTATGATAATGGACAACACATTCTATCCCAACACTGTGACAGAAGAAGACAAAATCCGAACATCTCCCAGTACAAAAAGATTCTATAAAAATTTGGCTCAGAAATGAACACTTTCTATTTAACGAGATCTTTATGAAGCCTGAATTACTATCCATTGTTACAAAATTCACAAAAGACCAGAATATTTAAAAAAAAGGCAAATTGATACAACAGAATAGTCATATGTGTGTGAGACTGCCACATATCATGCATACTTAAACCCAACTGAACTCGTTTGGGCCAAAGTTAAAGGACACGTAGCAGCTCTCTCCTTCTTCTTCTTTGCGTTCGTTCTTTACGACCAATTTGAATCACTCTTTGTGATATGTTTGATCTTTGCCAAGAACGTGTATCAGTTGCACATTGGTTTGGTAGGCCCCTAAACGCATAAGACTTCTACACGTTTAGCACATGTGCATCCGATTTCAGCCAAACCTCCTTAGTCGCCTCTTCGACATGCATGGCAGGTAACAGTGGTTCTATTCTTTACACCCTAAATTTGGGCCCCAGTAACCACTCGGGCGAGGTAGCAACTGAAAATAAAACTTTCTAACGATGCAATAATGATTATTGGTTACTAAACGGACGTCATTGCATTCTGGACAGACCCATAGCTGCTCAGTCTCCCCAACAGATATTGAAGAGTGTGCATATTGATGGTTCTTGTGGCTCACTGATTAAACACACTCCTCACTCTGCACCGCAGGCATCCAGTTCTACTTGTACAACGGGTAACTCCAGACTGCTCAAATCTCTGGATCAATTCAACATCTATTTTACTGTCTTCATCCCGCCCGAGTGGTTACCAGGGCCCAAATTTGGGGTGTAAAGAATATAACCACTGTTACCTGCCATGCATGTCGTAAGAGGCGACTAAGGAGGTTTGGCTGAAATTGGATGCATGTGTCCTAAACGAGTAGAAGTCTATGCGTTTAGGGGCCTACAAACCAATATGCAACGTATACACGTTCTTGGCAAAGATCAAACATATCACAAAAGTTATTAAAATTGGTCGTAAGAACAACGCAAAGAAGAAAACTGTCTTCATCCAACAGGCAGTCACTCACGAAGAGACCAAAGAACATTTTTCTTCTACTTCTTTCCCTTTCAACTCCCAATGGAGCACAGGTCTTCAACAAACTTCCAGCTCTTCCTCTCTCTTGCCATTCCTTCCAACTCTTTCCTGTCCTTTTAATATCAGTCTCCAGTTCTCTTCTCCAGGTCTGTCTAGGCCTTCCCCTACTCCTCTTTCCCTCGGGTTCCAAAACAGTGTCTGTCTTGTAATGCTTCCAGACGGCCTTCTCAATGTATGTCCCATCCATCGTCAGTGTCTCTTCCTGAGCTCTTTCTCCACTGGTACCTGCTTAGTTCTTTCTCTAAGTTCCTCGTTTGTAATCTTATCATACCATCTCAGTCCATCTATTCTATGTAAACATCCATTTACGAAGGTCTGCAGTTTTCTGATGGTTTCTTTTGTTGTCTTCCATGTTTCCGAGCCACAAAACAGCACTGACTTCACATTTGATTGAAAGATTCTCAGCTTTGTATTTGTTTTGATCACCTTAGACTTCCATCCCGCCCGAGTGGTTACCGGGCCCAAATTTGGGGTGTAAAGAATAGAACCACTGTTATCTGTCACACGTCGTAAGAGACGAGTAAGGAGGTTTGGCTGAAATTGGATGCATGTGTCCGCTAGGAATGCTAACCCGAAACAAATGCTTGCAGAAAACGGATGCAGTGGTACTCTTCTTCTTTGTGTTCGTTCTTTACGACCAATTTTAATCACTCTTTGTGATATGTTTGATCTTTGCCAAGAACGTGTATACGTTGCACACTGGTTTGGTAGGCCCCTACACGCATAGACTTCTACATGTTTAGGACATGTGCATCCGATTTCAGCCAAACCTCCTTAGTCGCCTCTTATGACATGCATGGCAGGTAACAGTAGTTCTATTCTTTACACCCCAAATTTGGGCCTGGTAACCACTCGGCGGCAGTGGTACTATTCTTTGCTTCCCTTACGGGCCCTCGTACCACACCGGCATTTTGAATATATTGAAATTATAATCAAATTGTCCACATAGGGAGAATATTTTTTCTACAGGAAAAACTCTCAAACTGACCCAGGCTCAAATGAGTACCAGAGAATTAATGGGAAGTGGATGGTGTGATGTCAATCCCCCTACCCACTTTGTGTGCTTTTACTCATAGAAAATATATGGGTCAAAAACTATATTTAACATTATACTATGTTGTATGAAAATGCTATGTTTAACTTTAGTGGTGATTTTTTGTGGAAATAAAAGTAGGAGACTAATGAAGAAGTAAAAGAAGATGGAATGAAGGAATTGCAGAATAAAAAAGGATTGCAGAATAAGTAAAAGAAATTGCAGAATAAGAAGAAGGAACAGCACAATAAAAAGAAGGAACAGCACAATAAAAAGAAGGAACAGCACAATAAAAAGAAGGAACTGCACAATAAAAAGATATTGCACAATAAAAAGATATTGCACAATAAAAAGATATTGCACAATAAGAAGATATTGCACAATAAGAAGATATTGCACAATAAGAAGATATTGCACAATAAGAAGATATTGCACAATAAGAAGATATTGCACAATAAGAAGATATTGCACAATAAGAAGATATTGCACAATAAAAAGATATTGCACAATAAAAAGATATTGCACAATAAGAAGATATTGCACAATAAGAAGATATTGCACAATAAGAAGATATTGCACAATAAAAAGATATTGCACAATAAAAAGATATTGCACAATAAAAAGATATTGCACAATAAGAAGATATTGCACAATAAGAAGATATTGCACAATAAGAAGATATTGCACAATAAGAAGATATTGCACAATAAGAAGATATTGCACAATAAGAAGATATTGCACAATAAGAAGATATTGCACAATAAGAAGATATTGCACAATAAGAAAAAGATATTGCACAATAAGAAGATATTGCACAATAAGAAGATATTGCACAATAAGAAAAAGATATTGCACAATAAGAAGAAGATATTGCACAATAAGAAGAAAATATTGCAAAATAAGAAAAAAATATTGCACAATAAGAAGAAAATATTGCAAAATAAGAAGAAAATATTGCACAATAAGAAAAAGATATTGCACAATAAGAAGAAGATATTGCACAATAAGAAGAAAATATTGCACAATACGAAAAAAAAGATATTGCACAATAAGAAGAAGATATTGCACAATAAGAAAAAGATATTGCACAATAAGAAGATATTGCACAAAATGAAAAAGATATTGCACAATAAGAAGAAAATATTTCACAATAAGAAGAAAATATTGCACAATAAGAAAAAGATATTGCAGAATAAGACCCATTCTCGATCATAGCATTCTCACCAGTGCATCCGCTCTTTCATTGCCCTTCACCGCAATATGACCTGGGACAAAGATGGAGGTAAGTGTCTGGATTGTCGCATTTTGTATTAATTGCATCCATGCCTTCGTAAATAACCAGTCTTGATTTATATCATGCTCATAGAGTCACTGAGCATGCATGCATGAGTGAATGTTTGTGTCTGTAGTCACTCCAGGGATTTTGTTACCTGCATTCTTCTTTTTCAAATGCCCGCTGTCAATTCAGGCAGTAGTCATGATTGCAGCCTGGTATTGCGCTTCTGACTGATTTTACCTGCTTACTATTTGGCTGGTTTCCTCACCATAAGGGCGAACTTTGTCACTTCCATAGTCATGCTGCTGGTTGTTGTCGCATATGCGCCACTTGCCTCTTTGATGACTTTTCCTTTAGTTCTAACAATAAAGGTCCATAGAGAGCCGCGGCAGCGTAGTTGTTAGTGAACTCGCTTCTCAAGGCTGGTGGTCTGGGTTTAGTTCCCGCAGTGCGTGTGGAATTTTTCCCGACCGCAACGGCTCTCAGGTCGACCCAGTCTCAATTGGGTACCAGACATGCTCTGGGAAAGTAAAGACGGCCGGCGTGATGCTGACCACATCACCCATCGTGTGCCGACGGTCAATGAAAAATACAGGACTAACACTGTATTGACCTATATACCACGAGGTATGAAAGGGTTCCTTTACTTTTTTTACTTATAAAGGTCCATGCATTCTGACTGTGCGGAATAACAGAATCATCAGTGAAGACAACAGCATCTTCCTCCGATGTGTAGTCATTTATTACGCTTTGTGCCCGCGTGCCCAGCGTGGTCGTAGCGCTTGGACTACGGGTGACTAGTCCTCTGTAAGTGCTGGTTCAACTCCGCGGACTGGCAGAAAAGCTACAGATTTCCCAGATTTACAGTGTTCGTGGCACCGAGCCATGGGTTACGATGTCCATGACACCGAGCCGAAGAGCTTTCAGTTCAAGTGCTTCTGGATCGGGAAAAAAAAATTAACGCTTTATCTTCTGCATTGACTATTGTAAGCAGCGAATCTCGACTTGGTTTATTTACCACGTTGATCACCACAAAGGAATGTCTGTATTCAGTGGGTATTGGTATCCACTCTTCTCCATGATCGATGTCCTGAATGGTACATACCTGTATGACCTCCTCTGCTCAACTCAGCCACAACTGGCCATGTTTAAATCTATTGCCTTTTCAGTTGTCTAGTTCATTGAGTAATGGGATGTGTTAGGTCTCGAGTGATTTTAAGGTAGGCAACTGTTCTACACAGCCCAATTTTACTGTTTAAGTCTGGAAGGTCCAGCAGGTATCTCATTGCTCCACATGCTGTGTCTTGTTATCCTAGACTTCCTTAGCAACTCTAAACATTGTCTCCGAGTCCAGCCGGTTTCAATCTACCTGAGCATACTCATTGAACCACTAAGAAAATATGCAAGGATAAAAGTCTTTTGACTACAGCCAGGCCAGTCGCTTTCGTTGCTGCCATGATTTCCATGTCGAGACTGCTTGTAGTCATGGCAAAACAACAACTGTCTTCCTTCACAACATCCTTCTGGCTTGTGCAGTGAAAGGTCTGTTATCACACAATATCTATAATCATTAACCTATCTGTGTAAATGATTACATCGGTCTCGGGTGAGTCAGAAATTAATGACTGAACTTCTGCCTCCACAACCACAGGGTTGTCTTGTCTGCATTCTTTATCAAGTCTGATACATACTGAAAATGATGTATTGATTCCCGTTAACATTTGTACCCATTCCTAACCTGGTTCAATGTTTTCAAGTGAACGCACCTGCTGTATACAGTCCTCGGCCTGCTGACCCATCCAAGATTTTTATATTTTCAACCAGTATATATGAGCTTGAGAGCCGCTGTAGCGTAGTTGTTAGTGAACTCGCTCGCAAGGCTGGTGGTCTGGGTTCAGCTCCCGCAATGCGCCGTGGAATTTTTCCCGACCACGACGGCTCAGGTCGACCCAGCCTCAGCTGGGTACCAGATATGCTCTGGGAAAGTAAAGGCGGCCGGCGTGATGCTGACCACACCACCCATCGTGTGCCGACAATCAATGAAAAATACAGGCCTAACACTGTATTGACCTATATACCACAAGGTATGAAAGGGTTCATTTACTTTTTTTTTTATATATGAGCTTGACTGAAGAGATCAGTAGGAAATTCTTTACTCATTTGCAGATCATCTGTAATGCACATGTCCATAATTGCTCAGATTTCCTTCTACGCATGTCTTTCGGTGTGTCTAGACTAACAACTGTTGGTTCTCGCATGGTTTTCCCATCTTCCGGTTCTAATCGGTATGTCTACCTTGAGCAGCCGAGATAAAGAATACCTTTCATCTTCTTTCGTTAAAATTCTCAGAGAGTATGATTTCTCTTGGAGCATTGATGATGTCGCTTTTGTTCATAGAAGGCCAATTCTTAAGTGGAAAGTTCGCCCGAGTGGTTACGGGGCCCACATTTGGGGTGTAAAGAATAGAACCACTGTTACCTGCCATGCATGTCATAAGAGGCGACTAAGGAGGTTTGGCTGAAATCGGATACACGTGACCTAAACGTGTACAAGTCTGTGCGTTTAGGGCCTACCAAACCAATGTGCAACGTATACACGTTCTTGGCAAAGATCAAACATATCACAGAGTGATTAAGATTGGTCGTAAAGAACGAACGCAAAGAAGAAGAAGTGGAAAGTTCAAAGAATGTTTAGCAAAGAACAGTAGAAGAGGAGACTGAGGCCTTATGGGCAGAGACGATGAATATGGCTACTAATATAATTTGAAGAAGAGCAACAGTTGCAGTTCTATGTTCAACCTGGAACAATAATGTTTAGTAGTAGTAGTTGAAGGATGAGGAGGAAGTCAAGTAGTTCTATGGCTGAATGGAAACAATAAAGTTGAATAGTATTAGCAGCAACAGCTATAGTAGTAGTTGTAGTAGTAAAGGAGAGCAATAGTGCAGATTTGTGTTTTACTGAGAACAAGATAGTATAGTTGTAGTATCAGTAGTGGTAGTTGTAGTATCGCGTAGTAGTAATAGCAATAGTAGTAGTTGCAGCAATAGTAGTGGTTGCAGCAATAGTAGTGGTTGCAGCAGTAGTAGATAGTAATAGCAGTAGTAATAGCATTTAGTAGTTGCAGCACTAGTAGTTGAGCAGTAGTAGTAGTAGTTGCAGCAGTAGTAGTAGTGTAGCGTAGTAGTAGTTGCAAGGGAGTAAGCAATAGTAACAGTTGCAGCATTAGTAGTATTATTTGCAGCAACAGTAGTAGTTGCAACAGCAGTAGTTGAGACAGCAGGTAGTTGCAACAGCAGTAGTTGCAGCAGCAGTAGGTTGCAGCAGTAGTAGTTAAAGCAGCAATAGTAACAGTTGCAGCATTAGTAGTTATAGTTGCACGCGCGTTGCATAGCAGCAGCAGTGTAATAGTAGTTGTAGTAGCAGCAGTAGTATTATTTGCAGCAACAGTAGTAGTTGCAACAGCAGTAGTTGCATCAGCAGTAGTTGCATCAGCAGTAGTTGCATCAGCAGTAGTTGCAACTCTATGTTGCACTAAGAACCAGTGCGATTTTAGCATTAGTATCAGTACTCACAAATTTGTAATCTCCACATAATTATTTAAAGAGATCAAAAATAAACAAATCCTATATTATGGATACATAGACAACACTTTGATTGGCGTTATTCTGAAATGTTCGCTATCTTGCACCCCACCCTGGGAACAGTTTTATCAGTGTTCCCAAATTCTATTGTAAGGAGAATATTTTCCACATCCCAGATTTCTATTATGAATTATAAAACAAACATGGGTTTTTAAACAACTAAAAATAGTATGGAATGAAACTGATAGGAAAACAAAGATCAGAATACTAAGAGCATGAATATTCCAAGTGGTAACATATGGGCGTGAGGCATATACATTTTACAAGGTAGCGGAAAAACATATATGTGCTTTTGAATATAAATGTTACAGAAGAGTCCCTGTATATCATGGACAGAGAAGAGAACAAATAGATCTACCCAGAGAGAACTTATACATCACAGAAAACTGGCTGATGCTACAAATAAGAATGAGAAAATTAAAATATGTTGGACATATAAAGAGACACAAAGGGCTGGAGAAGACCATCATGGAAGGAGGCATCCCAGCAAAGAGGAAGACCATTGAGAAGATGTATCCAGGATGTAACTGATGGTTTGAACATGACCGGAGAAATTCCAAAGGACGGTGGCAAAGTTCTGCTCAGGACAAGCTATTTGATGATGATGATCTAGTGCTTTTCCTTCTTTGTTGCCAGCGAGCCACAGGAACCATGATTATGCATAGCCTTCAACATCTGTTGATGGAGACTGAGCACCTATGGGTCTGCCCAGATCTCAGTTAGGTAACCAATAACCTCTTTGCCGCACCACTTAAATTGTTTTTTTTCACTCCAGGTTGAAAACCCCTATTCTGATGGAAACCATACTGGAGGAAAAGATTGTAAGTAGGTGGGCAAGAGAAAGACAATGTTACAAATGGAGAAAAAAAAACATGAAGAGATTGAAAAAGAACAGTTTGGAAGAATGTACCACCTTCACAAATGACCGGAAATGTTACAGATCCATTTTATCTATATCCTCTTCGTGTCCCTTTTGACATATAAGACTTCGACAAGAAATTTTCATTGTTGCCATTCTGCCGCCTTTCTAAGTGTTTCCCATATCAGGCCCCAATCTTTCAACTGTCTTTTCACAGTATTTCTCGATGTTTCATTTGGACATCCAGGTCTTTATTTCCCTATTCTCTATCCGTTGGAGAGCTGTTCTAGTTAATGTCCCTACTGATCTATGACATACAAGATCAATTCACTTCCATCTTCGTCTGTTAACATTGTCTACTAGAAACCGCTGGGAGCACCAAAGTCGATCTCTCATGGCAGCAAGCCGCAGCGAGCTTCATAGTTTGTTTCCTAGTTTAAAAAAGCTATATATTTACATGCTCCCCTTCCGTTTTGGTATGAGATTTTAATTTACTAACAGGAAGTTTATTCACAAACCACATGTTATCGGCTGAAGTAAAAAAAAATATAGTATTTTGTCAATTTATCCAATTGTCAAGCCAGTTATGAAACTACAAAATTGTTTACAATGACAAAAAAGTTAATTGCATATCCTTTACAGGAGTTTGCGAATCAAACCCAGCTTTTAACGCTGTTTGCGATTTTTCTAGGCATTATTACATTAAGTCGTTCGCCATTGCTTTCTGAATGGGTGGGTGTCATCGTCCATTTGTAAAAATCCAGCTAAAACAATCTGCAACCAAATTTTGCAATGACAAGTGCTAAAGTCACAGATGATAGGAAGTGGTACTTATTTACTAAACATTATTCAATTTCTGTGTTCTTGGATTTATTATTATTATTGGAGATACTATATGGTAGTCCCATAGTAAAATTCATTCAATGTTTAGGAAATTATAAACTTGAACGTAAGTTGGTACATTAAAAAATGTTTATGCTTTTCTGTTGTAAATAATAATTTAACGTTTACAGATTTCCTATAAAAATATCAACAAATAATTGTTTGAGATCGATCTTAAAGAAAATTAATTTACCTACAAAATAGTACATTACTCATAAAAACTTGGTAATAATTAAGAAAACTGCAGCTGAATTTGTATATACGCTTGCAAATGGGAAAATGAGACAAAAATTTCATTCAGCTACAACTTGTTTTTCAATTCAGTAGCTAATCAGTTAATGTTGGTCTCCAGAGATATCGTTTGTTTATTTGAAAAGCTCTTCGTTTGCAATCGTATTTGGCTAGAATGTTTGATAGGGGTCTTTGTGGCTAGAGGTTACGCCTTGCCTTGCGAGTGAAGGTTCGAATCCAGACTGCGCCGTTCTGTTCAAAAGTTTCTTCCCAGAGACCCCTAGGATTGTTGCCGGGGCCACTGAGTTCATGCTTTGTGCAGTAGTCTCTGCTGTTGGTGTACTATTTTTGCGGAAAGGGACCGAGCCATATGGGGTAAAACCTGGTGCAGTGAAGTCAATCCTTCGGCTTTTAAACCCTTTTATTTGCAGGATTCTTCTTAAACATTTATTTTGCAATGTTTTCAGATTGTGTATGATGTGGATCACTTTCCAGCAATCACTGAAGTATAATAACACTCCCAGGAAACTGCATCTATATATTTTAAATTTTCCTTAAGATTCAATCCTTTGGCTCTCCAGATTTTGTTGAGCATGACAAAAGTTTGACTAGCTTTCTTGTTTTTTTTAAATTATACCCTTTGCCGAATCACCATTCTACAATACACTTTTCAGAATAGCTCAAACAATAGAATGCTAAATTAATATTGAAAAGCGAAAGTGACGAGTAACAACTAAAATAAACATTTTACGGAATGAAATCATAGGGGAAGTTTAGGATTTTGTATACCTGAGAAGTACATTATCGCAGTATATATCCATTAGAAGCAACCTTAGATGTGTGGATATCATAGAACCTAATATATTTAAAAAAGGTCTACGGCAAAGCACTGACTTAATTGCAATGAGATACTCCATAAGGCTCTGCCCTTCTCCGAAGAAACAGCATCCCACCTACAAAGACTATTGCACAACCTCCACAGCTCCAGCAATAAAACTATTTGATTGGCGAAACACGTAATAACAAAGTACTGTAGTTTTACAAATTACAAAAACAATGATAATATACAGCAATGTTTCAACCAACAAGGCCTTTATCAACAAGCGAACAGGAGTGCGAATTTAAAAAACACTAACATATGGATGACTACACATAGAGACATTCAAACATTTCTAATGAAAATCTGGGAATAAAAATGAATAACTTCCCATGTATACAAAATCCTAAACTTCCCCTATGATTTCATTCTGTAAAATGTTTTCTGATTTTTAGTTGTTCCTCATAGTTTGGATGTGTTTTTTTTTTCTGTTACATTTATTTCGTTATTCATTTTTATTCCCAGATTTTCATAAGAAACGTTTGAATGTCGCCATATGTAGTCGTCCATGTTAGTGTTTTTTTAAATCGTCACTCCTGTTGTTCGTTTGCTTGATAAAGGCCTTGTTGGTTGAAATGTTGCTGTATATTGTCATTGTTTTTGTAATTTGTAAAACTACAGTACTTTGTTATTATGTGTTTCGGCAATAATGCTAAGAATCTTTGAAAACATTAAACATGTGAACAGCACGGTCCAGTTTCGCACCCATGACCTTCGGAATGCAAAGTAAACAGCTGACCCTCAAGGAACCTAGCAAAACAATAAAAAATAAGCAAAAGTAAAGAAACTCTTTCTCACACCTTGAGGCAGTGGCGGCTCGTCTATAAGGGCCAGTGGGGCCGGGCCCACCAAAAATAATGCATAACGTGTATTTATTATTATTTAAAATATAATATAGCAAACTAAAAACTATGATTTATCCTGAAAAAATGTCTGGCCCCACCAACAAAAATTATCACGAGCCGCCACTGCCTTGAGGTATATGGATAATATGGTGTTAGGTCCATATTTTTCATTCACCACATCGCTAACACATGATGGAGGATGTGGTCAGAATCATGCCGGCCACCTTTACGCCCTAGTGCTTTTTCTGGTACCTAATTGAGGTTGGGTGGACCTGAGAGCCGTTGCGGTTGGAAAAACATTATGTCCCTGTGGAATTAAGCCCAGACAATGTGCATAAGAAGCAAGTTCACTAACAACTACGCTACTGCCGCTTTTAATAAAACAATAAACAGGACAATATAGACGCTCATTAAATTCATGGGACTATACCTAATGAAGTGGACCACAAATCCTCAATATTTATATAAACTTTATGAGACCGGTAAAAAAAATTGGGAATTTGATTTAAATGTTATACAATGGAAGTAAAGACGAAGGACTGACTTAATTCACATGGCGGTTTTCCCATATGACTCGATCCCTTTCCGCAGAAAGACACGCCAACTGCCGAGAGTATTGCACAAAGCCTGCAGCTCCAGCAATATTGCTAGGGATCTCTGAAAAAAATGCTGTTGTGAAAAGAATGGCATTGAACCCTCAACCTTCCGAACACAAGATGAACGGTGTAGCCACAAAGACCCAATGTTATGTAAATATTCAATAACGCAAACATTATAAAGATATACAGAACAAATTGATGTATTTAGAATGCACACCCAACCAAAAATCTCCAACAAAATAATCAAGATTGCATTCTCTGTGAATAATTAATGTCTGGTAAACATCCATATGATGTAGCCATGGAAACAAATAATATATTTGAGCAATTGAAAAATAAAAATAATAAAATGGATTTAGTAAACTATA
The DNA here is from genome assembly GCA_020796225.1 of Arion vulgaris. Taxonomy (NCBI): domain Eukaryota; kingdom Metazoa; phylum Mollusca; class Gastropoda; order Stylommatophora; family Arionidae; genus Arion; species Arion vulgaris. The sequence continues at coordinate 5,579,622 of CM036777.1, read as the reverse complement.
TGATGATTGATCACTTAAGCTATACCATAACCATGCTTATTCTAAAACATGCGAAACAAAATTGTTATATAATAATGTCCTCTGAAATATAACGAAATTAATTAAAAACCAATACTACGTAATCTTGGATTACATCTTTGATGATACAACAGTTGTTATACAAACATGTAGAATGAAATAAATGGCTGTAACATCAGCATTGGAATCGTCAATCAGACAGCAGGAGATAGTAAGGCACAGCCTCTCTCAGTCCGTATAGGGTGTGGCCAACTAATCGAATACGGGTGTGTCCGGAACACAGACTTGATAAAACGTAGACACAATATGAGCAGAATCGTAAACCAGACTACGAGGAAACAATAGACAGTATTAATCAGGGCCTGATTCTCCTTAAAATGAAATGGAAACACGAAAGATTCTACTATTTGGTACTTCCTCATCTTACAAAATAACATTATCAATGTATTATACCACAAATATCACATTATCTTACGATATCCTCGAAAATAATAACACAACCCTAGCTGATAAATTTCAATAATAATTCAGTATAGCCTTGAGTAGCAGAGCTAGCTAGCTAAAGAGCAGCAGTACACACACACACAACATACTTGGCCTAGTCTGACATGGAAACGAAGCTCAAATTCCACTTAGTTCATGATACCGGTTGATGCTTTGTCTATCCGTTGTTGTTGTCGTCCTGTAAAGGGTGACCCGTCACATGAAACTAACCAAGAATTCACGCAATAATAATGTGAATGCAGGTGCTCACTCTTCATATGACAACTCAGGCGTCGTCTGACAGGGCGTTGGAAACTGCAACCAAATAAATTTTAGATCAACCAAAACGAGGCTGCATGTTCTGCATATATTAGAGAATTAGTCAATATCTAGTAGCATGTCGATCCGCGTCGTCGTCGTCAACGCTAAATCATGCAGTCCTTACACAAAGAAGACAAGTGCCTGCGATATTTTCCCCTAAGGCAGGTGAAGCCATGATCTTTAAAACTTCCAGAATGACTGAATCGAAGGATAATGAAAGCGAACAGAATACAATGATGTGAGAGTGAATATAGCACAGCTCGTCTTTTCGTGAATTCACTAACTATTTCGCTTCCTCGCTGACCACTGATATAATTATTTCATCAATAGTGTGTGTTCACGGACGCAAACAGCTGCTACCTTCTGGTGAACATTTTAAATGATTTTTTCCTCCACGTTTGCGCGTGAGAAAAGCAGTTTCATAGGCGAGGGTTTTGGGAAGCAGGGAGGAAGAGAGATTTCTTGATAAAAATACGTATTATACAATAGCTGAAAGTATTTGGTTAGTTATAAACTGTTGCTATACCCGCGTATAGTATAGTATACGCAAAAAGAATAGCTAGCTTGCCTTTGACATATTTGAGTATCGTATTAAATAACGATATTGGTTGAATATACATTTGATTACTTGTTGTACGTTCTTTGTCTTCTTCGTATCTTTGCAACAATTGTCAGATTTCTTTGTTCCAGCAACAGATTTGAAATGCTTTTTTTTTTAAAATGGTCGTGGCATTTAACACCACAAATAGATATGAATTTTGAAGAAAACAAAAACTAATATTATAAATATTTAATGTTTGGATATGTTATTTTTTAAAATGTAATATGACATAAATGTAGTAGGCCTATACGTTGTTCTGTGTGAATTATGTATAGCCCTTTTCGTCTTTACAGATGGTCAATTGACAAGTCAAAGCGTTTTTCTACTGTGACAACTTCTGAGTTTGCGCTTGTCAGACTTGTCTCTCTTGCCTTTCAGGTCATCCCAAAGTCTCTTTTTAACAGATTCTGTGTCTTTGCGTAATGTTGTTTTCCCACAACTCTTTTAACAAAATGAAGTGATGTCAGGACTACACATCATTGAGGAGGAGGGGGATAATCAACAAGTTAAGATATCCAGGTGTTACAATATTGTTGACTGGAAGAAAGAGGGACTTCAAGAATTGATAGAAGAAAGTTAGTTAACTAGTTGTTGTTTAGTTAGTTGTGGGTTAGCTAGTTATCAGTTAGTTAGTAATTTAGTTGTTGATTAGTTAGTTGCCAGTTAGTTAGTTGCCAGTTAGTAAGAAATTTAGTTGTTGGCTAGTTAGCTAGTATGTAAATTAATTGTCAATTAGTTAGTTATTAGTTATTTATCTGTTAGTTAGTCATCAGATCATCCTAAGTGCATGAGGAACAAACTTTTAACCATCACAGGGCTCGAACTATCAGTCACCACATCCTGATGGATATTCTGAAGATGAAGTTTGAATACTTATGAAAGAAATAGAAAGCAGAAATAATGATTATGGTTTAGTCATTAATAATGAGAAAACAAAAACTATGATAATAAACAAGATGTGAAAAATTAAAATAAAATCTCTATGCGTCTTGTTTTTCTTTCTCTTCTCCAGTCCTGATTTGCCTCACAGCTTCAGGGTAAGAAGAATTTTCTAGTATAGGCTTTTGTATGTGCTCCATAAATAGTGTCTTTCGTCGCCTCTGTTATCTCTGAAGTCCACCTTTTGCGTGGCCGGCCTTTTGCTTTGTATCCACTGTATCGGAGCAACATTGCTCTCTGTGGTGCACTGCCTGTTGGTAATCTGCTTATGTGGCGAACCACATAATTTTCTTTTATCTTGGACATATAATGTCTACCTCTGAAACTGCATCCATTGTCAGTCTTCACCGCAACCAAGAACGGATAAAGGAGAGGCCAAAAATGTTCACTCAGTCATGAGCAGTTTGGTCTTTCCATGTTGTTGTTTTTTTTAATGTGTGGGTTGCATTTTATGACATACTGTAGGAGATAATGAGCTATTCTTTGCTACTCAAGAAACTAAATGAAGGAGGAGCTACATTTTGGAGCACATGATAACAAATATAATGGACAAAATAATATATGTTTTAAAACTTAAATTTTAAAATGTAGATACTAATGTACTTATCATACTATTATTGTTTTCTTTCAGCTGAAGTAAAACAGATGCTGCTGCACCTCTGCTGCACACTAACTGAAAGTTTCATCCTCAAAACACTTGCACAGCAGCCCCAGAGATGATTACATGAAAGTTGACTTACTTGGAGAATTTGAGCCACCCTTCACTGGCGTTCATATGCAACAGACTGCCACTTGTGGGTCTCTGTGGCGTAGAGATTAGGTGCTTGCCTCTTGTTCCAAAGGTACTTGGTTTGCTCCCTCTCAAAGCCATCAGGATATTTTACCAGAGATCCCTGATCTCAACGTAGGTGAGATTGAGTTCCTAGTCCTATCGTAGACGGATGATAAAATGTAGGTACCATCTTCAAGTTGATGACCTAAAAGAGCCCTTGGCAGTTCAAAATCGAGGAGAACGGGCTGGAAAGTTACAGCCCGAGCAAAAATCATTAGCAATATAATAATTTAATAATATAATAATTCCTCCTCCGTATAGTACATAGGGCCTGCAAGTAATTTCTCCATACCGCTCTATCCTGGGCAACTCGCTCAATCTCCTCCATGGAACTGAGACCATTATTTCCTGCCTCTCTCAGCAAAGTTCGTTTCAGGGTCTCTTTAGATCGACCTCTCTTTCTTGAACTCTTTGCATTCCACTTCATTGCCTGCTTTGATATTCGTTGATCATTTCTCCTCAAGGTGTGCCCAACATATCTCCATCTTCTCTTTCTTATAACAGTTGTCACTAGTGGTTGACCAGACATGTCTCTGATTTCATCACTTCTTCTGAATTCGTTCCATTTTATATTCATTAGCAATATATTTTTTTTAAATCCCTACAAAATATTTTCATAATCTTCTAAATTACATATTGCCCCCCTCTCTAGTGCTACGGAGTTTGTGCACTGCTGCTGAGCTTCCTGTGTAAGAAAGAGATCAGAGCACACATGGTTATTACCAAAGTACAATGATGATGGACCGACAAATCAATCTGCCATATGAGTCCTTGAATATCTTCCTGCTCCGAAGATAGAGCATGCCATCCCTAATTAATTATTTTAAAAGTCTAAAGGTGAAGGATCGACTTAATTGCACCGGGTTTCTCCATAAGGCTTCATCCCTCTCATCAGAAATGGCACTCTAGCTTTCCGAGAGTGTAGCACAAAGCACAAACTCTGTAGCTTCAGCAATAATCCTAGGGATCTCCTGAAAAAATTGCACATACTACTCGGTCTGGATTCAAACCTAAAACCCTCAGAATGCAAGGCGCACATCTTAACCGCTTCACCATACAGATCCCCATAAAAAGATATGAAATCCAGCAATGAAAATGAGACACATAAGCATCATACAATTAATGAACCCGCTGCCTTGCAGGTCGGCTGGGACAGCCAAAGGCTGACGGAGAGCGAACCCAGTAAATGTTGGCTAAAACCGGACACATCGTCGAAGGATAAGCATCAGAGCTCCAAATGGCGCTAAAGATTGTGACAAACACTCCCATGCTAAAGCTGCATGAATCAGATTTCCACATGAAAAAGAATTTATGGAGAAATCTGGTACATTAGTCTAAGCGGTGATCGAGAGAGAGAGAGAGAGATACAATTAATGGCTATGCTCAAATATCTTGCATGGAATAAGGCTATCGCTGTGTGTCTATTTTCTTTCTCCAGGTGGATGATGGAATTGGTTGTCCGCTCTTGCCGTTAAGCATAGGGGTGGGAGTTTTAATTTGCGTTCCAGGGATAGATGAGCCACCCTTGTTGTGTTATTTCCGTGTTTATTTAGTGTGGTCTTGATATTGTCTATCCATCTTTTTCTGGGTCTTCTTCCCTTGGCTCTAGTACTTGATCTCTTTTTATTGTATGCTGTTATTGGTGGTTGGTTGTATTTCATTCTCATTAAATGTCCAAACCACTGCATTTGTTGTCTTTCAATGTATTCGATGCATAAAGTTATGCCCACTCTGATGTGTATCATAAATGGTTATGAAGGTATCTCATCTCTTGGAGCTTTTGAGAATGAGAAATTGATTACTGAAGAAGAAAAATATTGTTACTGCATCGTAAATGTCTTCCAGGACAATGGGCATTTTCTAGCTGTCTGTGTAAGTTATAGAAAAAGTATGGAGGATGACGGTGTTGTAACTTAAACACTAAACATGAATCTACTGTCCTGGACATGCGGGTGTTCATGGCAATGAAAGAGCGGACAGGCTTGCATTGATTGTTGGGAAGTTTAATCACAATATTTATGAGACTGCAGTAAAACTATTTGATTGGTGAAACACGTAATCACAAAAGTACTGTAGTTTTACAAATTACAAAAACAATGACAATATACAGCAACGTTTCGGCCAACAAGTTTAAGAAGGATAAGGAGTATGTTCTTTGGTCTCTTGGCGTCCTACTGTTGGATGCGGACAGTAAAATGGATGTTAAATCAATAAGGAACCTACCCTAGTAAATAAAAAGCATCGCAGAAATCGGATGTGCTGATCTACTTGTAGGCGCATAACTGGCACAATGTACAATCGCTCTTAGGCTCAGATCACATACAAATTACAGGAGTGGTTAGCAAGTGGTCGATATTGAGCATTCAAAGAAGAAGGTCTCTTGGTGGCCTACTTTGACATCTGTTGGGGAAGACTAAGCACTTGTGCATTTAAACCAATCCACGTCAATTACTAGATTGCAGGAGTTGGGTTTGAAGATTGGAGTAGCAAGAAAAGAACAGCATAACAGGTATATTAGTAGGCTCATCAATCAAAATCGAACTGGTACGGTCAGTCGCTGGACGCTGTTGGAGATATTGCGAAGGAGATCGGAGCACCTACGGACATGTCCGAAGTGCAATGAAGATATTCCAAACTGAAACTGAAGCACCTATGGGTTTGCCCAGAGTGCTGTGATGTCTGTTCAATCACCAAATACTACCAGAGTGCTTTATAAACTGCATTATCTCATCTCATCTGGTTCCCCTTGTTCCTCTTGTACCCATGTTCCTCTTGTACCCTTGCAATGTCAAGGTAAAGTATAAGGTGCAAGAGAAGAACCTCTTACATGCTTCATATGTAGAGAAGTTCAAGAACTCTGCTATTCTATCAGTCACCACTTGCATGTCTATCCTCTCTCCTCCTATTTCCATTGACTCTGTGTACCATTGCCTGTTCATCTTCTTCTTTTGTCATCACACTATAACCGGGTTGTTGCCCAGTGTTGTGGTTTTCTGTTTCTGTCTTGCGCTGTTCTGGTGGCGTGGGTGATTGTTATTTTTGCTCTATGACAGGATTCTGCTATGCCATCTAATCCTCTTTTGCGTGGTCTTCCTCTTGCCTTCTTTCCTGATGTTCTGTTGTAAAAGGCTCTGTATAATGTGGAGTTTAGATGCATTCTTATTAAGTGGCCAAACCACTTCATTCTTTGTTTCTCAATGTAATTGAAGCAAGGTTCTGCACCACTTTCTTTCTTAATTACCTGTTGTGGCATACTATTTGAAAGTAACATATTTTCATTTTATCGATTTATTATCTGTCTGTATATGTTATTATGTCTTATGAATAAAAAAATTGTTGTTACTTCCTGTAATACCACTTTTTAGGACGGTGTACTACATGGGGGACATTGAGCCTGAGGAATTTAATGGCTAATGCAATCGCAGTGAAACTGCTCAGTTTAGGACTTTTCTTTATGCCCCCTTGTCCTTACCGTGGATTGAACATGGGTCTTCCACATGGGAGCACGCTCTAATTATAGGAAATCTGAATTTCTTTACTTTTGCATCCTTTTTTCTTGATAAAGGCTTTTTTGGTTTAAACGTCGCTGTATATTGTTTTTGTACTTTGTAAAACTACAGTACTTTATTTTTACATGTTTCACCATATATTATTTGAAAACAATCATGCTATATGACCAAACTAGTTGATCTGTTGCCTCTGGATGAATTCTGTTGTTGCTTTTACACCCACCTTGGATTTGATTGTATCATTTCTGATTACCTCTCTGCTTTATACTTTAAATAATCATCATCAAGTAGCTTGTCACTTCCAGAACTTGGCTCCCATGACAGCAGTCATTAAAACCACTCTGTTCTGTGCAAGGTGGCCGGTGTCAGCAGTAGTCATTCTCAGATTGTCAATGACATCTGGCACCCATCGTCTTATAAGTCTTCCTCTTATTCTTCTTCCAAGTTCCATTCCCTCCGAAATTATCTTCTCTAGGCGCTCATGTCATAGGATCTGTCTGAGATATGTAATTTTCCTTGTTGTTATTCTCTTGAATAACCAACTCTATTTAATATCAAGCTGTTGCAGAACAGAATCATTCATTCTTTTCTACTTAAAATATATATATACATACTTTACTATATACTATACATACTTTAAATATTTTCCTAAAAAGTATAATTTCTGCAGTTGCAATATTTTCTTTTATCTTTTGCTGTTATCATCCTGGAAAGACACTGTATCACAATGATATAAAATAGTAGTAGTAAAATAATTCTTCTTCAATGATTTAGCGACACTTGAGCTCTTGCCATTGATCCAAATGATATGTAGTGGTATCTGCATGTGTTTGTAAGTTGTTCTTTTTTCCACGTATAATGTGTTTCATTTGTCTGGCCTTAGAGGAAGGAGGATCTTCCTGATGTATCTAGTACTTGACATCTGAAGAGGTGGTGGTGAATGATTTCGTGATAATGTGCACAGAGCTGGCACTCTGGAGTGTTTTGTGGTTGAATTATATTCAAGCGATCAAGTGTTGGGTTCGTAGCCTTGGTAGCGCAGTAGGTAGCGCGTCAGTCTCATAATCAATTCAAAGTGTTGGGTTCAAAGTCTAAATATGGTGCTCTGATCTCTTTTTGTAAGGTGGTTGATGTTGTCGTTAAGGTAAGGGCTTGCTATATGTCTGTAAACTTCTCTTCCCAGGTCCCTAGTAAAATTATTAAGCTACACAATATAATGTTATCTGTGCTAACAAGTGTTTTATTATTATTATTACCTTATGTAATATATTTGTGGATCTCTGTGGCTTAGAGGTTAGGTGCTCACCTCTTGTTCCAAAGGTACTTGACTCGCTCCCTCAGGGAGTGATTGGGATATTTTTTCCAGAGATCCCTGATCTCAATGTAGGTGAAATCGAGTTCCTAGTCTTATTGGAGATGGACGATAAAACGTAGGTTAGATGTTCCAGTTTAGCATGTAAAAAAAAAAAACTTTTGCTGTTCGAAATCAGGAAGAGAAGGATGGAAAGCCGCTGTCCTGACAAAGTTAATTTGAAAGATTATTTTTTTTAAATTCCTACAAAATAGTTTCACCACCCTATGTCAGGGACCCTCACCGAGGCTACAGAGTTTTGCACTGTCACTGAGATCTTCCTGTGTATTGAAGAGATTGGAGAACAAATTGTTACTCACCGAAGTGCAATGATGTTTGCTCAATCAATCAGTTACCTTATTAAACAATTAGCACATATGTATTCATATACTCTTTTCCATTTTCAGCTGCCAGTGGTTCTTTTATTTGCTCAGCATGAACATACAACCTATGTTTTATCAACAGTCTCCAATAAGACTTGAAAATAAATTGAAGTAATGTCGTTTTACAAAGCACCGATACAACAAGATAACTGACTTTTCTACCAAAAGACCTTTCTCAAGCTACAGAGACAAAAACAAACAACGAGATTAAGAGTATTCCTATACACTTTATACCGTCTCTTTTTATGATCCATGATATATGTGTATAATTTCTTCTTCAAACGCTCCATATCAACCACTTGTTAACCACTCTGTGTGATTTGTATGTGATCTGAACCTAAGAGCTATTGTACGTTGTGCCAGTTATGCGATTACAAGTTGGCCAGGACATCCTATTTCTGCGACTCTTTTTATTCACTATTGTAGCTTCCCTAGGCTCCTACTTCAATCGTCTCTTACGACATGCCTTGCAGGTTGCAGTGGTACTATTCTTTGCATCCCTTGCGGGTCCCGGCACCACACAGGCATATGTGTATATTTAATAACTAGATGCTGTCTCCAGAGAAATTGTTTCACAAAAAAACACAAGAGAAAATATCATACCATTTCTACCGAACGGTAGAAACATTTGTATGGCTCCCAAACCACTGAAGGCATAGTAGTCATTAATAATATGATTGCAGATGATTTTAGATAAAATATTTGACAAAAGAAAAGAAAATGGAGAGTTATTTTTCAGCGTAGACAAGTTGTAACAGTTCCTTAAAGCAAAAAAAATGTTCTCTTCTTTTGTTATCACAATGCTACGGGTTGTTGCCCAGTGTCATCCCACTGCTACCGGGTTGTTGCCCAGTGTCATCCCACTGCTACCGAGTTGTTGCCCAGTGTCATCCCACTGCTACCGGGTTGTTGCCCAGTGTCATCCCACTGCTACCGGGTTGTTGCCCAGTGTCGTCCCACTGCTACCGGGTTGTTGCCCAGTGTCGTCCCACTGCTACCGGGTTGTTGCCCAGTGTCGTCCCACTGCTACCGGGTTGTTGCCCAGTGTCATCCCACTGCTACTGGGTTGTTGCCTAGTGTCATGGTTTTCTGTTTTTGTCTTGCGCTGTTCTGGTGGCTTGTTATTTTTGCTCTTTCACAGGATTCTGCTATACCATCTAACCATCTTTTCGTGGTCTTCCTCTCACCTTCTTTCCTGATGTTCTGATGTAGAAGACTCTGTATACTGTGGAGTTTGGATGCATTCTTATTAAGAGGCCAAACCACTTCATTCTTTGTTTCTCAATGTAATTCAAGCAAGATTCTGTGCCAACTTTCTTTCTTATACTTATGTTGGTGACTCTGTCTTTTCTGGTGTTGTTGGTAACTTGCGTAGGCAGTGCATGTTTTTACCTGTAATACTGTTTTTAAGTGATGTAGGACAGAGGGGACATGTGTCTGTGAAATTTAATAACCACAGGCTAGTGCAGTCATCACACAAAACTCTTTAGGTTAGGACTTTTCTTTATGTCCCTATAAAAAATTCTTGGCCTTCCCGCGGATTGAACCGGGTCTCCCGTATGGGATATCGTTCTAATCTATTCGTCCGGACGCTAACTAAAACATCAAATACATAATACGTTTAAATACGGCTGTGGCTAACTCCAGAGAAGTTCTTCTTCACCCTTCAACTCCCAATGGAGCATAGGCCTTCAACAAACTTCATCCAGCCCTTCCTCTCTCTTGCCGTAACTTCCCAATTCTTTCCACCTCTTACCTATCCTTTTAATATCAGTCTCCAGCTCTCTTTTCCAGGTATTTCTAGATCTTTCCCTACTCCTTTTTCCCTGAGGGTTCTAAAACAATGCCTGTCTTGCAATGCTTCCAGTCAGTTTTTCCAATGTGTGTCCTATCCATCGCCAGCGTTATTTCCTTAGCTTTTTTGCCATTGATATCTGCCCAGAATTCTGCGTAGACACTTCATCTCTGTCGATTAGTTTTCTTCAATAGTTTGATGTCAGTGATCTGATGTAAAAAAATATCTTTGAATAGTAAAGCAAATCTCATAAAAACCATTTTTTTCAATATTATGCTATACCATGGTTGCTCACAGCAGCTAATCACCAGAAAGTCATAACAGAGATAAGTTTTCTTAGAAAAGCTGCAGAAGTTTGGTTTTTGTGGTTTTTCTATTGTTCTTTATGGCCATTTTGATCATTCTTATTGTGATATTTAAACAGCCTTTGCCAAGAATGGTGGAACGTTGCGCCCCCGTTATGCCCCTACGAGTGTAGGACAATCGCATCCGACGTTTCCGCATTTTGGCCTTGCTGCAGAAGTAACAATGAAAGATCATCATCATCAAATAGCTTGTCCTGAGCAGAATTTTGCCACCCCAACAGTCCTAGGAATTTTCTCTCTCATAGGCCAGATGTCCTGCCTCTGCAACCGTCATGTTCAAACCATCAGTTACATCCTGAATTCATCTTCTCCGTGGTCTTCCTCTTTGCTGGTATGCCTACTTCCATAATGGTCTTCTCCAGCCTTTCGTGTCTCTTTATATGTCCAAAATACCTCAATTTTCTTATTTGTAGCAGCAGCCAGTTTTCTTTGATTTTGATTTCTTTCTGGATAGATCTATTTGTTCTCTTCTCTGTTCATGATATGAAATACTCTTCTGTAATGCTTATAATCAAAAGTACATATGTTTTTCAACTACTTTGTTAAATGTCCATGCTTCAAACCCATATGTTGCTACTGGGAATATGCATGTTCTTAATATTCTGATCTTTGTTTTCTTATCAGTTCCATTCTATACTGTTTTTAGTTGTTTAATTTTTTGTAAAGCCATGTTTGTTCTTTTTTAATGTCCTCATCCCATTTCCATCTTTTGTTCACAGAGAACCAAAGTAATCAAAACTGGTTATATTTTCTATTTTCTCTCTAATGGTAAAAATATCTTTTATCATGCTTGTTTTATCTGTTGTCATTATTTTTACCACATTGAGATATAGTTTTTATTTTTAACTTTTCTCTTGCACTTTCATGATTAATTTAGCTGTTAGGGTGTGGTTATTTTTCTACTTTTCATTATAATGCCTTTTGATTGATTGATTGATAGGACCATCATCATTACACTTCGGTTAGTAACCATGTGTGCTCCGATATCTTCTTTACACAGGAAGATATTAGCGGAAGTGCACGAAATCTGTAGCACCGTGAGAGCCCACGATAATTTATAAGATGGTGGAAATATTTTGTCAGAATTTTATTTAATAATCTTTCTAATGAATGTTGCCATAGCAGTGGCTTTCCAGTCTGTTCTTTAATTTGAATTGCCATGGGTTCTTTTCGTGCTCAGCTTGAACACAGAACCTACATTTTTTATCGTCCATCTCTGGTAGGACTAGAAACTAGATCTCACATACACTGAGACCAGGAGTCTCTTGAAAAATATCCTGATGACTCCACGATGTATTGGTTACGGCAGATTTAGTATGTCTTAATTAATACAGGACAAGCAACCAGACTGGTTAAACGACCAGGCGACTCAGATGTGGCAATAGATCTGGCATATTGTCGATGGCATGTCTTAGGATACCACGGTAGGTATCACTGCCCATACGTTGTCTTGATCGAGAAGCGCCGATCGGGCAGAAGTAAGATTACATCGATAGTTTTCACGTATGACAAGACTGCACAAGACAAGATTGATAAAATTAGACGTGCCCAGGCTCAAGTATATCATCATCATCAAATAACTTGTCCTGAGCAGAACTTTGCCCCCAAACCCGCAACAGTCCCCGGAATTTCTCTCTCTCATAGACCAGATATCCTGCCTCTGCAACCGTCAACATAGGCAGAAGAATATAGTACAGCCACTTTGGTGGAATATGAGGTGGAAACAATCTGGCTCACCAAAAAAAAGAGCGATAGATGCATGACAAAAGTCACGAAGAGCAACTATAGCCTTTCCGAGCATATATTGGCCTTAAAGTTAGGCATGCAATAGAAAATGGTAGTTTTCAAATGTTAAACAAGCAGACAACTAAGTTGGAGTAATTGTGTGCTTAAATGTATTTTGATAGCTCCCTCCAGAAATGGTGACAGTTTCACCAGACCACGAACGGTACGACACACATACGTAGTATATCAGATGATCACGATCTGGTATGGTGGAAAACCAACAACTATAAAAGAACAATACATTCAACAAACTAAATAAAATGGATAAAGAGGCAAGACTCCGTATAATTTTGTTGTTATCTGATCAATATCATGCAACAGAGTGGAACGACCAGCTTGAATTTACGTTCGAGGAAATCCATGAAAAACTTAGGAGACCACATAGTACCGCTCCGGTTCCCAATAGTATCCAATACAGTGACATTAATGAGCTTAGTAAAGAATTCAACACCAGATTAAAAAAGTAGCGAAATCAGGGAGTAATGGTTTCATAGCTATTGCTGACAAAACCTAACAAAAATCGCAAACATATAAACGTTTTTTTTAAATAAAATAATTGCAATGGTGAACCACAGCCTGGCTCTACCCACAGGGCTCAGCACAACAACTGGCCGGGTATTCCCTGACCTAGATAAGAAAAGGGATCTGGAAAATACAGATGTTTGATAGAACACTGCACGCTTTTTGCAATTTTACTCAATTCGGTGAGTCTATGGTTATTTGTTGGTGAAACATATTCATTATATTGATATTCCTTATTGTTAAACTTAACTTGTTGGATAATATGACTTCGAGTTAGCATTTTGTGTTGATTTTAAAATGAATTCGTCTATATACACCAATACTGGAATGCGAGGTCACGTGGTGTAGTTGGGGTCTGATTTCCACAATTCTTACCTGAGCCCGAAGGCCCAGTAGTTTATAGTTGGCTCTGGCTGAACACAGTGGACAAGTTTCTTGAAATATTAGGAGGGTTATAGTTTCGACCCCTTTATTTATTTATTATATGTATAGATATGTTGTTGTTTTACAGGTGGTATGGTAATAATGTTGTTAATGTTGTAACCGTTTCCATTGATTTATTATATTATCCTATCCATTGCGTATTCCACGATTGTAGTGAGTCAGGTTTATTTATTCATTCCATTGTTGTACCATCTTCCTTTCACCGTAGATTCAGTTTTAGTTTCTTTCTTCGGATCCTTCTTTATCTTTAGTTTATTTGACTGATTATTTGATGTTGTTGCGGGTAGATGGTTGATGATAAATCACACCAATATAAAATGATACAAACACCATATTTCAGTTCATATTCCTTTATTTTGGATGTTAAATTCAAGTGTTGCTATCTGCTATTAACGTGCAGATTTGGTGCGCAAACACTACGGTCAACTAATTTCATATCTACCAACCTATCTATCTAAACTACCTGCCTGGCCTGCTAGCTACCACCTGGGGTTGAGGGACTGGCTGCATGTCTTCTACAGGAGCATGCAGACTGGAGCGGATTTGGAGGACGCCGCATGTTTCCATCCACCCTCGGTGGATACAGGTGTAATAGATAAACTTGGTGCAATGCTATATGACGTCTTTGATGGTTTCCAGTGTTGGTGTGGAGACATGCGCTGTTGTATTTGATCTCAAGGATGCCTATAACATAGTTTCAATCACGTACCTTACACATATGCTCATGCTACTCACTATCGATACATTGCTCATCAGATGGATTGCAAAGGTCTTGCTCGAGATTAAAGTGGCACTCAGGTGTGGTAATTGGTACTCTGTACCATTGCATTCTCTATAACGATTAGAGTTGGCCGTGTCTGTGCTTACAAGGTTCACCAAGCCTACAACAATGATCCCAACCAGTGGCGGCTCGTCATTAAGGGCCAGTGGGGACGGGCCCCACAAAAAATAATGTATAACGTGTATTTATTATTTTATAAATTAAAATATAGCAAGCAAAAACCATGATTTATCCGGAAAAAAATGTCTGGCCCCACCAACAGTAATGATCACGAGCCGCCACTGGTCCCAACTATCTCCAGTGCTATTCAACATATTCACCGTGCTATTTCGGTTATCTTGTGTAAGATGTAATATAGCCTACTGTAATGTGCGCTTTTAAGAACCCAACCTACTGGCTATGCTCTTAAAAACGCCAATCTCTCTCTCTCGCGATCACTGCCCAGACAGATGTACCAGATCTCCCCATAAATTCTACTCATGTGGAAATCTGATTTATGCAGCCTTAGCATTGGTGTGTTTTACGTCACATCTTTAGCACCGTTTGGCGCTCTGGTGCTTATCCTTCGGCGATGTGTCCGGTTTCAGCCAGCGTTTACTCTCCGTTCTGTAGCCATCTAGTGTTTTTTACGGTGTGGGGTAGCTAGCCCCACACCCAACCTCCTTGGTCGCCTCCTGCGACATGCGTGGCAGGTAACAGTGGTTCTATTCTTTACACCCCAATTTGGGCCCCGGTAACCACTCGGGCGAAAACGCCCATCTGTATGGCTAGGCAATTGGTGCTGTAAGAAATAAAGGTTTGTGGTTCAAATACTGTGTTTGGTAATTTGTTTTTTTCCGAAAGCCTCTAATACTTGCTCACTATTTATTGACTCGGTGCATCCCTGGAGTTCTTAAAAGTTCTTTTCTACTTCTTCGCCCCTAGGGAAGCATAGGTCCGCAACCAAGGCATTCTAAACCCACCTATCCAAGACCATCATTTCCAGATCTCTCCACTCTCTCCTCATTTTCTTGCATTCTACTATACTGTAATAAGTGTTAGTCGCAGAAATCGGATGTGCTGGCATATTTGCAGACGCATAACTGACACAACGTACAATCGCTCTTAGGCACAGATCACAAACAATTCACAAAGAATTGTTAACAAGTGGTCGATATCGAGCTTTCGCCCAAGAAGTAGAATATATCTTATCGTTTCGCTGAAATCGGATGCATGTGTCCTAAACGTGTAGAAGTCTATGCGTTTAGGAGCCTACCAAACCAATGTGCAAAGTATACACGTTCTTGGCAAAGATTAAACATATCACAAAGAGTGATTAAAATTGGTTGTAAAAGAACGAACGCAAAGAAGAAGAAATCTTATCGTATCATAATTATCTTAATGAAGTATCTAAATGGAAACCACATTTTTCACTTTTTAATTGTCTTATCATTTGTTCATTAACCAGTCATTTTTTATATTATATTGTTAAACCAATCAAGTGCCATCCTGACAGGCGTAGGCGATCATATCTCTCCACAACTCTCTCTCTCTCTCTCTCCTTCGTGCCTGTAATCAGTTCTGACGTCGATCTTTTGTCGAACCACGATGTCAGACCATCCAACATCTTTCTCTCTGTCTTCCACGATATCTCCTTCCCTGAATTTTACCTGTTGTCGCCAAATGTTCTAAACCTTCTCTTCGCATTATATGCCCGAAGAATCTTGATTTTCTGATTCTTATTCTTTCGATAAAGTTTCTTTGTATGTCGGCCTGTTTTAAAACTTCATCATTTGTTTCCTTCGCTGTCCCTAGAATATTCAGCATTCTTCTATATAACCACATCTCATTTAATTGTTGCATTATTGATTATATTGTTCTTCTCTCTGTCCTTGACAACTTAGGCATTCTTCTTTTGTATTCCTATTTGATTCATAAAAAGCATTGAAACATTTCTCATCTGATTTTATTTCAAGTAGTCAATAAAGAGATACAGCTAAAAACTAAAACAAATCTTATAAGAACGATTTTCTGGCCAACATTATGTTACCAGTGTCATACAGGTACTGGGACAGTTAAGACCACTGTTGCCACATAAAGACATACCGCTAAAGACTAAAGCAAATCTCATAAGAACGATTTTCTGGCCAACGGCCAACACTATGTTACCAGTGTCAAACATGGCCAATAACAGCAGCTAATGAGCGGAAAATCATAACGACGGAGATGAGGTGTCTTAGAAGAGCTGCAGGTGTGACAATAAGAGACAAAATTAGAAATGAAGAAATCAGAACAAGACTGGATGTGAAACCAGTCATGCAATTCATAAAATAACAACAGATTAAATAGTTCGGACACCTGACAAGAATGCCCTGGTATCGCTTACCACACAGAGCCACACAGAAGAAGTATAACGAGCACAGTGCAAGAGGAATATCACGTAAAAGATGGAGTGATGACATCAAGAACAGCCTTAAGAAAATGAATAACAGCTTACAAGGTGCATTATAACAAGAACACACAAGATCACTACATCCTCCCCAACACTTCTATAAAGAAGTAAATGGTGGAAGACAAGAAGTCAATGTTTATTATGACAATTTAAAACTACTACAAATCAACTTTAATTTTAGGACCCCCTTTCCTCCATGTGTGGAATATAAGGATAGCCGGCTAAAGTTTGCAGTCAGTCATCCTGTGTCTGTGACCTAGTTTGAGATAAATGGCACAGCGTGTTTAAGCAATTCATTGTATTATTCAACGAGAACACATTCGGGGCTGAGCATCCACAGTTAAAGGCTCCACAAATCGATAGTGGCGAATGGTTCCGTCAAATGGTAACACGCTCTGTGGGGTGTTGAACTGGCAGGGCTCCCAAAACACGCCTGTCTCTTGGAGGGAGGCAAAGGGTTGGCTTAGATGTACTACTAATATAGCTGATACTGCTACTACTGCTGCTGCTTCTACTACAACCACACTACTACTCAGTGGCGGCTCGTGATCGTTTTTGTTGGTAGGGCCAGACAAAAATTTGCTAAAAAATCATGATTTTGTATTAGGTTATATTTTAATTCATAAAACAAATACACGTTACATATTATTTTGGTGGGGCCGGCCCCACTTGCCCTAATGACGAGCCGCCACTGCTACTACTACTACTGCTTCTAATACTACTACTACTAATACGTCTGCTACCACAGCTACTACTACACTACAGCTACTACTACTGTCTCTACTTCTACTACTACTATTACAACTACTGCCGCCCCTTGTATTGCCGAGGCCCTCAAGTGGAGCAAAGAATAGTAACACTGCGACCTACAAGGCATGTCGTAAGAGGCGACTGAGGTAGTGGCCTATGGAAGTTACCATAGTAAATAAAAAGCGTCGCAGAAATAGCATGTGTTTGCCTACTTGCAGTGGCGGCTCGTCATTAAGGGCCAGTGGGACCGGACCCCACAAAAATTCACCTTTCAACTCTCAACGAAGTACATGTCTTCAGTGGCGGCTCGTCATTAAGGGCCAGTGGGGCCGGACCCACCAAAAATAATGTGTAACGTGTACTTATTAGTTAATAAATTATAATATGACCTAACCCAAAACCATGATTTTTTCCGAAAATTTGAGTCTGGCCCCACCAACAAAAAATATCACGAGCCGCCACTGCCTACTTGTAGGAGCATAACTGGCACAACGTGTAATCGCTCTTAGGCTTGGATCACATACAAATCCCAAAGAGTTGTTAACAAGTGGTCGATATGGAGCGTTTGAAGAAGAAGACGTGTGGTCAGGCTAAATGTGGCCTTCTGGTCCTTAAGGTGTGGTTTATACTACGAACCACTACCCATCTATCTATTTTAAAATCGGGGACCCTCGGCGGTGCACGGAGCTCGCACACTGTCGCTTGGTTATTGGTTATTGGTTACTAAACTGACGTCATTGCACTCCGGGCAGACCCATAGGTGCTCAGTCTCCCCAACAGATATCGAAGAGTATGCATACTGATGGTTTCTGTGGCTCGCTGATTAAACACACCTCTCACTCTGCCTCTCAGGCATCCAGTTCGACTTGAACAACTCCAAACTGCTTAAATCGCTTGATCGATTCAACATCGATTTTAGTGTCCTCATCCAACAGAGAGTCTCGAAGAGACCGAAGAATATCCCCTTATCCATCTTCAACTCCCCAACAATCAATGCTGTTGATGCAAGCCTGTCCGCTCTCTCATTACCGTAAACACCCGCATGCCCAGGACAGTATATCCACGTAAGCCGCTGGAGGTTAGAAACTTCTATAGACGACATCCACTCATACCGAAACCTGCCAAAATCGTGTCGCGTAGATCTTCCTATTTAAGAAAGAGATTTGATCACACATGGTTACTCACAGAAGTGCAAGGATCATGGTCCAATCAACCAATCAGACTGGAGTAGCAAGAAAAGAACAGCACAACAGGTATATGAGTAGACTCATCAATCAAAATCCATCTGGTGCGGTCAGTCGCTGGACGCTGTTGGAGATATTACGAAGGAGATCGAAGCACATATGGACATGTCCGGAGTGCAATGAAGATATTCAAAACTGAAACAATTAATCAAAAGTGTACACAGTTACAGAGACTAAGAACAAGTTGTTCAAGGGCCAGAGACCGGGCATTAGTGGACAACTACTGTTGAGACCCTATGCTCCACGAGGATCAAATTAGTATTAAGATACAGTATAGGGAATATCTTATCTTATCTTAACCACATTTGCTGTGAAGCGTAGTGGGGAGATTTCGTTTTCTATCTTATGCCAGATGCAGTGGCGTAGCTAAGGGGCGGCGAGGGGGCGGACCGCCCGGTGACAGCATATGGAGGGTGACACTATGTCACCTCCAACAAAATTTTTCAGCCAGGCTAAGGTGCGAAAATAGTCTGAAAATAGAATTGTGATAAAACCCAACCAACACAGGAACTGTGACCGTTATGACGTCACATATTTCGAATTTGAATCTATAAACCGTCGAAAATATTGTCTGAGCGAGTACAGCTCTTTTGGTGAGTCATTTTTCTTATATTTTTCTTATAATTTATTTCGAACAATGTTCGAAATAAATGACGACCATGGCTTTGTCGAATTATATGA
Organism: Arion vulgaris; assembly: GCA_020796225.1. Lineage (NCBI taxonomy): Eukaryota > Metazoa > Mollusca > Gastropoda > Stylommatophora > Arionidae > Arion > Arion vulgaris. Next base: position 5,560,387 of record CM036777.1, on the reverse strand, counting down.
AAGAACGTCGACGACAGTATAATATCAATGGAAGCTGTCGAAAGACGACAGCTTCCATTGATATTATGCTGGGCATGTACAGTCCGCAAGATGCAAGGATGTACATTTGACAAAGCAGTTGTTTACCATTTACAAACTACAATGGACATTTATGAAATTTTCGTCAAATTTATAGGACTAAAAACAGAAAGTAAAATATAAATAAAAGAACTTTTTAAAAATCTCCTTTTGCTAATGGACTAAAAAGCAGGTAACTTCTTGGAGCTTGTTGAATTGTTATCTCACTACGATGTAGCGTTAAGAGAACATCTTGTCAGACTACAGGAAAGAACAGACAGATTGTCGGATCTGGCTGTTCTGTCCATTGAACACGAGCTTACAAGACAAATAGATTTTGACGATGTCATTGACCTGTTTGCCACAATGAAAACAAGAAGACATTCCTTCTAGGACTATAGTGTCGAAGGACATTCTTTTGGTCTGTGCATTGCCGTGTTTTGCATTTAGATGTTCTGAAAGTGAACAGTTGCATTTTAAAAATCTTTGGATTTGAACTATTTGTTTTGTGGTATTGGATTCGGATTTTGTCTTGGATCATACATGTAAGCAGTAACGTACCGGTCAGTAGAGTAAAGTAGAGCCTAGAGGTAGAGTATGTATGAAAATTTAGCTACACCTAACCATTCAGCATAGGGTCATGTGGGGTCACTGGGGTGACATTTGAACGGACCGCCCCGGGTGACGTTTACTCTAGCTACGCCACTGGCCAGATGTGTTGTGCTTGACGTTGTCAGTCCATGCTTTCGCAGGGATGGGATGTTATCTATCCATCGTGTTCTTGGCCTGCCTCGTGCTCTGCGCCCTGAGTGTCAATTATTGTAGGCACATGATGGTAGTAAATGTGGTTCCATTCTTATTAGATGACCGAACCGCTTGATTCTTTGCTTCTCGATGTACTGTATACATGGTATAGTACCAACCATGCTTCTGATATTCTCGTTTCTCACTCTATCTCTCCTTGTAACGTTGACATTTTTTCGTAGACATCTCATTTCACATGTTGTAATCTTTCTTTCTTGTGTCTTAGTCAGGGCCATGTTTGGCACTGATAGCAGAGAGTTGGAATAAATATGCAGTTTATCAGTTGTCGTTTGACTGCCATGTTAATGCTTGGATGTTGTAATCTTTCTTTCTTGTGTCTTAGTCAGGGCCATGTTTGGCACTGATAGCAGAGAGTTGGAATAATATGCAGTTTATCAGTTGTCGTTTGACTGTCATGTTAATGCTTGGATGTTGTAATCTTTCTTTCTTGTGTCTTAGTCAGGGACCATGTTTGGCACTGATAGCAGAGAGTTGGAATAAATATGCAGTTTATCAGTTGTCGTTTGACTGTCATGTTAATGCTTGGATGTTGTAATCTTTCTTTCTTGTGTCTTAGTCAGGGCCATGTTTGGCACTGATAGCAGAGAGTTGGAATAAATATGCAGTTTATCAGTTGTCGTTTGACTGCCATGTTAATGCTTGGATGTTGTAATCTTTCTTTCTTGTGTCTTAGTCAGGGGCCATGTTTGGCACTGATAGCAGAGAGTTGGAATAAATATGCAGTTTATCAGTTGTCGTTTGACTGCCATGTTAATGCTTGGATGTTGTAATCTTTCTTTCTTGTGTCTTAGTCAGGGCCATGTTTGGCACTGATAGCAGAGAGTTGGAATAAATATGCAGTTTATCAGTTGTCGTTTGACTGCCATGTTAATGCTTGGATGTTGTAATCTTTCTTTCTTGTGTCTTAGTCAGGGGCCATGTTTGGCACTGATAGCAGAGAGTTGGAATAAATATGCAGTTTATCAGTTGTCGTTTGACTGCCATGTTAATGCTTGGATGTTTTAATAGGGAACGTCACTACAACAATAACTCAGATAACCTAATAGAGAACTACAGGGTGTTCAACCTTTTTTTTTTTTTTGCCGATCCAGAAGCACTTGAGCTTTCACCTCCATGGACATCGTAACCCTTCGGTTCGGTGCCACGAACACCGTAAATCTGGGAAACCTGTGGCTTTTCTGCCAGCCCGCGAAATTGAACCCGCACTCACAGAGGACTAGTCACCCGCAGTCCAACGCGCTACGAACACACTGGGCAGGCGGGCAAAGTGTTCAACTTAAAAGCAGCCTGTGAATGGAGCTAATCTGGCATATATGTATGGAAATGAAAGGTTCAGTTATGTCGTGGTATAGGTCAAGGTTGTGTGACGGTGTAATTGTAGTGCGGGAAGGGGCGATGAACAAATGTGACGTAGGACAAGCTAGTCAGAACCGGTTTAAATAGTAAATAGACGAGATGGAATGCGTACCTGGCAAATTTCTATTTATCACTGGGGCTGCTTTTAATTTGAACACCCTGTATAATAGAGAACTAGCTTATCATCGTCTTACACATTCTCTTCTTCATAACGAGAGCCGTACAGAAAAAAGTATAACGAGTACAAAGCAAGAGGAAGATCGCGCAAAAGATGGAGCGACTGTATCAGGAACAGCCTTAATAACATGAATAACAGCTTACAAAGTGCATTAGAACAAGCACACACAAGATAATAACACCCCTCCCTCCTCCAACACTTTTATAAAGGAGTAAAACATAGACAAGAAGAAGAAGAAGATAGCTAGACGATGCGAGTCAAGAGAAATAAGAGTGCTGGTTCAATTTCTGTGTACGACAAATATTTTTTTTTTCGAGAGTCTTCATTATCTGTTTTAAAATAAATTCCGTAGCTTTGTCAGACTTCGGATTTCTGCGACTTAATTTGCAGGAGGTAGGAGGGTCTATTCCTTTCCCGTGTGTGAACGACGAGTGTGGGATTTAACCCACAACCCTCTTGTGTCCGAGCCGATAGCCGAGTGCTTATGCATTATGCTTATCCGACCCAGGATAAAACAATGATAGTCGATGCTCTTCTCAGTCGATACTTTCATCCCAGTCGATGCTTCTATTCGATGCTTCTCAGTCGATGCTTCTCAGTCGATGCTTCTCAGTCGATGCTTCTTAGTCGATGCTTCTCAGTCGATGCTTCTCAGTCGATGCTTCTCAGTCGATGCTTCTCAGTCGATGCTTCTTAGTCGATGCTTCACAAGATCCAAAAGAGCAGGTTTTCTTCTCTCTCTCGCCTCTCTCGCGATCACCGCCCAGACCGATATACCAGATCTTCCCATAAATTATATTCATGTGGAAATCTGATTCATGCAGCCTTAGCATTGGTGTGTTTTACGTCACATTTCAGCACCATTTAGACCTTTGGTGCTTATTCGTCGGCGATGTGTCCGGTTTCAGCCAGCGTTTACTCGGTTCGCTCTCCGTTCTGTAGCCATCCAGTGTTTTTTGCGGTGCGGGGTAACTAGACCCACGCCCAACCTCTTTAAACGCCTCTTACGACACGCGTGGCAGGTAACAGTGGCTCCATTCTTTACACCTCAATTTGGGCCCCGGTAACCACTCGGACGGGGCAGGTTTCGATATGAGTAGATGTCGTCTGTAGAAGCATCTAACCTCCAGAGGCTTACGTAGATCTACTGTCCTGGGCATGCGGGTGTTTACGGTAATGAGAGAGCGGACAGACTTGCACCAACAGCATCGATTGCTGGAGAGCTGAAGATGGATAAGGGGATATTCTTCGGTCTCTTCGCGACTGTCTGTTGAATGAAGACACTAAAATAGATGTTGAATCGAACCAGCGATTTAAGAAGTTTAGAGTTACCCATTGTACAAGTAGAACTGGATGCTTGAGGGGCAGAGCGAGGTGTGTGCCAACAAGCCACGGAACCATCAGAATACATACTTTCATATCTGTTGGGGGAGATTGAGCACATATGGGTCTGCCCGGAACACAGTGACATCAGTTTAGTAACCAAACCAAACTACAATTTGTTTAATGTTTACTTTATTAGTTTATTTGTTTATTTGTTTATACAATTCTATGCCGTTGTTTCAATTATTCTAGAAGCATTATTCAATGACAATTTTTTTTTTTTTCTTTCATCGCTTTCAACTGACAAAGTTTCATCTCTGAAACTGATTTTTGCGTGAAAATCCGTTTTCCTATTTCAACTTTGGCATTTGACAGAATTACTTTACATGCCATTTCTTTCAATGTACTCGTAATTATATTCCTCGCCTCAGCAATTTTCCGACTTCAGAGGTATCAGTTATCGTCCTGAGAAGACCTGGGACTGAAAAATGCCGACAGTAGGTTCGAACCCGAGCTATGAGGCGTCTCACATCTAGCAGGCCGAGCTACTATCAACTACTCTAGGCAGTCCCCCAAATGACCCAATAAACTCTCTCCCACGCAAGCAACAGACCTGAATATAAAAATCCCAGACTGCTCACAACAGACTCTAGAGTCACATGTACAAAAGTTCAAGGTCGGATAGACGGACAATGAGGTCAAACCTCACACACACTGCCAGTATGTTGTAGCCATACCACATACAGCACTGGTAGCGGTCTCTGTAGGTGGTAGAGATGGCTCATGGAGCCATCATGATATTTGTCCAGAGATCTCTGATCACAGATGTAGGTTTATTTTCCGATCCAGAAGCACTTGATCTTTCAGCTCTTCGGTTCGGTGCCATGTACATTGTAACCCTTCGGCTCGGTGCCATGTACATCGTAACCGTTCGGTTCGGTGCCACGAACACTGTAAATCAGGGGAAACTGTGACTTTTTATGCCAGTCCGCGGAATTAAACCCGCACTCACAGAGGGCTTGTCACCCGCAGTCCAACACGCTACGAACACGCTGGGCACGCGGACCATAGATGGAAGCAAGATGAAGTAGGTAAGACCAATTACTTCTATAAAGAAATAAATGCCCGTCTGCCCAGCGTGTTCGTAGCGCGTTGGACTACGGTGACTATCCCTCTGTGTGTGCGGGTTCAATTCGCAAAATTTTTAAATCGCAAAATCATGAAAAAACTCCCCCAAAGCTTCTTAACCCACTATCGCCCTCATGGAAGGCTTCAGCGCCCACTGGGGGAAAGTGTACCGTCCACTTTGTTAACCCATGGTTTTGACTAAACTAACAACTCCCGTTTTGTGCTGGTCAGTGTATCTACCGCGGTTTCTCTCCGTGTTTCCCCGTCTTACCGCACATATCGGTATGCACAACTTGCGCAACCGAGATAGAGAATACCCTTTATCATCTTCGTTGAAATCTTCAGAGCGTATGTTTTCTCTTAGAGCGTTGATGATGTCGCTTTTGTACATAGAAGACTCAATTCTCAATCGCATCATTGCTCGCCAGTGCATTCGCTCTCTCACTGCCCTTCACCCCAGAATTATCTGGGTCAAAGATGAAGGTAAGTGTCTGGATTGTTGCATTGTGTATTAATTGCACCCACTGCCTTCATACATAACCGGTCTTGATCTTCTGTATCATGCTCATAGAGTCGCTAACGACTGCACCAGAGAAGCACATAACAAACCTAACCATGAATATGATGAAATAAAAAGGACAGTGACATCTGTACGTACATGCACGTTGTTAAATGTGCAGTTCTCGCTATTATCATCCCCGCACGTCGGTGAACTTTAGAGCACCGTTGCTGTGCAACTTTGAACTATCGATCACCATTCATACAGGCATTGACGCAGGATTCTGTACATCTGTGTTCGCGCGCGCGCTCGCCAAGAATGGTTCCGCCCATTTTCTTCTACGTACAAGTCCTTCTTTCGATCTTTCGTCAGTTTTCAAATATAACCATTTGTTTCAGATTTGACCGCTCGCTTTCATCTTTCGACTGGTTCCGTCCGTAATTTTCAAATAATTAGTTATTATATAATTATTTTATTTCTTTTTGTTTACAACAATTTACAAGCATTAGAAACATCAACGAACATTAAACAGTTTGTATCTGACCTTTAGACGTCGGTTTCCATGTTGTTTATTGATTTTTGTCACCAGACTAATGTCAAGGACAAATGAATAGATGGACTTGCAGCACTTGCTATTATTTTAATCCTATGGCTTGCATTCTTAGTAGCTATACATTCTTCCTAGTCCGTTCTGATGTTGTAGTGTTCTAGTTAAAGTCTCGTAGTCATTGGATCAGATGTAATCTGGTTTCTGTGGCGTAGATGTAAGGTGGTTGCTTCTCGCTTCAAAGGTAATAGGTTCGTTCCCCGTGTAGAACCATCGAGATATTTTCCCAGAAATTCCCGATCTCAATGTTGGTGAGATCAAGTTTCTAGTCCTATCGAAGACGAACGATAAAACAGAGGTCTCTTGCTCAAGCTGAGCACGTAAAAGAACCACTGACAATTGAGAATCGAAATGAATAGGATGCAAACCCACATCCCTAAAAATATTAATGAAAAGATTAGAATAGAATTTCTTCAAAATTTTAAGACAGACACTGTTTTGGAACCCGCATGGAAAGAGGAGTAGGAGAAGACCTAGACATACCTGGAGAAGAGAGCTGAAGAAATTTGTTGAAGACCTGTGCTCCGTTGGGAGTTGAAAAGTAAAGAATAGTAGGTTTTCTTTGTTTTCTGATTTCATTATGGATATATCTATTTGTTCTCTTCTCTGTCTATGTTTTACGGAGGACTTTAAGTTATCTATGTTTTACGGAGGACTCTAAGTTATCTATGTTTTACGGAGGACTCTTCTGCAACACTTATATTCAAAATCACATATATACTTTTCTCACTCTCCAAGATTATCCTGCAAGGAAGCAGTCGAGGGTGAAAGAAATAAAGGAGGGCAGAGAAAACCCTGGTTTGACAACATCAAGAGCTGGTCAGGACAGAGTTTCTCCACACTTAACTCGAAGAGTTGAAGACAGAGACGTCGTGTTTTTTGTGCTGATGTCTCCACAGTGACACTCCTATGACACTAACTGGTTATGGGCTTTATTATTATTATTGTATATACTTTTCCCATGTCTTGTTAAATGCCCATGCTTTACACCAGTGGCGGCTCGCCATTAAGGGCCAGAGGGGCCGGGCCCACCAAAAATAATGTGTAACGCGTCTTTATTATTTAATAAATTAAAATATAACCTATCCCAAAGCCATGAATTTCTAGAAAATTTGTGTCTGGCCCCACCAACAAAAACGATCACGAGCCGCCACTGTTTCACACCATTACACTACATCTGTAAATATTAAAGAACTGTCGGTACTGAAGGTAGTACCGCTTTTAGGACAGTGTAAACATATGGAAATGAGGAACTTATGGAGAGAACAAGACAGATTCCAGTGAACCAAGAGATTTAAAAAGATGCTGTCGCTAGACAGGACACACCGCCTGAGTGGTTACCGGGGCTAAATTGGGGTGGGGAAAATAGAACCACTGTTACCTGCCACGCATGTCGTAAGAGCGATTAAGGAGGTTTGTCTGAAATCGGATGCATGTCCTAAACTGTAGAAGTCTATGCGTTTAGGGACCTACCAAACCAATGTGCAACGAATACACGTTCTTGGCAAAGATCAAACAAATCACAAAGAGTGATTAAAATTGGTCGTAAAGAACGAACGCAAAGAAGAAGAAGAAGAAACCGGGGGAATCAGGTTCTTTGGAAACAAACAGCAAGAGGGGGAAAGTATGAACGAATGAAAGAGATCAAAATATAAAGAGAACACTTCAGGAGAAGTGAGATGAAGAGGAGAGGGAGCATATGCAAAATAGGTTATAGAACAATTACGAAAATGTTGGAACACAGAGGAGAATCAAGAATATAATAGAAAAGAGTTTTGAAAGGCAGCTTACATGGAGGATAGTTAGTGAATAGGAAAAGATCGTGGCATGAGTTTGTTGAGGAGACATATGTCCCAATCCCAGTAATAAGGCAGAGAAGAGGAGAGAGAGAGGAGAGAGAGAGAAGAGGTGAGACGACAACTGGGAAATGCAAGCTTTCAATATTCGAATCTTTGTTTTTCTATCAGTTTCATTTCTTTTGTTTTAGCTGTTACCATTTTTGTAAGGCTTTGCTTGTTCATATTGAAATTTTTAGTAAACATTATTTCAACAATACATAGCCTATCAAAAGCCTTTCTGTAGCCTAACTATGATAATTTTAACTACCAGCTTGTCTTAGCCTATTTAGAAGATCTAACACTATATGTTATCCGGCCAGATAAGCCAATAATACTTTGTAAGTATGTATCCAATTTGTATGAGAATATATGTAATTGTAAAATGTATATTAGCATATAATATTAAAAATTGTAATAACTGTTATCGTTGTGTAGGAGATTTTGAAATATGCTTGTACTCTCTCTCCTCTCTCTCTCTCTCTCTCATCTCATCTATCTATCTATCTATCTATCTATCTATCTATCTATCTATCTATCTATCTATCTATCTATCTATCTATCTATCCTATCTATCTATCTATCTATCTTCATCTTCCTTTCTGTCCGTCTGTCCGTCTGTCCGTCTGTCGTCTGTCATCTATCTGTCTTCGTCTGTCGTCTTCAGTCTGTCTTCTTCTTCTGTCCGTCTGTCGTCTATCAGTCTTCTGATCTTCATCTGTCATCTATCGTCTGTCCGTCTGTCTATCTATCTATCTATCTATCTTCCGTCTTCTATCCTCTCTTCATCTGTCATCTTCTCTCCTCTATCTCGTCTATCTTCTATCTTCTTCATCTGTCTTCTTCTTCTGTCTATCGTTCTTCATCTTCTATCTCTCACCCGTCCTCCGTCCGTCCGTCCGCTCCTCCGTCCTACCAGTCCTCCGCCTCACCGTCGTCCGTCCGTCACCCTCCTCGTCCGTCCTCCTCTCCTCCGTCCATCGTCCACCTCCCGCTCCCCGTCCGTCCGTCCATCCGCCTCCGTCCGTCCTCCGCCGCCTCGTCCTCACCTCCTCCGTCCTGTCCGACCTCCGTCCTCCCCGTCCTCCCTCCGTCTGCTCCGTCCTGCCTCCGCCGCCCTTCCTCTCCGTCCTGCCTCCTGCTTCTCCTCCACTCTCTCCTATCCGTACCTGCCTCGTCTCTTCTGTCTATCTATCTATCTTCTCTGATCTGTCTGTCTGTCTGTCTGTTTCTGTCTGTCTTCTATCTATCTATCTATCTATCTCACACACATCTCACACCACACACACACGTTCAACTCCCAACGGAGCACAGGTCTTCAAAAACTTTTCCAGTTCTTCCTCTCTCTTGTCATCCTCCTTCAATTCTCCCATGTTTTACCTATCCTTTTAATATCAGCCTCCAGCTCTCTCTCCTCCAGGTATGTCTAGGCCTTCCCCTACTCCTCTTTCCCTGCGGGTTCCAAAACAGACTGTTTTGCTATGCATGTACCTAACTTCAGTAAATGTACTCTTAAACGACACAGTATACTGCTACTACTACTTGCTTACTGCTGCTCTGCTACTCTGCTGATACTACACTGCTCCACCGCTGCTACTGCTGCTACCGCTGCTACTGCTACCCGCCATTACTGCTGCTACTGCACTACGCTGCTGCTACTACTGCTGTTGTTGTTACTGTTGCTACTGCGACTACTGCTGCTGTTGTTATTACTATTGCTACTGATGCTGCTGTTGTTACTACTGCTACGCTGCCCGCCCTACTGCTGCTACTACTGATGCCACTATTGCTGCTACCACTGCTTCACTGCTACTACTGCTGTTGTTGTTACTGTTGCTCTGCTACCACTACTATTATTGCGTTGTTGTTGCTATGCTGCTGCTACACTCACTGCTACTAACTGTATTACTATTGTATGTGCTTGTGTTACTATTGCTGCTGCTGCTACTACCACCGATACCAGGCTACTATTGCTACTATCTGCTATCATGATACTATCTACTCTGCTGCTACTCTACTGTCACGTTGTTGTTACTGTTGCTACTGCTCTACTACCATCTGCTACTACTTCTGCTAGCTACTGCTACTTTACTGCTACTACTACTATCCATCACTACCATCTACTACTACTGCCTACTTACTGACACTACAACAACCTACTGTTACTACTACTTCTACTACAACCACCACTGCTTGCTACTACTACTAATACTACTACTACTGCTATTCGCCATAGAGATCCACATTGCAGTATGCAGGGTCCATGCAAGAAAAGCATCGTGATTAAATGAGTTTTATCCAACTTTAGAATGGAAATTGTGTGTGGTTTTTTGGTGTATCTGTGTATTGTCATTGTTTTTGTATTTTGTAAAACTACAGTACTTTGTTATTACGTGTTTCGCCATTCTACATAGTTTTACTACAGTCTTCATCTTTATATTGTGTATCTTTTCAAAGACTTTGTGTACATTATTATTTCCCTTTGATACATTTGTATTGCTCTAAGTTACTTCCCTTAGTAAATAGTCTATTATGAAATTAAATAAATTTTGGTGCATTCTTTTTATAAATCTGTTAGTTGCCTCATTCCCTAAAATACCACAGTGGGCTGGAATACCTTCCAGTGACATTTTATTGTTGACAGACATCTGATTTAAATATATGTATGGCAATTGCCTTTAAGAGATCACCATTTTTGTATTAGAAAATCTGAAAATTTGACATTCAGTTGTACAAAAGGACTATTCAAATATTTTAATTATATACCGTCAAATGTTGGCAAAATATTTTCTATTTTGAGTGCTATGTACGTGATGATAGACCGTGCCTTGTCTAAAAATATAATATGGGCTGAGTCTGTTGTCTGCATGTATTGGATATTGATCGGATTCAGAAACAGGAAAGCAAAATGTCACGTTGAATTGTTCTAAAAAAATAAAAGAAAATTTTGTTAGAATATAGACGAGGAGCGTCTGACCGAACAGGTTAGAGCGCGGCTCCCATGCAGGAGACCCAGGTTCAATCCACGGTAAGACTAAGATTTTTTTGTCTATTGTGGAATTCAAGAAAAATTCTAACCTCTGAACAGATTTGCGACAACTGCACTAGCCATGCAGCGATTATATTCCCAGGATCTTATCACCCCCTCCTGTCCTACATCACCCTACATCTTCTTCAGGAAACATACAAAAACAGACAATGAATCCTAAATGAACTAAATCATGGATCTAAACAGGATAGATGTAGGCGATTCTCTCTTTCTCTCTCTCTCTCTCTCTCTCTCTCTCTCTTCTCTCTCTCCCTCCTCTCTCTCCCTCTCCCTCCCCTCTCTCTCTCTCGCGATCGTTCTTTTACGGCTGTTGTTATCATTCTAATTGTGATATATAAACAGCCTAACACCAAGAATGGATGTACGTTCACAATCTTCAGTACCATTTGGAGCTCTCGTGCTTATCCCTCGGTGGTGTATTCGATTTCAACCAGCGTTTACTGGGTTCGCTCTCCGTCAGCTTTGACTGTCCCAGCCTATCTGCAAGGGAGCAGGTTGTAGACGATTCATACTTACCTTGTCTACACGAGGAGATGCCTTCCTCCATGATGGTCTTCTCCAGCCCTTCGTGTAGTAGACATTAACAAAACAAAACAATATTCTTTTACAAACAAAATGATGTTTCTCTCTCGTGCGATCACCGCCCAGACCGATGCACCAGACCTCCCCATAAATTATATTCCTATAGAAATCTGATTCATGCAGCCTTAGCATTGGTATATTTTACGTCACATCTTCAGTACCATTTGGAACTCTAGTGCTTATCCTTCGGCGATGTGTCCGGTTTCAACCAGCGTTTACTCGGTTCGCTCTACGTTATGTAGCTATCTAGTGTTTTTTTACGGTGTGGGTAGCTAGCCTCACACCCAACCTCCTTATTCGCCTCTTATGACATGCGTGGCCGGTAACAGCGGTTCTATTCTTTACACCCTAATTTGGACCCCGGTAACCACTCGGGCGATGTTTGTTTCTGAAATGTCGCACTTCTCCCAGTAATGCCAGTAATATTAAGCCTAAACTGACGTAATCGCATTACTGCAAGGAACTAGTAGAACCCGCAACATTGGAGTCAGATGCGTGCAACACGCCATATTGAACATATGACAAGCCTAAGTTGATATCTTTTGCAGCAACCTTCAACACAGCATTTTTTTATGACGTAATTGTACTGGTAGTGTGTATGAGAAGCTTACAAAAGAAAATCGTGGCATATCCTTTACATGACTTAGACATCAACCGACGGAACAATGCTACTCCGGTACAGTGAATACAAACGACCGTCCACTTTTTTTTTTTTTCGATCCAGAAGCACTTGAGCTTTTCAGCTCTTCGGCTCGGTGTCATGGACATCGTAACCCTTCGGTTCGGTGCCACGAACACCGTAAATCTGGGAATCTGTGGCTTTTTCTGCCATCCCGCGGAATTGAACCCGCACACACAGAGGGATAGTCACCGGTAGTCCAACGCGCTACGAACACGCTGGGCAGACCGGCAACCGTCCACTCAAAAGGTGAACTTCAGAAATAACAGAGGCAGTGAATGGCAATATTTATGAAAAATCGGGGTATATCCTTTACAGAACTTCGATATCAACCACAGTAAACGAGTCGTCGATTTTTTAGGCATAGATTATACGTTCAGTAGTTTGTCATTGTTTTATTCCCTTCTTCTTCTTCAGTCTTCTTCTTCTTTGTGTTCGTTCTTTACGACCAATTTGAATCACTCTTTGTGATATGTTTGATCTTTGCCAAGAACGTGTATACGTTGCACATTGGTTTGTAGGCCCCTAAACGCATAGACTTCTACACGTTTAGGACATGTGCATCCGATTTCAGCCAAACCTCCTTAATCGCCTCTTACGATATGCGTGGCAGGTAACAGTGGTTCTATTCTTTACACCCCAAATTTGGGCCCAAATTTGGACCACTCACGCGCTTCTTCTTCAGTGATCTCTGGTCATGCGCTTAGTTTACTGTGGACCACAACTGGGCAGTCAGCTTCAGGTCTGTCAGGTTTCCCCAAAGCTTAGTTTTCAGGTTGTCTGGGTGTGTGCCACATGTTGCTTCTCAGCTCACACAGGAGAGGACAATCTTGCAGGATATGCTCTGGTGTCTGTTCTGCATGCTTTATGAACGGTGAGATCTTCGGCGAATGCTCCATATCAACCACTTGTTAACCACTCTGTGTGATGTGTATGTGATCTGAGCCTAAGAGTGATTGTGCGTTAGACCAGTTATGCTCCCACAAGTAGGCCAGCACATCCGATTTCTGCGACGCTTTTATTTACTAGGTAGCTTCCTAGGTCACTACATTAGTCGCATCTTACGACATGCCTTTTAGGTTGCAATGTCCCTAATCTGTGCTTCCCTGGCGGACGCCGGCATCACCCGTCCCATTGAGACTAGAAAGATCAAAAGAAGGGATTCCAACGCGGACAAGGCCGTGCCCGGCTATGATACAGAGAGGTGGCCGCATCAGGTGGCGCGGAAAAGGGACGGCATAAGCAGCAAAATCAAAATTACAATTAAAGATAATTTTAAGGAAAAATCAATTAAGGTGCGGCATTTCGAAGACTTGCATCATACTTAGAAAATATACCGCACGTCCCTGTACGCTGGCGTCATAGCGCTCTTGTCAGACATTCATAGGACTCTATTTTATATTGATTATATCATCCCTTTTACCCAAATTTTCAATTGCCCGTCTGCCCAGCGTGTTCGTAGCGCGTTGGACTATCCCTCTGTGTGTGCGGGTTCAATTCCGCGGAAGGGCAGAAAAAGCCACAGATTCCCAGATTTACGGTGTTCGTGGCACCGAACTGAAGGGTTACGATGTCCATGGCACTGAGCCGAAGAGCTGAAAAGCTCAAGTGCTTCTGGATCGGGAAAAAAATCAGATTTTCAAGAGTTTTAGAAAAATGAATTCTAGTTACTGATCAGAGTGAGAGAGATAGGTGTCGATATTGGTACATCCCTGTAAGAACGACATATCAAATATGCAAAAGATTGATTAACCAACATCGAACTAGCGTGTTGGACCGCTGGGTGCTGCTGGATTTGTTTAGGTGGAGATCGGAGCATCTGTTGACGTGTCTGGATGACAGTCTTCTCATATAATTCTTTCTTTCTTTTCTCTTATTCTGTTGTGCCTCACAGGATAAGAAGAGATTTCTAGAACGGTCTTTTGTGTGTGCTTCATAAACAGTGTCTTTCGTCGTCTCTATTATCTCTAGGCTAACCTTTGGTGTACAACTACCTTTGTCGGTAAAAGCCTTTCATGTCTGTGGTAACCTTTTTCACGTCGTAACAACCTTTGGGTCCACCTTTGCGTGTATCACCTTTCGTGTAACATCCTTTAGGTCACGTCTTTATTGCTTGTATCAACCTTTCGGTAACATCCTTTTGAGTCACTGTCTGTTGTTAATCCTTGTATTCACTGTATCATAACAAATTTCTTTGAGGTACAACCTTTTTGCGTTGTATTCACTGTATCGGAGTAACATCGCTCTTTGAGGTCCACTGTCTGTTGGTAATCTGCTTATGTGACCGAACCATTTAATTTGTTGTTTCTTGATGAAGTTCAGTTATCAGTTATATGAAGACTATCATCATAGCACTCCGGACATGTCCATAGGTGCTCGGATCTCCGCCTCAGCAAATCCAGCAGCGTCCAGCGACCCAACACGCCAGATGTTGATTAATCAATCTCTTTGCATATTTAGTATGTCGTTCTTTTCGGACTGCACCAATATTGACACCCATCTCTTTCAATCTGATCAGCGAGTTGGATTCACAGCCCTGAAACTCATGTGTTCGGAAAGACTCTCTCAATGCGTGAAGAATGTCACTTGATCCATGGCAGCTCCCTCTAATATTGTAGCCAAGCCAGCCAATCTATCAGCTCGTTCATTATCCCTAACTCCTGCGTGCCCAGAAACAAAAATGAAGGTAATTTCTCTGATCACTGTCTGTGCCAGTACCTCCACCCAGTTGCGTCTCACCATACCTGATTCGACTTTACGAATCATGCTCATGGAGTCACTGAGTATAAAAACACGAGAGTAGTTGTGAGATGCCAACCAGTTCACCGCCTCCCTAACCACCTGAACCTCCATTGTCAAGCTACTTGTGGTTGTTGCGTAGGCCCCACTGGCCTCTCTTATTATTTTTCCTCCTGAGCGTGCTGAAAAAGCCCACGCACAGCATTGTTGGCGAATGGCTGAACCATCGGTGTAAATAACCACATCTGTATCATTGATGATGTCATTCAAGAGGGCCTCCACCTCCACGTTTAGCAGTGATAGATTATTTTGTTCGCAGTTTTTCTTAATAGATTTAATAAAGGTGAAAGCAGTCTGAAATTGAGGTGGCACAGCAATCCATTCCTCTCCTGTTTCAATTCCGGAAGGATCACATATTTTCCTAAGCGTATCTTCCGCCTGACTCAGCCATGATCTGCCTCTCTTGAGTCTACATCCTTTCTCCTTAATGAGTTCTTCATGGAGAGGATGTTCCTTGTTTGCATTGATTCTTAGATATGATCGAACCCTCCAAGTTTCAATTCTGTTAGCAATAGTTGGGAAGTCAAGAAGGAATCGCATTGACACTCCTGTTGTATCTTTGGTGCATCCCAGAATGATGCGCATAGCCTCATTCTGAATTCTTTCCAGTCTCACTGTTTGCTTGGGACTAATTGTTAGAGGCGCATGCATATTCTATACATGACAGAACAACACCTTGGTACAAGAGCACAAGAAGGCGTTGCTCAATGTTAGCAGCCGCCATGATTCTCAGTGCGGATAGTGCGTTGCGAGCCTTGGCAATAACTTGGTCGATATGGTCCCTAAAGCATAGACTGCGATCAAATGTTACACCCAAATAACTCATAGATGCTGCTCGGGTGAGTGTATGTCCATCTAACGTAACATGTGGTGTGTCAGACTTCACAATGTGATTATTTAGGAGAACCATGATAGCACAGCTTTGGTATGGTTTATCGATGCACCAGAAACATCACACCAGGCCATGATGCGGTTCAGTTCTTCCTGGAGTTTATTAGCAATTTCATCCCTGTTTCTCCCTGTCTGTACACCATGATGTCGTCTGCAAATGAGTTCAGTCTGATGTTGTACCCATTTTTTCCCTGATGTCTTCCTTTCTAAACTGGTCTCTTCTTGTTGCTCCCAGCATTCTTCGTAGACACTTCATCTCTGTCGTGACTAGATTTCTTCTATCATTTGTTGTCAGTGTCCAGGTTTGGCACTGATAGCACAATGTTGGAAGAAAGAATGTGTTCTATAATGCTCTTTTATTGTTCATGGTGATATATTTGCGTTTCTAAACCGATCTCTTCTTGATACTCCCAACATTCTGTGTAGACACTTCATCTCTGTCATAACTAATTTACTTCTATCATTTGATGTCAGCGTTCAGGTTTGAAGAGGCGCGGTAGCGTAGTTGTAAGTGAACTCGCTTCTCAAGGCTGGTTGTCCGGGTTCAACTCCCGCAGTGGAATTTTTCCCGACCGCGTCGGCTCTCAGGTCGACCCAGCCTCAATTGGGTACCAGACATGCTCTAGGAAAGTAAAGGCGGCCGGCATGATGTTGACCACATCACCCATCGTGTGCCGACGGTCAATGAACGATATAGGCCTAACACTGTATTGCCCTATATACCACGAGGTATGAAAGGGTTCCTTTAAGGTTTTTTAAGGTTCAGGCTTGGCACCAGTGACGGCTCGTCATTAAGGGTCGCCCCCCCAAATAATGTGTATTAATTATTTAATAACCTAACCAATAGCCATGATTTTTCCGAAAATTTGTGCCTGACCCTACCAACAAAAACGATCACGAGCCGCCACTGCTTGGCACTGATACTCATAATGTAACAGAACTCGTGGCATACTTCAAGTACTGACGGGCACACAACATGAACAAAAGAAAGACACACAAAACAAGTTCGCAAACCAAACACATTTTCTGTTTTATTTCATAACTTATTCTTTAGTAAATCAGTTGACACAATGTGACATTTGTCTACATAAAGTTCCTTATTGTTATCTATGCCATTTAACTGTAGGAGAATGTGCGTCTCTATTGGGAAACATATTAGTACGCTTCATTCGACCTTTATTAACAAAATATTGCAACTGTGGCTAAGTGGCTAAGCCATTTGCATTGTGAGTCGAAGGTCGTGGGTTTGAATCCGGACCGCGCCGTTCTGTTCACAAGTGCAGTTTTTTTTTCCAGAGACCCCTAGGATTGTTGCTGGAGCTACGGAGTTCGCGCTTTTGTAATAATCTCGGCAGGTTGCGTGCCATTTCTGCGGAAAGGGACCGAGCCATATGGAGTAAAACCCGGTGCAATGATGTCAATCCTTCGGCTTTTTTTTTGCCCGATCCAGAAGCACTTGAGCTTCAGCTCTTGGGCTCGGTGCCATGGACATCGTAACCCTTCGGTTCGGTGCCACGAACACCGTAAATCTGGAGAACCTGTGGCTTTTTCTGGCCCGCGCAATTGAACCCGCACTCACAGAGGGCTTGTCACACCGTCGTCCAACGCGCTACCAACATGGTTTTTTTGCCCATGTTTTAAGACGGCAAAATAAAATACATGTTTTAGTTGAACCAGGAGGAGCGTCTGTCCGAATGGATTAGAGCGTAGGCTCTCATGCAGGAGACCCGTGTCCAATCCCCTATAATGCCAAGATTTATTATGTCGGGGGCATAAAAGAAACATCCGAACCTGATAAATTTCGCGACGACTGCACTAGCTAGCCATGCGGTTATTAAATTCATCAGAATCATGTCCCCCCCTGTCCTACACTGACCTAAAAGCGGTATTACAGGTTGTAATTGCCCGTCTGCCCAGCGTGTTTGTAGTGCGTTGGACTACGGGTGACTATCCCTCTGTGTGTGCGGGTTCAATTCAGCGGGCTGGCAGTAAAAGCCACAGATTCCACAGATTTACGGTGTTCGTGGCACCAAACCGAAGGGTTACGATGTCCATGGCACCGAACCGAAGAGCTGAAAAGTTCAAGTGCTTCTGGATCGAAAAAAGCAACAACAAAAACAAACCAGGTAGTAATGACAGCTGGGTGAACTAAAATAACCATCCAATTGGTTGTCCTGAACAGAACTTTGTTATAACAGTTCTTTGAAATTTCTCTCTCTCGTATGTCACATGTCCCGCTATGACCTATATGACAATTTGAGAACTGTTGGTTTACTCTACCTGGCAGGGTATATGGTGATAAATTGAGAACCACTGTTTATTCTACATACCGTGGCACATGGGAGGGCCATTCAGAGTCAGAACAGTTTGATTCTGAACACGACTGTGCTAGCGCATTTCCGACATGTTTGGTCGAGTATTTTCCGGTTTCGTTTGCCGAGCTACTGAGTTAGTGCTTGAGCAACGCTGTGAGCTATGAATGTTACATGGAATGCTTTTGCTGTGTCAACCGTGCGTTTGTTGTGTGTTAGTGTGTATTCAGAAAATGGCGGACAACGGTTATGACGAACAAGCTCAATCTGCCGTATGCAGTTATATTGCGAGTGCAGAAAGCTGGATTTTGTCGTGATTGATGTTCCTTCGACAAGAATTGCAATTCAAGTGATGAACAGTTTGGTGTTGCTACATTAGCAACGGCCATTATAGCATTTTATGCGGAGCAGGGTTGCTTTGTGGTGGTACGCGCTGTTTTCATTCTAGAATTGAGATTCACCTCAGGAAACATTTCACAGGTTGTTAGATTTAAATGTGCACGTGTGATTGTAAAATTGGAAAACGATTTACGCAATAGTTCAGATGAACTCGCTGAATGCACGACGGAGTAATTATGGGGGACCCGTTGCAGTGAAGTTGGAACCGTACTTATGAACTACGAACCGTGGCACATGACGACACGCTAAGAACCATCGGTCTACGCTACCTGACGGTGACACATCATGACAAACTGAGAACCATCGGTCTACGCTACCTGACGGTAACACATCATGACAAACTGAAAACCACCTGATCTGACGTTACTTCGACGGTGACACACAATGACAAGTTAATGACAGTGCAAGATATAGCCACAGGGGAAACTACTAAAGTTTACCAACATGGATGACTAGTTTTAAATAAAAAATCTGATGAAACATGGTGGAGACGACAACTAAATGCAAGTCTGCAACCAAAAATACATTTTTTTTTTCATCGTTAACATCTTCAGTGAGCTTCTTTATTTCTTCTATTGTTGTTACACTGTTACCGGGTTGTTGTCCAGTGTCCTGGTTTTCTTGGTTTTTTTGTGCGTGTCTTGCGCTGTTCTGGTGGCTTGGGTGATTGTTATTTCTGCTTTTTGACATGGTTCTGCAAATGATATGATCCATCAACTAGTCCCATTGTTAAGGCCCCAAAAAAAACTCACTGACAGCTAAACAACAGATTATCAACAGCATTTTCATACCTACTTTGTGTTACCACAGCCAAACATGGTCAATGAGCAACGCGCAGTCACAAAAAATAACTACATGTGAAATGTGATGCCTGCGAAAAGTTACCAGCAACACCAGAAAAACAGAGTGGCAATATCAGCATATAAAGAAAGTTGGCACAGAACCTTGCTTGAATTATATTGAGAAACAAAGAATGAAGTGGTTTGGCCACTTAATAAGAATGCATCCAAACTCCACAGCAGTGGCGGCTCGTCCTCATTTTTGTTGGTGGGGCCAGACACAAATTTTCGGAAAATCCATGGTTTGGTTGGTTATATTTAATTTATAAAGTAAAAGTACACGTTACACTTTATTTGGTGGGCTGGCCCCAGTGCCCTTAATGACGAAGCCGTCACTGCTCCACAGTATACAAAGTCTTCTACAACAGAACATCAGAAAAAGAGACGAGAGGAAGATCACGTAAAAGATGATTAGATGACACAGAAGAATCCTGTGAAAGAGCAAAAATAACAATCACCCAAGCCACCAGAACAGGCAGACAAAAACAGATGAGCACGACACTGGGCACAATCCGTAACAGTGGACGACACTGGGCAACATTCCGGTAACAGTGTGACGACACTGGGCAACAATCCGGTAACAGTGTGACGACACTGGGCAACAACCCGGTAACAGTGTGACGCACTAGAAGAAAGAAGACATGCATCTACTTTGCTTCAAGGGTCCGGTTAATTGAAAGTGGTAAATTATTGCTACTAATGCTACTAAGGATGTAACTGATGGTTGACGGCTGCAGCGGCAGGACATCTGGCCTATGAGAGAGAGAAGTACCGGAGGACTGTTGTGGTGGTAAAGTTCTGCTCAGGACAAGCTTTTTGATGATGATGATGAAGTTATTGTTACAGTATAATTGAGTAGATGTGGTAGTATAAAGTGGAGCTTTCTATATGTAAATCCTTACCAGTTGCACATTAATTTAAATATATGTTGTTTCTTCGTCTTTTTCTTTTCTCGAATCCTGTTTGCATTAATAATAATAATAATTCCTCTCCTACCGTTATACGTTATATAGGGCCTGCAAGTAATTTCTCCATACCGCTCTATCCTGGGCAACTCGCTCAATCTCCTCATGGAACTGAGACCGATATTTCTTGCCTCTCTCAGCAAAGTTCGTTTCAGGTCTCCTTAGGTCGACCTCTCTTTCTTGAACACTTTGCATCCCACTTCAATGCCTGCTTGGATATTCGTTGATCATTTCTCCTCAAGGTGTGCCAACATATCTCCATCTTCTCTTTCTTATAACAGTTGTCACTAGTGGTTGACCAGACATGTCTCTGATTTCATCACTTCTCCTGAATTCATTCCATTTTATATTCATTATTTTTCGCAGACATCTATTTTCAAATGCATTCAACTTGCTTTCTATATCTTTAGTCATTTTCCAACTCTCGCTAGCATTATGTTAGGATTGATCAACTCTCGCTAGCATATGTTAGGATTGATACAACTCTGGCTAGCATATGTTATTGATACACCTGCAGCATAGTAGAGATTTCTAGAATGTGTATTGATACTGGCTAGCATATTTAGGATTATAACTTGGCTATATGTTAGATTGATCAATCTGCTCATATTTGGATTGATCCACTCCTAGATATTTTTGTATCACTGTATCAAGTAACAGGATTGATAGCCTGCTGTATCGAGTTATACATCTGTAGCATATGTTCAGAATAACAGTGCTTTGAGCAACTGTTAGGATTGATCAACTTGTGTCCAATAATTTTTTAAACTTGTTCTTGATAATGTTCAGATTGATCAACTTCGCTCCATTGTTGGTTTGATATTCCTCTACTTGTCTCAGTTATACTTTCTGTGAGCTATCTGTTAGATACAATACCATAGCATTTTGTTCAGGTGAATCAAGAGATTTAAACGGTTTTTGTGGGCTTCATAATTAGGGTTATTTGCCCCTTATGTTATTTTTGAGGTCCCCTTTTTGCGTGGACATTCTTTTTTCTTTGTATTCACTGTATCGAAGTAACAGTGCTATTTGAGGCGCACTGTATCGAAGTAACATTGCTATTTGAGGCGCACTGTATCGAAGTAACAGTGCTATTTGAGGCGCGCTGTTTTTGGCGGTGATCAACTTATGTGTTCCAACTAATTTTTTTTAATTGTTTCTTGATAATGTTCAGGACTTGATGCCGTTGCTCCATCTTTTGCGTGATTTTCCCTCTCACTCTGTACTCGTTATATTTTTTCTGTGGAGCTATATGTGGTAGACAATACCATTAGCACTCTTGTCAGGTGTTCAAACCATTTAATCTGGTGTTCTTTTATGAATTGCATGACTGGTTTCACATCCAGTATTCTTCTGATTTCTTCATTTCTAACTTTGTCTCTTATTGTCACACCTGCAGCTCTTCAAGACACCTCTCTCTGTCGTTATAATTTTCCACTCATTAGCTGCTGTTATTGGCCATGTTTGACACTGGTAACATAGTGTTGCCAGAAAATCGTTCTGATGAGTTTGGTTTGAGTTGATTAGCGAAGAACAAGACCAGGTTTCTAAAAACGAACACAAAAAACCCAGTCTACCATGAAATGTCGGCTCCGCCCACGTTTCGACATTTGACAACGAAATGTCCATGTTCTTCTTGCACAATAACTACTCTCATGAAAAGGTGCAGCAAATCGATTTTTAAAATCGTTTCTTCAGATGAATATTATTTCTGTATCCACAATGGAGACACGAGAAGTAATTGAAAAGTCAATTCTTGTCTGCAGAAAACAACCTGAGACGCAAATTATCAACCAAAGATAAAAGTAGTGATACAGATCATCATCGTCATCATCAGGTGCCGTGCCGGCTGGCGTAGGCGATCACAATAATAATAATTCCTTCTTTCCTTCTTTTCTTATTTTGTATTAATATCCTTGTTATCCGGCACGTTAAGTTTTATTGTGATGATAAAACAAAGCATACTTTTATTCAAGACATATATAATAATAATAATAATTTCTCTCGTGCCGTTATATGTTACATAGGGCCTGCAAGTAATTTCTCCATACCGCTCTATCCTGGACAACTCGCTCAATCTCCTCCATGGAACTGAGACCAATATTTCCTGCCTCTCTCAGCAAAGTTCGCTTCAGTGTCTCCTTAGGTCGACCTCTCTTCTTGAACCCTTTGCATCCCACTTCAATGCCTGCTTTGATATTCGTTGATCATTTCTTCTCAATGTGTGTCTAACATATCTCCATCTTCTCCTTCTTATACAAGTTGTTACTAATGGTTGACCAGACATTTCTTCTCAAGGTGTGTGCAACATTTCTCCATCTTCTCCTTCTTATAACAGTTGTTACTTGTGGTTTACCAGCCATTTCTCTGATTTCATCACTTCTGCTGAATTCGTCCCATTCGTGGCGATTATGGATCTCCACAAATCTCTGTCTCTGGTGTTTGCTATCAACTCAGATGTTGACACTCTACCGTGCCATGAAGTCAGGATATTCAAAATGCTCTCTCTCTCTGTCTTCCTCTGTCTCGTCTACCCTCGATTTTACCGATTGTTACAATGTGTTATAAACCTCCCATTTTCCATGAATGGAACTGAAAGTACTTTGTTGAAAGTACAACAAAGATCAGAATACTAAGAGCATGCATATTACCAGTGGTAACTTAGAGTTATTAAACATGAACATTTCACAAGACAGTAGAATAACATGTCTGCTTTTGAATATAAGTGTTACAGAAGAGTCCTTCGTATACATGGACAGAAAAGATAACAAATAGATTTATCCAGAAAGAATTCAAAGTCAAAGAAAACTGGCTGCGGCGAAGTATTTTGGACAAATAAAGACACGAAGGGTTGGAGAAGGTCATCATGGAAGGAAGCATGAAGAAGAGAAGAGGAAGACTACGGAGAAGATGGATTTAATATTAACTGATGATTTGAGCTTGACGTTTGCAGAGGTGGGACGGAGAATCTGGCTTGTGAGAGAGAGAGAGAGAGAGAGAGAGGGAGGGAGAGAGAGAGAGAGAGAGAGGAGGGAGGAGAGGGAGGAGGGAGAGAGAGAGGAGAGAGAGAGGAGAGAGAGAGAGAGAGAGAGGAGAGAGAGAGAGAGAGAGGAGAGAGAGGAGAGAGAGAGAGGGAGAGAGGGAGGGAGAGGAGAGAGAGAGAGAGGAGGGAGAGAGAGGGGGAGAGAGAGGGGGAGAGAGAGGAGGGAGGAGAGAGGAGGAGAGAGAGAGAGGGAGAGAGAGAGGAGGGAGGGAGGAGAGGAGGAGAGAGAGGAGGAGAGGGAGAGAGAGAGAGAGAGAGAGAGAGAGGAGAGAGAGAGAGAGAGGGAGAGAGAGAGAGAGAGAGAGAGAGAGGGAGGAGAGAGGAGAGGGAGAGAGGAGGGAGAGAGGGAGAGAGAGAGAGAGAGAGGGAGAGAGATTCAGAAGGACTGTTATGGTGACAAAGCTCTGCTCACGACAAGCTATTTGGCGACAATATGAACGTATCGTCATGTATAGTTGACGACTTATTTCTCTCCGCTCCTCGTGGAGCATAGGATCTCAACAGTTGTTCACCACTCTTCTCCGTCTCTGTCTGTTCTCTTTATAGTCCCCCAAGACAACTGAGCACTCTTCAGTTCCTCAAGAAGACTTCGTCTAGAGGTTTTTTAAGGGCGTCCTCTTTTTCGTTTTCCTTGCGGATTCCACTCAAGTGCTTGTCTAGTGACACTCGACTGTGTCTTCCGTAGTATGTATGGTTATATTGATTGAGCGATTAATTGATTGATTGGAACCATCATCATTGCACTTCGGTAAGCAACCATGTGTGCTCCAATCTCTTTCTTACACAGGAAGATCTCAGCTGCAGTGCACGAACTCCGTAGCACCGGCAAGGATACCCATATGGTTATATATGTGTATGTGCGTGTATCGTCGACATTCACCAAACATTTATCTAACTAAATGCTCCTCTTTGTGCAGGATAAATATCTAGCCAGGAATTGTCACAATTTCTTCAATAACTATAATTAGACTGCGGGCCCATTTTGCACGCCACTTTCATGATATTCTCTAGAATATGACCTTTAGAACAAGTTGTTGGAGAATTAGTGCATCGATTGGTTGGTGAAAGGCGTACTTTAGTCGATGGTTAGAAGAGACGAGTATTCTAATAATGACGGTCTATGTACATATACAATATCTTGAATTGTTCTTATTGTTCAGTGGATGTGGTGGTGACAAATCTAAATTGTCTAAGACATAGATTCCCAAACTTTTTCGGTCCACCGCCCATTTTGCACAAGATAATCTTTGAAACTCCCCCACCTTATAACAGTTTGCCAACGCCCCACTCCCACATATATATGCTCTAATTTCTCTTTGACATAAAAAATTGATATATATATATTTCTGTAATACATGGTCAATTTTCAAATGATTATCTGCATGAAATAGAAAATTGATGAAAAAATGGATAACGCAAGACGTGAATGGATAACATAAGATAATTAAAATGCAGAATTCAAATTTTAAATGATTATTCAATTGCAAAATGACGAAAATAATTTATTTTAAAATATTTATTATTAATTTCTTCTTTAATATTGCACCGACCTCTAATCGTCTGAACATCCCCCAAATTCTTCTGAACCCACTATCGCCTCCCTTAGAAGATTCAGCGCCCATTGGGGCGGTACCGCCCACTTTGGGAAACGCTGGTTTAAGATGAGGTGTTTCAGACACGGCGCAGAAGGCGGGGGGGGATTTTTGTTCTTATGATCTTCGTATTTCTCACTGACATTTTGGGAAACGGTTAGGATGTTTAGGTCGCAGTCAGTGTGCTGTCAAATAAGTGAAATTCGTCTCCCTTGTTGTATCCTGTGCTTGTAAAAAGTAAAGGAACCCTTTCATACCTCGTGGTATATAGGTCAATACAGTGTAAGGCCTGTATTTTTCAATGACCGTCGGCCATCCACGATGTGGTCAGCATCACGCCGGCCGCCTTTACTTTCCCAGAGCATGTCTGGTACCCAGTTGAGGCTGGGTCGACCTGAGAGCCGTCGCGGTCGGGAAAAATTACACGCGCATTGTGGGAGCTGAACCCAGACCGCCAGCCTTGAGAAGCGAGTTCACTAACAACTACGCTACAGCGGCTCTCTATCCTGTGCTTGATAAAGGCATTTTAGTCGAAACGTTACTGTGTCTTGTTTTTGTATTTTGTAACACTACAGTATTTTGTTATTACGTGTTTCGCTATTTCTCACTGCGAAAACGAGTAACCCAGTGCTACATTGAACCAATACTTCTGTATGGCATCGAATCATGGACAATGAACAAACAATCAATACGATCATTGGAAGCCACAGAGATGTGGTTTTACAGAAGAATGCTGAAAATTCCATGGACAATGAAGAAAATAAATGAGGAGGTTTTTAAATCAGGCCTCGCCGGAGTGTTTACCGGGGTCCAAATTGGGGTGTAAAGAATAGAGCAACTGTTGCCTGTCACGCATGTCGTAAAGGCGATAAGGAGGTTGAGCGTGGGGTTAACTACCACACACCGTAAAAACACTAGATGGCTACAGAACGGAGAGCGAACCGAGTAAACGCTGGCTGAAACCGGACACATCACCGAAGGATAAGCACCAGAGCTCCAAATGATGCTGAAGATGTGACGTAAACACACCAATGCTAAGGCTGCGTGAATTAGATTTCCACATGAATAGAATTTATGAGGAGATCTGGTACATCGGTCTGGGCGGTGATCGAGAGAGAGAGATCCTTCGGTTTTAGACCTTATAGACACATGACTCATCATCAAATCTTTTGTCCTGAGCAGAACTTTGCCACCCCAACAGTCCTCCAGAATTTCTCTCTCTCATAGGCCAAATGTCCTGCCTCTGCAGCCGTCATGTTCAAACCATCAGTTACATCATGAATCCACCTTCTCCGTGGTCTTCCTCTTCTTCTCTTTGCCGGTATGGCTCCTTCCATGATGGTCATCTCCAGCCCTTCATGTCTTATTATATGTCCAAAATACCTCAATTTTCTCTTTCTTATTTCTAGCATCAGCCAGTTTTCTTTGATTTTGAGTTCTTTCTGGATAGATCTATTTGTTCTCTTCTCTGTCCATGATATACGAAGGACTCTTCTGTAACACTTATATTCAAAAGCACATACATGTTTTTCCACTGCTTTATTAAATGTCCATTCTTCACACCCATACGTTGCCACTGGGAATCTGCATGCTCTTAGCATTCTGATCTTTGTTTTCTTATCAGTTCCGTTCCATACTGTTTTTAGTTTTTTAATTTCTTGTAAAGTCATGTTTGTTCTTCTTTTCTTCTTTGCGTTCGTTCTTTACGACCAATTTTAATCACTCTTTGTGATATGTTTGATCTTTGCCAAGAACGTGTATAGAGTCATTGACTCACATGACTGGAAGTGGTGAAAGCCGAAAGGAAGCTACTTTCACGAGGACGGAAGTCCTGAATGCCAAAACCAAGACCAGAATTGGATGCTGGAATGTAAGAACAATGTACGAAACCGGAAAACTATCACAAATAACAGCAGAAATGAGAAGATATAATCTAGAACGATAGAGCAAGAGCTGAAGGAAATGAATCATAGCTGGAACACAATACAGAGGAAGGCCATGAACAGGGAAGAATGGTGTACGTTTGTTGCTGCCTAAACGCCAGGGGCGTAACAGGCTAAAGAGAGAAGAACGTGTATACGTTGCACATTGGTTTGGTAGACCCCTAAACGCATAGACTTCTACACGTTTAAGACACATGCATCCGATTTCAGCCAAACCTCCTTAGTCGCCTCTTACGATATGCATAGCAGGTAACAGTGGTTCTATTCTTTACACCCCACGTTCTTTTTTTAATTTCCTTGATCCCATTTCCATCTGTTATTAGCAGTGAAGAATATGGGTACATGATCGAAATATTCAGACCGGTATGAAATGTCCCGGAAGTAATGCACTTGTCAACCTCTGACCTACAAAGTTCAGTCATCAACAAGCTATTAATTATTTACTACTAGCAACAGCAACCAAAAATTATCGCAGCAGCCAACAAAATTTATGTATTAAAAAATAGGTAAAAATGTCGAGAGTTTAAACAAAAATATTTATCGAGCATTTGTGACTAGGTTTAGGATATTTTTGAGAAAAAAATCAATATATGATTATTTATTTATCAATTATTGATTGATTCTTCTTCTTCGATCGCTCCACATCGACCACTTGTCAACCACTCTGTATGATTTGTATGTGATCTGAGCCTGAGAGTGATTGCACGTTGTGCCAGTTATGCGCCTACAAGTAGGCCAGCACATCCGATTTCTGCGATGCTTTTTATTTACTAGGGTAGCATCCTAGGGTAACATCAGTTGCCTCTTACGACATGCATTGTAGGTTGCAGTGATGCAATTCTTTGCTTCTCTTGCAGGCCCTGGCACCGCACCGGCGATTGATTGATTAATTTATAAATCATCATCATTGCACTTCGGTAAATGTGTGCTCCGATGTCTTTCTTACACATGAAGATTATCAGCAGCAGTGCACGAACTCCGTAGCACCGTCGATGGTCCTGATGTAATTTAGAAAGCATCAACAGCGTCGATTGTTGGGGAGTTGAAGATGGATAAGGGGATATTCTTCGGTCTCTTCGCGACTCTCTATTGGATGAGGACACTAAAATCGATGTTGAATCGATCAAGCGATTTAAGCAGTTTGTGTTACCCGTTGTTCAAGTCGAACTGGATGCCTGAGAGGCAGAGTGAGAGGTGTGTTTAATCAGCGAGCCACAGGAACCATCAGTATGCATACTCTTCGATATCTGTTGGGGAGACTGAGCACCTATGGGTCTGCCCGGAGTGCAATGACGTCAGTTTAGTAACCAATAACCAATAAGTAATTTAGAAAATGGTGAAAATATTCTGAAGGAATATTACAGGGTGTTCAAGATAATTGCAGCTCCATTGACAAATCGAAATTTGCCAGATAACCTATCGCGTTGTGTTTATTTACTATTTAAACCGGTTCTGACTAGCTCGTCCTACGTCACATTTTTCATCGCCCCTTCCCGCATTACAATTACACACCGTCACACAACCTTGACCTATACTACGTCATAACTGAACCTTCTCATTTCCATACATACATGCCAGATTAGCTCCATTCATAGGCTGCTTTTAAGTTGAACACCCTGTATTTCTGAATCTTTCAAATTAATTTTGCCAGGGTAACGGTTTTCCACCCGGATCATCTCGTAGAGGTGACTGATGTAGGGCATAGTAACAGGAAAGTTACCTAGCAAATAAAAGAGTCGCAGAAATAGAATATGATGGTCTATTTGTAGGCGTATAACTGGCACAACGTATAATCGCTCTTAGGCTCAGATCGCATACAACTCACAAAGAGTGGTTAATATGTGGTCGATATGGAGCATTCAAACAAGAAGAAGAAGTAGAACTGCCAAGGGTTAATCTACGTTATCAGGACCATACCGTGATATGATGCAAAGAGGCGGCCCCATCAGGCGGAACCGTAAGAGGGCGGTATACGCAGCAAAATCAACATTACAATTGAAGGTTATTTTAAGGGAAAAACATTTAACGGGCGGCATTTCGTAGACTTGCATCATACTGAGAAAATATACCGCACAGCTCTGTACTTTTTATCTATGTTTTACGCCGTTATGACTAGGAACTCGATCTCACCTACACTGATATCAGGAATCTCTAGAAAATTACCCCGATTGCTAGACAAGGGAGCGAGCGGAGTGAGTTTGGAACGAGAGTCGAGCATGTAACCTCTACGTCACAGAGAC
This sequence comes from Arion vulgaris, assembly GCA_020796225.1. Classification (NCBI taxonomy): domain Eukaryota; kingdom Metazoa; phylum Mollusca; class Gastropoda; order Stylommatophora; family Arionidae; genus Arion; species Arion vulgaris. The sequence goes on along the minus strand of CM036777.1, from coordinate 5,531,246 downwards.
CACGCAGAGAAGTGAGCAAATATCAGAAGATTTGGTTGAGAGCCGTCATGGAAGACTAAATTCGTGCCGTTGAGAAACATCGATTAGTAGACAACGATCTGCGTTTCAGCTACTTTTATATAACATTCAGGGAGGGTCTATGGAAGATCATGGAAAAATTTGGATGCCCAAGGAAATTCATCAAGATCGTCCAACAGTTTCACGAGGGCATGATGGCACGTGTACTTGACGAAGGGAGCTGTCGGAAGCCTTCCATGTCACCAACGGCGTCAAACAGGGCTGTGTACTGGCCCCAACACTCTTCAGCATGATGTTTGCTGCCATGCTCACGGATGTCTTTTGGGAAGGCGACGAACATGGGGTAAAGATTAGATACAGGACAGACGGTAACCTATTCAATCTTCGGAGGTTAAAATCCTCCACCAAGGTAAAAGAATCAACTATCTCAAACCTGTTGTTTGCTGATGACTGTGCCCTCGCTACCAACTCTGAGGAAGAAATGCAGACTTACATGGACAAGTTCTCAATGGCCTGTGATAGGTTTGGCCTCACCATTAACACCAAAAACAGAGGTCATGTTCCAGCCCGCCCCTAGAGAACAGTACTACGATCCAGTCATCAACATTAAACACCAGCGTCTCCAGTCAACGGACAACTTTGCTTATCTTGGCAGCCTCCTATCCAGATCGGCAAACATAGATTCTGAGGTCCACAATAGGATATCCAAAGCCAGTGCTGCGTTCGGAAGGTTACGTGTCACTGTGTGGGAACGGAAGGGGATAAGCATAGTCACAAAGCTGAAAGTTTACCAGGCCATAGTGCTAACAACGCTGCTGTACGCAAGCGAGACATGGACAGTGTATAGCAGACACGCAAGAAAATTAAACCATTTCCACACAAGCTGTCTACGCAGAATACTAAAAATAAACTGGCAGGACAAAATTCCAGACAGCGAAGTCCTCACAAGAGCAAAGATCCCAAGCGTCAACACCCTGTTGCAGAAGGCCCAACTGAGATGGGTCGGTCACGTTGCTCGAATGCCTGATAAACGCATCCCAAAACAGTTGATGTATGGCGAGCTTGAAGGGGGCAGACGTTTAGCTGGTGGACAGAAAAACGCTTTAAAGACACTCTTAAAGTGTCTCTGAAATGCTTCGATATAGACAATACGTGCTGGGAATCCTTGCGCAAGATCGCCAAATGTGGCGCTGTAACAACAAAAGAGGAACCCGAATAGCTGAGAATCATCGTATTGTTGAGTCACAGAGAAAACGAGCAGCGCGAAAAGACAGAGCACACAACACGCACATGTCTAACCTTGATCATGTATGCCCCACCTGTGGTCGGGGATTCTGTTCTAGGATTGGACTCTACAGTCACCTCCGCACACACCAGAGAGGTGCAACAGTACACGTCTGAGATTGTTGTCATCATCGCTTGCGATGGACGGCTATTATTATATAACATTCACCCTTCGTTACTCTTTTAACAAATACTCGTTACTTAATCGTTGCTCAGTTACTGTTAGCCATTTGAAAACCCTTTAAAACCCTTTAATAATATTCGATATATTTTTTCAAATAATTTACAAATAATATAGGAAGAAATAAAATGCATATTGTAAAAATGCTATATAAAGACCAACAAGCAGCTGTGAGAATAGAAGAGGAAACATCCAGGTGGTTTGACATAGACCAAGGAGTTAGACATGGCTGCATTTTGTCCCCTTACCTATTCAACAACATATATGCTGAAAACATCATGAGGAATGTCAGAGAATCTACAGAGATGGAGAAATACAACGCTCTAGTGATCAGAGGTCACGAGTTACCTGAATTACTATATGTTGACGATACAGTGTTATTATCTACATCATAAATTGGTATAAAGAACGTGATACAGTCGCTTTAAAAAACCAGCGAAGATTAAAATCTTTATCTCGATACAATGAAAATGAAGATATTTACAACTGATAAAACAGAATTGATGGCTAATGATAGAAAGTGTCAACTGTCACAAAATAGAAAAAGTCGACAACTTTTTTTTTTTTTTTTCGATCTAGAAGCACTTGAGCTTTTCAGCTCTTCGGCTCGGTGCCATGGACATCGTAACCTTCGGTTCGGTGCCACGAACACCGTAAATCTGGGAATCTGTGACTTTTTCTGCCATCCCGCGGAATTGAACCCGCACACACAGAGGGATAGTCACCCGTAGCCCAACGCGCTACGAACACGCTAGGCAGACGGGCGTCGACAACTTTGAATACCTTTGGACATTGCTGACAAATGACGGGAATGCTATAAAAGAAATAAAAGAAGGCTGAGATTTGCTTTGCAAAAATTAAAGAACTTACTAACCTATGAAAGAAAACTGACATAAGAACAACAATCAAGTGTTTAAGAGCTTGCTTTTTTCCCTTGGCAACATATAGTTGTGAGACATGGACCATTGACAAAGCGGCAGAAAAGAACAATAATGCCTTTGAATGCAAATGCTACAGAAGAATACTTAGAATATCATGGACAGAGAAAAGAACAACGCTTCTTACTTATTTGCGTTGATTCTGCTAAACAGATTAAATTTCACATCACTCTTTTTTGAATGTGCCTGGAATAAAAATGAGAGGAAGATTAGAAGACAATGGATGCAGGATATCATTGACGATCTGAGAATAACTGCTGCTGACGCCGGTCAACTTGCACAGAACAGAGAGTTTTTCAAGAATGCTGTCATGGTAGTCAAGTTCCGGAAGGAACAAGCTTGATATGATGATGATGATGATATGATGATGATGATGATGATGATGATGATGATGATAGGACAAAAACTACATTAAAAAATTTAATGTAAATGTATTTCAATTTAGTACAATATAAAAAATGTAAAAGAATATAAACAATATTAATGATATTAGCCATAAAAGTGACTACTAAATTTACGAACTCAGACTAAAGGAGATTCCACAAAGCTTATTTTTTTTTAAGGTTGACTGGGCATATCCTCAATAAAAGGGGTTATATTTGCTACGTACATTAGCTTAGCCAACTACTAGTGACTATATATTCAGGTACTCTACATTATAATGAATATTCTAAATGTACAGATTAGTCTACATGTAGCGAATATGTGCAATGGGCCCATTTGTGACTACATATGCAGGTATTCGACGCGGTAACGAGTATTCTAAATATACTGATAAACTAATGTTTACAGGGTATTACAAGAGTAATGCAGTCTTCAGAAATTAACAGAACTAGACTTCATCTGAAAAGACATGCGCATTGAAGCAATGCAATAGAACATAAGTGTCTAGAAAATCACGACTTTTACTTGTTGATGGCTACGTCCTTTAGATACGATTTATTCATGATAATCAGAAGCGAAGACATTGCATGAAATAATAAATTATTACATCAAAGGACATATCTGAATCTTACAGTCAACATTCTTCTTCTTCTTCAAAACTCACATCGACCACTTGTTAATCACTCTGTGTTATTTGTATGTGAGCTGAGCCAGACGATTGCACGCTGTGTCAGTTATGCGACTACAAAAGGCCAGCATATCTGATTTCTGTGATGCTTTTTATTTACAAGGGTAGCTTCCCAAGGTCCTACATAAGTCATCTCTTACGACATGGGTTGTAGGTGGCAGTGGTACTATTCTTTGCTTCCCTTGCGGGCCCCGGTATCACACAGGCGTGTTCATAAAAGAAAATGTTCATTTCTGGATTTAGTCAACTCAAGCGGGCAGAAACATGGACAAAGTCGATGTCATCAATGCGGTACGCTCTCATTTATGTGACATGAGCAAGTCTCAGACACTGGAACAAGTTTGAGAATTAGGAGTTAAGTTTGAACATGCCAGACAGTATCGTCTTCGTGGTAAAGAGAAGATATACTAATCAACTTCTCATGAGTACGGTGAGCAAATGAACTTTAGGATGGCTGCTGCAGTGGAGGACAGACAACGAATGGGAATGCCCAATGTCTAGAGTAACTCTTACAACAGCATAGATATTAAAGACAATGGAAAAATATTTTGGACTATTAAACTGCGAAACACTGATGTACAGAACATTTCAAGTTGAAACATGTAATAATTTTATTGTAACATGTTTCCAAAATGTTAGAGAATATAATAACAAATAACAAGTCTTGGAAACCTTTACCAACAGGCAGATATTAAGAGTCAGATGTAAAAATATATTTGTACGGAACTGTTAAACTGCGAAACATAAGTACGAAACATTTCAATTGAAACATGGAAAATATCAGCAATTGAATATCTTAGAATCGAAGTCAAATGGCATAAATCGAAGCAAAGAAAGAATAGCACAGGGATAGATTATAACAACAAAATGTTATTCGTAAGACACGAAATAACATTGGCTGACAGAATTAAATAGCCTGGGAGGCACAGGTTGGTTTCCAGTTATGGCTTGGTGAAGAGCTGATATATTTCTAGCCCAATAGTGGATGGTACAAGGGGCCCAACGAGGATGTAAACATACAGATATCTCCTTTCTGACGCAATAGAGAAAAATGTTTGCAAAAATATTGGAGCTGAAAGAGCAAGTCATAGTTTAGAGGTATAAACCAATGCCAGTAGGTTAACAGCTGCAAGACATCCAAATATTTGTCTAAGAACGATCGCGAACAAAAATGATATACAATCAAAGTAACGTCATATTTATAGACCAAAACAAACACTTTGATAGAGTAACTAGGGTTGAACTTGGAAGACAAATGCTCGACATTCTAATGTGATAACATCATGCCTTACGTTATCAAAGAACCTCAAAGGCTACAGTAAGAATCAAGTAGAAGGGAATCGACACTGGTTCTCCATTCATCAGTTGTTCTGCCATCAGGTGTGTCCTCTGCGACTTCTACTTTATTGCTTATATGGATAAAATAGTCAATAGAGTCAAATTCAGAATAATAGATAATGAAATGAACCTGCTGTTTGTTTGGAGATGACAGGGAACACTGGTAAAATCCAAAAGTTCAGAACACAAGATCCTACAGTACTCCATTTGAATTTGGAACAAGAATTTTGTGGACAAGCATGGAACATGAATAATGCAGACAAGGCAATAAAACTAGAAATAATGATAGACAGGATGAAAAGGCATAATGAACAGAACATCCTAGCAAGTTAAGATAACGCAAAAAACAGGGAAAGTGGCAATCTGAAAGTGGCCTTGGAAGCAATTAAGCTTGTGACGGACCAGCCTAGGAATAAAAAGAAGAGAGAAGTAAGAAGAAGCAAATAGACCGTGTAACTACCAGCACCATTGAAATCACCTCGAAAGAATTTCACGGAGTGTCAGTAGAAGAATAATGATCAACAGCATTTTAAAAAACCTGAGTTTGGATAACAGAGAACATAAGGGCATTAGAAGCGCAGACAAAAGCCCGTTCTAGAAATCTCTTATATCCTGACAGAGAGTACAAAACAGACATAAGAAAAGAACAGAGATAACATGAACATTATGTCATAAAAAAGTTAACGTAAGACAGCACAAAACACTTTGATCATTAAATATAGATAAACAAAAGAGAATGAATGGTTTCGAGCCACGTTAATCAGGTAAAATATGCATCAAGAATCCCGTACAGAGACTTTACAACGAGAACATGCAAAGACAGGCAGTGGAACCACAGAAAGTGGTTAGAGGCGTCTAGCAATCCTGGAAAGAGCAAGAGATATAAAAATCAGTCAAAAGGACATAATAGAAGAGCGCAAGAAGAAGACGAAGACGTTTGTTGAAGACCTGGTAGCAGTGTGACGAATAAAGAATAAAAAGAAAATACAATCTTTTAATCTCCGGACAAAGTATTTATTTGATAACGACATTTATATTCTCAATCATGCCATGCTGCGGCGAGGCGATATGTTACAGAACCAACTTTGTCATTAACAGTTGGATTGTGTCGAACAGATGTAGCCATCAGTATTTTTTGTTTCCAGTCTTACATCTGAAAGTTTAACAATTTTCTAGACCTCTGATATTAAAAGATTGGATTTTATTTGATAGTTCGTCAGACTGTTTATCGTTTGTTTCTTGCTGTCCATGGGATTTTTCGCATTCTTCTGTAACCACATTCTGTGGCTATGATCGATTGATTTTTTTTTGATATGATCTGCATGACACCATTAACATTTTCTTTGTTGCACAGAATGTTACCGATGCCCAACGTTGGGGTGTAAAGAATAGAACCACTGTTACCTGCCACGCATGTCAAAAGAGGCGACTAAGGAGGTTTGGCTGAAATCGGATGCATGTGTCCTAAACGTGTAGAAGTCTATACGTTTAGGGGCCTGCAAACCAATGTGCAAGGTATACACGTTCTTGGCAAGATCAAATATATCACAAAGAGTGATTAAAATTGGTCGTAAGAACGAACACAAGAAAGAAGAAGAGATTATTACAATCATCATCATATACGTCACATCATCATCACCACCATCATCATCATCATCAACACTTTCATTGACGGTACTAGTTGAACTGCTGAAACAAATGCTCGATCATTTTCTAATGTGATAACATCTGATCCTTACGTTAGTCACTTAAAGCAACCTCAAAGTTGTTTTTTCTTTTCTGCTTGCTTTAGATTCATGAGTAGTAATGGCTGCCTGATTTTATTCGGGACTACTTGCTTTCCATATCACCAGTTGTCTCTCGCCATTCAGGTGAGCCTTACTGCGACTTCAGAAGTACTTGTAATTTAAGGTCCCTTAAAGATCAGGAATTCGTGTAGTCAATAGCGCACCGTAGAATGATCAGGAATAAAACTAAGATAATGATATGTCAAGTCCGTCCAGTCTGTCAAGTCTGTCCTTCTGTATGGAGAGGAGACATGGAGAACGACTAAGGTGAACACCAAAAGCTGCAGACATTCATCAATAGATGCCTACGCAGGTACTCCATTTGAGATGGTATGACAAGACCACAAACAGAGAACTGTGGGATAGGGCAGGACAACGGCAGGTGGAACAGGAGATAATGAGCAGAAAGTGGCGATGGATAGGACACACACTGAGGAAACTCCCTGACAGCATCGCGAGACAGGCTCTCGATGGAACCCACAGGGCAATAGAAGTAAGGGAAGACCCAGAAACACCTGGAGACAGGAGTTAGAGATGGAACGCAAAAAACGGGGAGAGAGTGGCGAGATCTGGAAAGGATGGCCTTGGATAGGCAGGCTTGGAAGGCCTTGGTTGCGGACCTATGCTTCCCTAGGGGCGAAGGGTGAAGAAGAAGAAGAAGAAGAAGAAGAAAAATAGCGCACCGTGTGCGTATCAGCATTTTTGGACAAATCTGACCTCGAACCACGGAATTTGCACGGCATGTGCTCAGTAGTACAGAATATTATCGACTTCGTTGTTACCGACTCCACGAGATCATTTTAAAAACAATACAACATGGGGAAAGGTGGTCCTCAGGGATAACAGAAGCGATAAAAGACACTGTATATGAAGCGCAACAAAAGCCCGTTCTAGAAATCTCTTCATATCCTGACACTGTGAGACAAAACAGAATAAGAAAACAGTAACTAGTAAAAGTATAACATTGTAAAACATGGTTATATTGTCATAAATTAAAGTTAACCGTAAGAACTAGCACTAATATTAACACCTTTCATCATTAAATAACTATTGACTCATGCAAACACACAGATGGACATGAATCCCGGAATTTTCTGCAGCGGTAGCCCGACGAGTGTCCCAGATCGATGGTAAAAATATGTGCAGAAATTTAATTTTAATGAATTTTTCCCGGACAGGGACATTGCAACCGACCGGAAGCATTGCAAAACAGGCACTGTTTTGGAACCCGCAATGAAAGTGGAGTAGGGGAACGTCTAGACATACCTGGAGAAGAGAGCGGGAGACTGATATTTAAAGGATAGGTCAAATATGGACATAATTAGAAGGAATTGCAAGAGAGAGGAAGAGCTGGAAGACGTTTGTTGAAGACCTGTGCTCCGTTTCAACTGCGAATAAGTCGTTTAATAAATCTTTGTTTAATAAACAAAGTGAAAATACAATCAATTTTAATCTTTTCCGAGACAAAGTATTTTATTTATGACTTGACCATGGTGTGTTATTTGAAGTTCAATCAATCAAGTGCCATGTCTGCCGGCGTAGGCGATCATGTCTCTCCACAACACTCTCTGCTTGGTGCATGTAATCAGTTCTGACGTCGATCTTGTGTCGAACCATGATGTCAGGCCATCCAGTATCTTCTCTCTCTCTGTCTTCCACGGTCTCTCCTTCCCTGAATTTTACCTGTTGTTAACCAAATGTTCTAAACCCCCTTCTCTTCGCATTATATGCCCGAAGAACCTTGATTGTCGGATTCTTATTCTTTTGATAAGGTTTCTTTGTGTGCAGACATGATTTAAAACCTCCTCATTTGTTTTCTTTGCTGTCCATGGAATTTTCAGCATTCTTCTGTAAAACCACATCTCTGTGGCTTCCAATGATCGTATTGATTGTTTATTCATTGTCCATGATTCGATGAACAGAGCAGTTCACCTATTTGGGTAGCAATTTTGATTGCACAGGAAATGTTAAAAAGAAATTATGATACGAATTGGCAAAGCAACATCAGCTTTTAAAAGTCTAAATAAAATATGGAACTGCAAGTTATATAGTATTAAAACTAAATAACGAATTTTCAATTCAAATGTTGTATCAATCCTAACATATGCCAGCAAGAGTTGGAAAATGCCTAAAGATATAGAAAACAAGTTGAATGCATTTGAAAATAGATGTCTGCGAAAAATAATGAATATAAAATGGAACGAATTCAGGAGAAGTGATGAAATCAGAGACATGTCTGGTCAACCACTAGTGACAACTGTTATAAGAAAGAGAAGATGGAGATATGTTGGGCACACCTTGAGGAGAAATGATCAACGAATATCAAAGCAGGCATTGAAGTGGGATGCAAAGGGTTCAAGAAAGAGAGGTCGACCTAAGGAGACCCTGAAGCGAACTTTGCTGAGAGAGGCAGGAAATATCGGTCTCAGTTCCATGGAGGAGATTGAGCGAGTTGCCCAGGATAGAGTGGTATGGAGAAATTACTTAGCAGGCCCTATGTAACGTATAACGGTAAGAGAGGAATTATTATTATTATGATTCGATGCCATACAGAAGTATTGGTTGAATAAAGCACTGGAGTATTCGTTTTTGTAGTGTCATTGGTAGTGAATTCACGCATAGTGTGTTCTTCATTTTCATTAAAGATGATTTCGTTTGAGCTATTCTACTTCTAATCTCTGTTGTACATCTTCCATCTGATGTTAGGAATGTAATTGAAGTTAGAAGTACCAAAAACAATATTCCGACAATAGTCCTAATATAAGAACAAACATTCAGAAAGCAAATATGTGTTAGTATTTTAAGTAAATACATTAGGTCATTCATCATCATCATCAAGTAGCTTGTCCCTTCTTGAACTTGGTTCACATGACAGCAGCCCTGAAAAACTCTGTTCTGCGCAAGATGACCAGCGTCAGCAGCAATCATTCTCAGATCGCCAATGACATCTGACACCCATCGTCTTCTACGTCGTCCTCACACTCTTCTTCCAGTCAACCTTTCCTCTAAAATTATCTTTACTAGACACTGGTGTCGTTTGATGTGTCCGAAATATTTAATTTTCGTTGTTTTTATGTTCGTTAATAACAAACTCTCTTCAATATCAAGCTTTTGTAGAACAGAAGCGTTTGTTCTCTTCTCTGTCTATGATATTCTAAGTTAGGCCTACTCTTCTGTAACATTTTCATTCAAAGGCATTGATGATCTTCTCCGCCTCATTGTCAATGACCCGTCTCACAAAAATACGTCAAGGAAAAACACAGGTTCTTAAACACCTAGGCAGTGTTCTAATGTCAGTTCCCTTTTTATAGGTTTGTTAGTCCTTTAAGCAATAGGAAGACCGCGGAAAAGATGGTTAGATGGCGTAGCAGAATCATGTGAAAGAGCAAAGATAACAATCACACAAGCCACCAGAACAGCGCAAGACAAAAACAGGAAACCACGACACTGGGCAACAACCAGTGTGACGACAAAAGAAGAAGAAGTTAGTCCTTTAATTTTTGTTAAATTTCTTTTTAAAATTCCTTTAACAGATGGTACATAATTTGAGAACAGTTGTTGCAAGTAATGAGCGTTTTTTTTTAAAATTTACCATCCAAACACTGAACGGTCAACAAGGACTGTATTCAATTCTTGCTGCACTTTTAAATGTTTTATCACATTAGCGTTTTTGTACAAATTCTGGTTATTCCAGTTTTATTCACTGGTGGTGTTTGGTTTTGGCTGCGTTGTAGTGCCAATTTTCAATTTGCTCAACATAGCTAACTCTTTATTTATTTAGTGAGAGTGAGAATTTTAAAATGGTTGATGTTCACTGGTAAGTGACGAGCGAAAAGTATCTATTCGTTACTCGAATATCTGTTATTGCTAGATGCCGAAAGAACAGAATTGTGGCTTCAGGAAAAGTATTCGTTACGTTTTCGCTACTATTTCACAAGCATGTTCCCTTCACGTATGTTCCCTTAAAACCCTTTTAGCTTGTTATGTTCACGCATTGATGATTTGCTGCAATGGATTTCCAGTCACAGACTGCCCTTTGTACTGATGAGTCCTACCACAGCCAACTCTAACTTATAAGTTTGTAGTTGGCTCGGGTCCTACCCACCTCTTGAGTTGTATTTGAGACAGTTATTGTTGAGTAAGTTTTTGTAGCTGTTCCCTATTATTTTTGAATAGACACTAATCGTCAGCAAAGTGCAGTTCATTTTGTTGCTCTACGGTCATTGATGTTTCGTCTATTTTCGTAATACTGTCCTTGAATTGCCTATGTAATGAAGAGCAGAGGTGATCAAACACATGTCGTACTCCCTGGTGTTACTGAAAACCAATTTTTCTAGTACTACTTAATAGTTGTTATTCACATAAACCCAACAGAACTAGATAACGATTTTTTTTCCGATTCAAAAGCACTTGAGCTTTCTGCTCTTCGGCTCAGTGCCATGGACATCGTAACCCTTCGGTTCGGTGCCACGAACACCGTGAATCTGGGGAACCTGTGGCTTTTCTGCCAGCCCGCGGAATTGAACCCGCACTCACAGAGGACTAGTCACCCGCAGTCCAACGCGCTACGAACACGCTGGGCAGTACATAGTAACGAGTATTTTTCTCATAAAAAACAAGTAATATCATATATTTAAGTAACTGGAACAAACATTACTATTTAAAGTTCATTGTTAGTTCTGTGCTGCCATCTAGCGAGACTGCAAGAGTTCCCGTTACATCAGAGGTATTCATTGCTTAAAAATTTGTTGGCATAACAATCTTTCATAATTGTATTTATTTATTTGCTGTACAAAATCAATTAGGTTTATAATAATTATAAACATATTATACAGGTTAAATTATCATAAATTTTAAATTTAGTTAGATATTAATACAAAATTTTGATAGTTACTAGATTAAAACACCTCCCAACATAATGAACCCGTTCCATATATGGAAATTGACCTGCTAACCTCGTTTGCAAATCGCTGCCTAGATTTTCAACTATGGCGTTCGCTGCTGTTGTACAGCAAGAGGGCCTTGGCATGTTGTTTCAACTGCACGTCCTTTCATTCATGGATTATTGCTGGACTTAAGTAACACATCTGTGTATATTGTAATAAATATGTTCATAAAAACTGCCACATTGATGTGAATTCTCAACGGAATACTAGAATGGTTCGCAGATTTCATAGAAAGAGTTGGAGACGAAAGTCCAGCAGTGTGTTGAGTGAATCCTTATCCTTCCAATTTCGTGTTTATCTCATTGTGTCGTGGTTAGCCATGTTCTCATCCTGCTTTCTGCATCCAGTAAATGGTGAGTTTAGTTTGTGTGTGCTTAAGTGATTTGTATATTATGGATGGAGAAATCAGGGTACCTTGTATATGTGTGTAACACTCCTTCTTTCACTGTGCATCCTACCTTTATCAAGATGAAGAAATTATTCACTCCATTTGACTCTTGAGAATGAGTAGATCTTTCGTAAAACTTGCTTAATAATTCATGTATGTTGATTAATAAGTGTTGAAACTTGTAATAATTTTGTCTTGAATACTGAATACACTAAATTTTAATCAATTATTATTAATACTTCACGTGAACACCCGCCAGTAATCATAATGACACAAGTATGAAGTAGATACACATTAAAAAAATGTATAATAAATAATATAATATGTAATAATTATATAAATATATGTTTTAGTCAACACATTCAAATCTATTTGAAAATGATAACATTTTGTCTGTGAAAGTGCATGTTATGTTATTTAAAGAATGCTCGACGATTAACACTTCTTAACAAAAACTGTTCTAACTAACTTCGAGGCAGAACTGTTGCTGCATAAAATGCTATTGAAGTTATGCAGTTATTGAAGCATCAGTGCACCATCCTAAACATATTCCATCTACTGTCCCCTGGGCATGCAGGTATGTTTGCAGTAATGAGAGTGCGGACAGGCTTGCTTCAACAGCATCGATTGTTGGGGAGTTGAAGATGGATATGGAGGATGTCTTTGGTCTCTTCGCGCGACTGTCTGTTGGATGAGGTCACTAAAATAGATGTAATCGATCCAGTTTGAAGTTTCCCGTTGTACAAGTAGAACTGGATTCTTGAGGGGCAGAATGAGGGGTGCATTTAATTAGTGTGCAACGGGAACCATCAGTATGCATACTCTTCTATATGTGTTGGGGATAATGAGCGCCTATGGGTCTGCCCGGAGTGCAATGACGTCAGTTTAGTAACCAATTACCATATTCCATCTCCACCCAGGAAGAAACTCAGCATACAGTTATATTTACTGATGGCATTAAAAAATACAAACACTGATGCACTGCATGCCAGTCTATGGCAGTATCCATCAATTCATTCATCAACGCCTTTGCTGTCAAGCTTTATGGTGGTGGATCCCAGGACAGGAAGATGAAGAATATCAACATTTTCATTGCATGTAAAAATGTTTTGTGTAATTGTTTTTCAGGAGTTGTTAGAATTTTTGTGTCAAAGCTTGAACAAATATTTTAATTGTTCTCCTTGTATTTGAAGTTCTATAAATTCTGAATCCTTCGAATACTCCATACCAACCACTTCTTAACCACTCTTTGCGATTTGTATGTGATTCGAAACTAAGAGCGATTGTACGCTGTGCCAGTTATGCTCCTACAAGTAGGCCAGCACATCCGATTTCTGCAATACTTTTTATTTACTAGGTAGCTTCCTAGGCCCTTGTCTTAGTCCACTCTTATCCTTCCTTCCTTTCGTTCGCATGAAATATGTCTATATATTCAATGTTGTCTCTTGTATGAACTTCACTGTCTTTTGTAACTCACACAGAGGTCCGTGTAGTTTTATGTCGAGTGTTGTTTCGTTAGGCCAGTGAGTTTGCCTCAGTGTATCATATTCGGGGCAGTCTTGAAGTATGTGCTCTTCAGTCTGGTTTGCCTGTCCACATGTACACATGGCTGAATTGCCAATCTTGAATTTTGTATACATGTGGCTGCGGACCGATTGTGTCCTGTTCTAAGGCGCAGAATAACAACTTGTTCCAATCTGCTCATATTATAGTAATCGTCTTGTGTTGGTATTTGTGGCTTTCTCATTGATTTAATCATCCTTTTCTTTTGGTGGTAGGTAACTGGCACATCCGGCTGCTCTCCTGCAGCACCTTCCTTGGCCAATCGGTCTGCTGTTTCATTTCTTGGTATTCCACAGTGAGAGGGTATCCACTGCAAGACGACCCTGCGATGCTTGGACAATTTAGACAGTAGGGTCTGTAGACCTGGCAATTTTCTGGACTGAAGTGCTTGGAGTGCTGATTTTGCATCAGTCAAAAATACAACAGGTTGAGGATCGGGTCTGGTATTCAACAGTTTTTCAGTTGCCACCTTGATTGCCTGGTCCACTCTTATAACATGCTTTGTAGGTCGCAGTGTTACTATTCTTTCCTCCTCTACTGTACCCCGGCAACATACAGGCGAATTCATGATTAAATCCATCAATTTCGAATGTTTTTTGCTCAAAGAAGACTCTCATTTAATTACAAGGGTAGGGGATCTTTGTAGCTAAACCATTTCCTTATGTGCCGAAGGTTGTTCGGATCCGGACAACGCCAATCGGTTCATGAGTGTATTTTTGTTAAATAAAATTGAGATGAGAAAAATCGGTATAAAGCAGCTGTCTTGTAGTTTCATCAATCGTGTCATTTTCAAACAATTAAAAAAATGTGTGTGCTGTTACATGTTACATAAGGCCTACAAACAATTTCTCCATACCGCTTTATCCTGGGTAGCTCGTTAAATCTCTCCTGTGGAGTTAAGTCTCATATTTGTTGACTCAGTAAAGTTTGCTTCATGGTTTCCATAGGGCAGCGCTGTGCAGCGTTTTTATATGAGCATTTGACAAATGACCCATTTGGGGGTATCAATTTCAAAGTGAAGTCACTTGCCTGTCATACTGAAGGTTGTTGGTTTGAATCCGGACCGAGACACATGTGCAATTGTTTCATGAGATCCCAAGTATTGTTGTAGGAGCTAGATAGTGCAAGACTCTCGGTAAATGGCACGGTGCCCACCTCTTGTTCCAAAGGTGCTTGGCTCGCTCCCTTGTGGAGCCATCGGGATATTTTTTCAAAGATCCCTGATCTCAGTGTAGGTGAGATCGAGGTCATAATCCTATTGGAGACAGACGATAAATCTTCTTCTGCATTCTCACTAGATTGGGATTTCGGATTCGCTAATAAAGGCAGCCGTCTGCCTCAGATTATCAGCCACGCCATACAGTTTGTCTTGGACGCTGGTGTAAGTGGGCCACCTCTTTCTTCTCAAGTCTGCATACTGGGGACAGTTCTGTAGGATATAATTCCTATGATTTCTGCTTCCCGTTTGTGCCGACCTCTTCCTGCAGTAAGTTTTGGCCACCCTTGTGATGATGGTAGGTCTGAATTCTTACTGCG
Source organism: Arion vulgaris (assembly GCA_020796225.1). Lineage (NCBI taxonomy): Eukaryota > Metazoa > Mollusca > Gastropoda > Stylommatophora > Arionidae > Arion > Arion vulgaris. Next base: position 5,516,195 of record CM036777.1, on the reverse strand, counting down.
TGGCTATATCTCCGAGGCAGATTGACGACCGTAGAATCCGTTATCCCATTCCTCATTGTGAGGAGTCGTTGCACCATGTTATGCGCCTTACGGCCTGGAGCATCCGTTTTCTGCAAGGATTTGTTTCGGGTTAGCATTCCCTAGCGGACACGTGCATCCAATTTCAACCAAACCTCCTTAGTCGCCTCTTACGACATGCGTGGCAGGTAACAGTGGATCTATTCTGTATACCCCAAAAATGGGCCCCGGTAACCACTCGGGCGGGATGATAAATCTGAGTTCCTGTGTTCAAGTTGTGCACATAAAAGACCCAGTGGCAGATTAAAATCTGGAAAAGAAAGCCACTTCCCAGGCAAAATTCATTAGAAAAAATTTAAAAGTTAATTGCTTCTAAATATTTTCACCTTCTAAATTAAATATCCAAACCACTTCATTTGTTGTCTTTCGATGTATTCAGTGCATGAAGTTATGCCCACCCAGATTCTGATGTCCTCATTTCATAGCCTATGTTTCCTGTTGACCCCCACTGCTCTCCACAAGCATTTGATTTCACACATGATGAGCTTTCTGTGATGTGTTGCTGTCAGAGACTAAGTTTGGCACTGGTAACAAAGTGTTGGTAGAAAATACTTTTTATCTTCTGTCTTTTCACTTCCATCTTGTTCTTTGGGTTTTGTAGTAATGGTTGCCTGTGTGGTGCCGGGGCCTGCAAGTGATTCAAAGAATTGTACCACTGCGACCTACAAGGCATGTCGTAAGAGACGACTGAATTAGGGGCCTAGGGGAGTTACCCTAGTAAATAAAAAGAGTATCAGAAATGCTGGCCTACTTGTAGGTGCATAACTGGCACAGCGTACAATCGCTTATAGACTCAGATCATATACAAATCATGCTTAATCTTTTCTTTTCACTTTCTATCACTATTAAGTTAGTTGCATATCCGTTAGAGGACTTTGCGAATCAACCCTGCTTTTAAAAACCGCTGTTTGTGATTTTTCTAGGCATTATTACGTTCAGTAGTTTGCCATTGCTTTCTGAACGGGTGGTGCCATTGTCCTTTGTAAAAATCCATGCGAAACAATTTGCAACCAAACTGTCTTCAGCGTGATTCGAACTCAGAACGTCGGGTTAATAGACCGAGTCACTATCCTCTAAGCCACAGACGCCACCTCTATCACTATTACGTCTACTAATTTTCACTAATCACTGCACTAAATATGGCTACTTTTACTTTCTAAATCCTGTGTTTTTACCATCGTAACGTATGGTTGTGAGACATGGACCATTGACTAAGTGGCACAGAAGATCATCAATGTCTTTGAATGCAAATGTTACAGAAGAGTACTTTGAATAATATCATGGACAGAGTAGAAGATACAAGCTTCTGTTCTGCAACAGCTTGATATTGAAGAGGTTTGTTCTTCTTTCTTTTGTTGTCCAGTGTCGTCACACTGCTACCGGGTTGTTGTCAGTGTCGTCACACTGCTACCGGGTTGTTGTCCAGTGTCGTCACACTGCTACCGTGTTGTTGTCCAATGTCGTCACACTGCTACCGGGTTGTTGTCCAGTGTCGTCACACTGCTACCGGGTTGTTGTCCAGTGTCGTCACACTGCTACCGTGTTGTTGTCCAATGTCGTCACACTGCTACCGGGTTGTTGTCCAGTGTCGTCACACTGCTACCGGGTTGTTGTCCAGTGTCGTCACACTGCTACCGGGTTGTTGTCCAATGTCGTCACACTGCTACCGGGTTGTTGTCCAATGTCGTCACACTGCTACCGGGTTGTTGTCCAGTGTCGTCACACTGCTACCGGATTGTTGCTCAGTGTCGTGGTTTTCTGTTTTTGTATTTTGCTGTTCTGGTGGCCTGTGTGATTGTTATTTTTGCTTTTTAACAGGATTCTGCTACGCTATCTAACCATCTTTTTCGTGGTCTGCCTCTCGCCTTCTTTCCTGATGTTCTGTTGTAGAAGACTCTGTATACTGTAGAGTTTGGATGTATTCTTATTAAGAGGACAAACCACTTCATTCTTTGTTTCTCAATGTAATTCAAGCAAGGTTCTGTGCCAACTTTCTTTCTTATACTGATGTTGGTGACTGTTAAAGAACATAAAAACAAGTAAAATTAAATATTTCCGACACATCAAACGATATGAGTGTCTAGAGAAGATGATTCTAGAAGGAACGTTGCCTGCAAGAAGAATGAGAGGACGGGCTAGACGACGATGGGGGCAGTATGTCATCGACGAGCTGAGGACTGCTGCTGACGGTGGTCAACTTGCACAGAAGAGTTTTTCAGGACTGCTGTCAAGGGAGCCAAGTTTCAGAAGGGGCACGCTACTTGATGATGATGAACTTTCTAAATCGCCACCGAAGCTTTGCAAATGCGAAGCGCGCACCGTGCTCTGCTCGAAAAACGGGCTCACTAGAAAACTGTTCACCATATTACTTGTAAGTTATCAATATAGCTAATCATTTCGTTGTTTACATTAGATTAGTGGGAGACTATCACGTTTTGGTTGTAAGGAACAGAAGCATACACAAATAAAGTGACTCAGACAGTTCAAAGAAAGCAATGATATCAAATGTCAGTTATAAGCTTAAGAAAATAGGTTAGATTGTATTGTGCTGAAATAGATAAACCAAAAAAAAAGAAGGAAAATCTTCTGCGTTTTCACTAGATTGGGGTTTCGGATTCTCAAATAAAGGCAGCCGAGCCCTGTGCCTCATATTATCAGCCACGACATACAGTTTGTCTTCTGCGTTCTCACTAGATTGGGATTTCTGATTCTCTAAGAAAGGCAGCCGTCTGCCTCAGATTAGCAGCCACGACATACAGTTTGTCTTGGACGCTAGTGTAAGTGGGCCCACCTCTTCTCAGGTCTGCATACTGGGGGCAGTTCTGTAGATGTGTTCTGTTGTCATACTCGCCAAGCCACAGGGGCACAGGTCGTTGGTGTCTATTTTGAATTTAGTGTACACGTGGTGTCTCATACTGTAATGACCCGTCCGGAGGCGAAGTATGGCTGTCTGGTCCCTTCTGGACAGTTGGTAATATTAATAAGGAAAATCTTGAATGGGTAAGACTAGTTTGTTACCAAACTCGCATGTTTGTTGCCTGGTCTCGCAAGGGGAGCAAAGAATAGTAACACTGCAACCTACAAGGCATGTCGTAAGAAGCGACTGAGGTAGGGGCCTTGGGAAGCTACCCCAGTAAATAAAAAGCGTCTCAGAAATCGGTTGTGCTGGTCTACTTGTAGACACATAACTGGCACAAAGTACAATCACTCTTAGACTCGGATCACATACATATCACAACGAGTGGTTAACAAGTGGTCGATATGGAGCGTTTGAAGAAAAAAAGACGTGCTCTGCTGAAATAGATTTAAACAAAATGTGGACAATGAGGAAAATCTTGAATGTGTCAGGCTAGTTACTGGGGCTCGCGTCCGAGTGGTTACCGGGGCCCAAATTTGAGGTGTAAAGAATAGAACCACTGTTACCTGCCATGCATGTTGTAAGAGGCGACTAAGGAGGTTTGGTTTAAATCGGATGCACATGTCCTTAACGTGTAAAAGTCAATGCGTTTAGGGGCCTACCAAACCAATGTGCAACGTATACACGTTCTTGGCAAAGATCAAACATATCACAAAGAGTGATTAAAATTGGTCGTAAAGAACGAACGCGAAGAAGAAGAAGAAGACTGGGGCTCGTAAGGGGAGCAAAGAATAGTAACACTTCGACCTACACGGCATTTTGTAAGATGTGACTGAGGTAGGGACCTAGGGAATCTACCCTAGTAAATAAAAAGCGGATATGTTGGAGATATTGCGAAGGAGATATGAACACCAATGGACTTGTCCGGAGTGCAATGAAGAAATGCCAAACTGAAATAAAAAGCTGTACAGAAACGGAATGTGCTGGCCTACTTATATGGGGGTCTGGTTTTTTTATAAGTGTTTGATAGAACACTTAAGATTTTCTGTCCATTGTAAGAGTTCATTGTAATTTATTGATGAAAAATATGAATAATATTGACATTTCTGAGTGTAAACTGAATTAGTAACATAATATAATCTTGTGTTGTTTTTCAAACAAATTTATCTTTTTCTAACAATACTGGAATGTTTTAAATACAACTGGTACGGTCAGTCGCTGGACGCTGTTGGAGATATTGCGAAGGAGATCGGAGCACCTATGGACATGTCCGGTGTGCAATGAAGATATTCCAAACTGAAACTGAAAACTGAGGTCACGCGACAGTCGTGGTCTGATTTCCGATAATTTAAAAAAAAAATAAATTTACCTGAGCTTGCCAGCATACGTTATCGGAGGCCACGAATATGATTTACTGCTCGCGGATACTCTTCTTACTGTAGAACGTGGATGAGGCATAGCATAGCCAACTATAAACGTATGGGCCTTCGGACTCTGGTAAGAATTATGGGAAATCAGACCCCAACTACACCACGTGACCTCGCATTCCAGTATTGGTGTATATAGACGAATTCATTTTAAAATCAACACAAAATGCTAAATCGAAGTTATATTATGCAACAAGTTAGGTTTAACAATAAGGAATATCAATATTATGAATATTTTTCACCAATAAATAACCACATACTCATATAATTGAGTAAAATTGCAAAAAAGCGTGCAGTGTTCTATCAAACATCTATATTTTCCGGCCCCCTTTTCTGAATTAGATCAGGGAACCCCCAGCCAGTTGTCTGGCCTAGTTATCTAGAGTTGGCTGTGGGAATAGGCCAGGCTGATATTCTGAATTCCCTAAGGACATCATCAATAGATACTCATAGTCTCACAGAATCCTGTACAATTGCAATAAAGTTTAGGTAGGATCAACTCAGGAAGAGACGCTGGCGATGGATAGGACATACATTGAGAAGACCGACAGGAAGCATTGCAAAACAGACACTATTTTGGAACCCGCAGGGAAAGAGGAGTAGAGGAAGGCCTAGACTGACCTGGAGAAGAGAGCTCGAGGCTGATATTAAAAGGATAGGTCAAACATGGAAAGTATTGGAAGGGATGGCAAGAGAGAAGAAGAGCTGGAAGAAGTTTGTTGAAGACCTGTGCTCCGTTGGGAGTTGAAAGGTGAAGAAGCATCAACTAACTAGTTTAAAATCTACTCAATTACAATGTTCTATCAAGCTTATGTTAAAGTCAGCCAACTCCCGCTGGAATTTCCGATTTCCCGGCCATTCTAGCTGGACTTCAGCTACAGTAGTCTGTGACCACATTAAGTTTAAGTAGTCTACTGAGATTTGAAAAATGATCATGAAAGCTTATCCAGTCAGAAAAAGTCGCCAAGTGATCTATTGATCTGAAGTCGAAATCGCCGGTGTGTTGCTGGGGCCCATAAGGAGAGCAAAGAATAGTAACACTTCAACCTATAAGGCATGTCGTAAGAGGCGACTAAGGTAGGGGTCTAGGAAAGCTACCCTAGTAAATAAAAAACGTTGCAGAAATCGGGTATGATGGCCTACTTGTAGACGCATAACTTACACAACGTACAATCGCTCTTAGGCTTGGATCACATACAAATCACAAAGAGTAGTTAACAAGTGGTCGATATGAAGCATTTGAAGAAGAAGAAAGATGACCATGAAAGCTTATCCCGAAAAAAGAAGAAGTAGCCAAGTGACCCACAGATCTGAAGTGGACAGTATAAACTTCACTGCCTGTACAGAAAACGATAAGTGCATATTCGTGATCTTTTGGCGATTTGTAAACAATATCTTTTCTGACTACTCCAGTCTTCAATTATAGCGTGTCATAGCTGACTAGTACCTAGCATCATAGTGTCATAGCTGATAGTACCTAGCATCATAGTGTCATAGCTGATAGTACCTAGCAGCATAGTGTCATAGCTGATAGTACCTAGCAGCATAGTGTCATAGCTGATAGTACTTAGCAGCATAGTGTCATAGCTGATAGTACCTAGCAGCATAGTGTCATAGCTGATAGTACCTAGCAGCATAGTGTCATAGCTGATAGTACCTAGCAGCATAGTGTCATAGCTGATAGTACCTAGCAGCATAGTGTCATAGCTGATAGTACCTAGCAGCATAGTGTCATAGCTGACTAGTACCTAGCAGCATAGTGTCATAGCTGATAGTACCTAGCAGCATAGTGTCATAGCTGACTAGTACCTAGCAGCATAGTGTCATAGCTGACTAGTACCTAGCAGCATAGTGTCATAGCTGACTAGTACCTAGCAGCATAGTGTCATATCTGACTAGTACCTAGCAGCATAGTGTCATATCTGACTAGTACCTAGCAGCATAGTGTCATAGCTGATAGTACCTAGCAGCATAGTGTCATAGCTGACTAGTACCTAGCAGCATAGTGTCATAGCTGACTAGTACCTAGCAGCATAGTGTCATAGCTGACTAGTACCTAGCAGCATAGTGTCATATCTGACTAGTACCTAGCAGCATAGTGTCATATCTGACTAGTACCTAGCAGCATAGTGTCATAGCTGACTAGTACCTAGCAGCATAGTGTCATATCTGACTAGTACCTAGCAGCATAGTGTCATATCTGACTAGTACCTAGCAGCATAGTGTCATAGCTGACTAGTACCTAGCAGCATAGTGTCATAGCTGATAGTACCTAGCAGCATAGTGTCATAGCTGACTAGTACCTAGCAGCATAGTGTCATAGCTGACTAGTACCTAGCAGCATAGTGTCATATCTGACTAGTACCTAGCAGCATAGTGTCATAGCTGTCTAGTGGCAAAAGAGCTATTCATTTTCATTAAGTTTTGCTCACGGAAAACGTCACATTTTATTGTGACTTCCTCAAACGCTCCATATCGATCACGTGTTAGCCACTCTGTGTGATTTGTATGTGATCTGAGCCTAAGAGCGATTGCACCTTGTGACCGACCACTTTTTAGTCACTCTGTGTGATTTGTATGTGATCTGAGCCTAAGAGCGATTGCACGTTGTGACCGACCACTTTTTAGTCACTCTGTGTGATTTGTACGTGATCTGAGCCTAAGAGCGATTGTACGTTGTGCCAGTTATGCGCCTACAAGTAGGCCAGCACATCGGATTTCTGCGATGATTTTTATTTACTAGGGTAGCTTCCCAAGGTCATACATCACTCGTCTCTTACGACATGCCTTGTAGGTCGCAGTGGTACTATTCTTTGCTTCCTTGCGGGCCCCGGCACCTCATGGGTGGATTTTATTGTATAAAGAAAGGAAAAGAAACCGTTTTTTTATACCTCGAAGTTAGTCTTTCCTCTTGGGCCTGTGGGTGGCGCATAGGGCAGAGGTCATAGCTCTCCATGTCTCGCGGTTCGTTGCTATCTGTTTTAGGTCTTTAATGTTTACTAGGCCCATCGTTGAGCCTTCTCTGGTGATGGTTCTACGCAGAGTCTCTTGGTCTTCCTCGTTTTCTTTTTCCCTCTGGTGTCCATATGACCTCGAAGTATATTGGGATAAATACGTTATGTCTGTATTTTTCATTGACCGTTAGCACACGAGAGGGGATTGATTGATAGGACCATCATCATTGTACTTCAGTGAGTAACCATCTGTGCTCCGATCTCTTTCTTACACAGGAAGATCTCAGCAGCAGTGCACGAACTCCGTAGCACCGACGAGTATCCCTGTAAGGGATATGGTCAACATAACGCCGGCAACATTTACTACTTACCAGTCCTTTTCCCGGTACCCAATTGAACCTGGGTCGACCTAAGAGACGTTACCGTCGGAAAAAATGTCACACCCACTGGGAAATTGAACTCGGACAACTAGCATAAGAGGTGAGGTCACTAACAACTACACTACTGCAACTATTTTATTCTATCGGAGACGGACGATAAAATGTAGGTCCTGTGGTCAAGTTGAGCACGTAAAAGACCCTGATAGTTGACATCAGTGGCGGCTCGTGATCCTTTTTGTTAGTGGGGCCAGGCACAAATGTTTGGGAAAATCTTGGTTTTGGATTAGGTTATATTTTAATTTATTAAATAATAAATGCTTGTTACACATTATTTTTGATGGGGCCTGGCTCCACTGGCCCTTAATGACGAGCCGCCACTGGTTGACATTCGATAAAGATAGGCTGCTAAGTCACTCTCCTTTCAAAATTCAAAAATTAAAATAAAATTCCTACACAATTTCCACCATTTTCAAAATTACATCGGATACCCCCTCACCGGTGCTACGGAGTTCGTGCACTGTCGCTGAGATCTTCCAGTGTAAGAAAGTGATCGGAGCACACATGGTTACTCACCGAAGTGCAATGTTGACGGTCATATCCAGTGGCGGCTCGTGATCATTTTTGTTGGTGGGGCCAGACACAAATTTTCGGAAAAATCATGGATTTGGGTTAAGTTATATTTTAATTTATAAAGTAATATAAGTACACGTTACACTTTATTTGTGGTGGGGTCTGGCCCCAATGGCCCTTAATGACGAGCCGTAAGTACACGTTACACTTTATTTTGGTGGGGCCTGACCCCAATGGCCCTTAATGACGAGCCGTAAGTACACGTTACACTTTATTTTTGGTGGGGCCTGGCCCAAATGGCCCTTAATGACGAGCCGTAAGTACACGTTACACTTTATTTTTGGTGGGGCCTGGCCCCAATGGCCCTTAATGACGAGCCGTAAGTACACTTTACACTTTATTTTTGGTGGGGCCTGGCCCAATGACCCTTAATGACGAGCCGCCACTGGTCCTATAAATCAATATGTAAAGATTATAAAGAAAATCAACGAATCGTTTACTGTAGTTGATGGCTAAGTCCTGTAAGGGATATGCCAGGATGTTCATTCATTTCAAAGGAAAACAAAAACAATAAAGAATCATTTTTATGTCACGTGGTTCATTTTGTGGAAAACAATTTTATGGTGTCCGTGTGTTTCTTTGTTCACCGGCACACGAAAAGGTGATGTCATCACCATCACGCCAGCACATTATTTCTCCGGTACTCAACGGAGACTGGGTCGGGTTGTGAGCCGTTGCGGTGGGGAAAAAAGTCCCTCGTCGACTAGGAAATTTGATTCTGCGGTCACACGGCTATAGCCTACAAAGGAAGTGCACTAACCACTCACTATTCTTGTCGGTGTAAGTGATAGTGGTTCTTGTGATGAACGGTATATATATATATATATATATATATTTTTCCCGATCCGGAAGCACTTGAGCTGAAAGCTCTTCGGCTCGGTGTCATGGACATCGTAACCCTTCGGCTCGGTGCCACGAACACCGTAAATCTGGGGAACCTGTAGCTTTTCTGACAGTCCGCGGAGTTGAACCCGCACTTACAGAGGACTAGTCACCCGTAGTCCAACGCGCTACGAACACGCTGGGCACGCGGGCATGAACGATATATAGAAGAGCTGCAGAAGATATCTAAAAACAGGACGAGCTGGTTCAGGACTTACGTCCTAATCGGGTTTTTTTTTCTACCGATCCAGAAGCACTTGAGCTTTCGGTTTGGTGCCATTGACATAGTAACCCTTCGGTTCGGTGCCACAACACCGTTGGTAAACTGTTATAATGGGTAGGGGGCGTTACAAAGTTTATGTCGTGCAAAGTGGGCGGTGAGTCGAAAAAGTTTGGGAATCTGGGCTAGACGCTACATGTAAGTAATCCTGGTTAAATAGGCACGAGATGGAAAGAGAGAATAAGAGAATATGGGACAGTGAAGATATTTGAAAACAGAGATCAACAATATACATGAGTTGCTGGAGATAGCTATGGCGAAACACGTATTAACAAAGTACTACAGTTTTACAAAAACAATAACAATACGCAGCAACGTTTCGACTAAAAGGCCTCTATCAAGTAAACGATACAACAGGAGTGACGAATTTCACATCACACTACATATAGACTACGACAGAAATATGCCAACTGTCCTAAAATGAAAATCTGTCCATAGAAAATCTGTGGGGAGATAGCTAAAGATATGAAAACTTGCGATGAGGTTGTTCACTACCTATGTCATAGTTGAGGTTAAATAGGCAGAGAGTTATAGATAGATAGATAGATAGATAGATAGATAGATAGATAGATAGATAGATAGATAACGTGATAGGGGAGAAACTATTTGGAGGCAGAGGTTAAGGATATACATTTGGGTTGCTGTATATATCTAAATATAATAAGACTTGGAATGAGTTGGTTCAGGATCTTTGTCCTAATCGGGGTTCTTCTTCTTCTTTTGTCGACACACTGTTACTGGGTTGTTTGTTGCCCAGTGTAGTGGTTTTCTGTTTTTGTCGTGCGCTGCTCTAGTGGCTTCTATATCCTCTTCGTATCCCGATTGACACATAAGGCTTCCACAAGAGACTTCCACTGTTGCCGTTCTGCTGCCTTTCTACCAACCGTCTCTCACGTTAGGCCACGCTCCTTCAACGCTCTCTCCACCGTTCTTCTCCATGTTTCCTTTGGACGTCCAGGCCTTCTCTTCACATCCACTATATTTCATCTTATGCATCTTCTGTTGGAGCATAACACACTAATTATACAGCGCTCTTACGTTCAATAACAGAAGGGGATTTGGGTGTAAGAAGGTTAGTCGTCTGGGTGGAGACTTCCTTACGGGCCTGGTCTTCCCCCTTCATGAAATCAGTTGCCTGACTGACCTCGCTCCCTTCACCCATTGTAACAATTGTATCTCTTGCTTCTGTTTCCGTAACATGATGTTTTTTTAAAGGAATGAGTTGTTAGCCCATTGCACAACCCCCAACCTGGAGGCCACATTTCGTCTGCTCTCTCTCCTTCAACCTTTCTGACATGGGTGTCCCTACTAGGGAGCAACGCTTCTGTCAGCATAGCTTTCAGACATAGGTTTCCCTACTAGGACCAAAGCTCCTGTCAGCATAGCTTTCTGACATGGGTGTCCCTACTAGGAGCAAAGCTTCTGTCAGCATAGCTTTCAGACATGGGTTTCCCTACTAGGAGCAAAGCTTCTGTCAGCATAGCTTTCTGACATGGGTTTCCTACTAGAGCAAAGCTTCTGTCAGCATAGCTTTCAGACATGGGTTTCCCTACTAGGAGCAAAGCTTCTGTCAGCATAGCTTTCTGACATGGGTTTCCTACTAGAGCAAAGCTTCTATCAGCATAGCTTTCTGACATGGGTTTCCCTACTAGGAGCAACGCTTTTGTCAGCATAGCTTTCTGACATGGGTGTCCCTACTAGGAGCAACGCTCATGTCAGCATTGCTTTCTGACATGGGTGCCCCTACTAGGAGCAAAGCTTCTGTCAGCATAGCTTTCCGGATCATGGTTGTACACAAACTCCCCACCACTACAAGGTAATGATCTCGTGGGGAACTAGTGGCTTGGGTGATTGTTATTGTTGCATTTTAACAGGATTCAGCTATGCCATCTGTCCATTATTTCGTAGTCTTCCTCTCGCCTTCTTTCCTTCCTGATGCTCTGGGCCTGACGGGGACAAATAATGATGATAATACGCCATAGTACTTTAGAGAGTGCCGTAATGGGAAACAATCTTTCTCTCAACATTATGCTATCATGCCAAACCTGGACGCTGACATCAAATGATAGAAGAAAACTAGTCACGACAGAGATGAAGTGTCTACGCAGAATGCTGGGAGTATCAAGAAGAGACCAGTTTAGAAATGAAGACATCGGAAAAAAAAAAATTGAGTACAGCATCAATACTGAACTTCATCGAGAAACAAGAAATGAAACAATTCGGCCACATAAGTAGATTACCAACGAACAATGCTTATCAATGAATAACGATAATACACTGGATACAAGCAAAAGGCCGTTCACGCAAAAAAAGGTGGAGCATATAAACAACAGAGGCAATGAAAAACACTATTTATGAAGCACACACACACACACACACACCAGTCCGTTCGTTCTAGAAATCTCTTCTTATCTTGACGCTGAGAGACAAAATAGAATTAGACAAAGGCGAAAGGAAGTAATTGAGGGCATCGTAGATATGTAGTTATTTAGAGGTCTTGCTATGTACTCGTTATACATTTTCTGTTTGGCTCGCTATTCATTTTCTTAAGGCTGTTCTTGATGCAGTCGATCCATGTTTTGAGTGGTCTTCCTCTTGCTCTGTACTCATTATAATTTTTCCGTGTGACCCGCTATGTTCTTGATGCCGTCGATCCATGTTTTGAGTGGTCTTCCTCTTGGTCTGTACTCATTATAATTTTTCCGTGTGACCCGCTATTCATTTGATTAAGGCTGTTCTTGATGCAGTCGATCCATGTTTTTGAGTGGTCTTCCTCTTGCTCTGTACTCATTATAATTTTTCCGTGTGACTCGCTATTCATTTTCGTAAGGCTGTTCTTGATGCAGTCGATCCATGTTTTGAGTGGTCTTCCTCTTGGTCTGTACTCATTATAATTTTTCCGTGTGACCCGCTATTCATTTTATTAAGGCTGTTCTTGATACAGTCGATCCATGTTTTGAGTGGTCTTCCTCTTGCTCTGTACTCATTATAATTTTTCCGTGTGACTCGCTATTCATTTTCGTAAGGCTGTTCTTGATGCAGTCGATCCATGTTTTGAGTGGTCTTCCTCTTGGTCTGTACTCATTATAATTTTTCCGTGTGACCCGCTATTCATTTTCTTAAGGCTGTTCTTGATGCCATCGATCCATGTTTTGTGTGGTCTTCCTCTTGGTCTGTACTCATTATAATTTTTCCGTGTGGCTCTCTGTGGTAGTCGATACCAGGGCATTCTTGTCAACAGTCCAAACCATTTAATCTGTTGTTATTTATATAAATTACATGACTGATGAAATCAGAGACATGTCTGGTCAACCACTAGTGACAACTATTATAAGAAAGAGAAGATGGAGATATGTTGGACACACCTTGAGGAGAAATGATCAACACATATCAAAGCAGGCATTGAAGTGGGATGCAAAGAGTTCACGAAAGAGAGGACGACCTAAGGAGATGCTGAAACGAACTTTGCTGACAGAGGCAAGAAATATCGGTCTCAGTTCTATGGAGGAGATTAAGCTAGTTGCCCAGGATAGAGCGGTGTTAGGAGTTAGAGATGGAATGCAAGAGGACGGGGAGAGAGTGGCGAGATCTGGAAAGGATGGCCTTGGATAGGCGGACTTGGAAGGCCTTGGTTGCGGACCTATGCTTCCTAGGGGCGAAGGGTGAAGAAGAAGAAAAAGAAGAAGAGCGATGTGGAGAAATTACTTGCAAGCCCTATGTAACGTATAACGGTACGAGAGGAATTATTATTACATGACTGGTGTAGATATTTAAAAAAAAAAACCAAACAACGAAGATGAAGGAGGTGGTAGAACTGACAAGATCGAGAATTTATATCAGACAGATTGTCGTGAAAGCAACGTTCTGCAAAGTACATGCTACATAAATGCAAACAGATGAAAAGTGGGGCGGTGATAAAATGATAACATGAAATATAAGGTCTGAGAATAGAATATCTGCTACAAAGGCAGATCGATTGCTCATATTACTACATAAACAACGGTTATTAGATCTGCCGGTGCGCAAGCAATTCTACAGGCATAATGTCGACAATCATATTCCTGGTTGAGGAACAAACAAGACTACAATATCTTTGCTGTAAATGTTGTAACGTTCCTTATGGATCCAGTTGATGTGTGCTACAATAAGTATTTATATAGCAAGCTTTAGCCCGCTGTGAGTACGGGTTCAATTCCGCGGGATGGCAGAAAAGCCACAGGTTCTCCAGATTTACGGTGTTCGTCGCCCGAGTGGTTACCGGGACCCAAATTTGGGGTGTAAAGAATAGAATCACTGTTACCTGCCACGCATGTCGTAAGAGGCGACTAAGGAGGTTTGGATGAAATCGGATGCATGTGTCCTAAACGTGTAGAAGTCTATGCGTTTAGGGGACTACCAAACCAATGTGCAACGTATACACGTTCTTGGCAAAGATCAAACATATCACAAAGAGTGATTAAAATTGATCGTAAAGAACGAACGCAAAGAAGAAGAAGAGACGGTGTTCGTGGCACCGAATCGAAGGGTTACGATGTCCGAGCCGAAGAGCTTCTTCTTCTTCTTTGCGATCGCTTTTTGATGATTATACCGTTAGACGTGTTCTTATGTTGAAATCGACTGTTGTCTGGAGCTCATCTCTAGTGCCATGTAGTTTTGAATGTAGTATTGTGTTGTAGGGCCAGCATTCCTTTCTTGGGAGGACATACAGGGGACAGTCTTGCAGGACATGTTCTGTGGTTTGTTCAGCGGAGCCACAGGGGCACAGAGGGGTTGGGGACAAAGGCTGCCTGTGTAGGTGTTTGTTCAGTCTGTTATGACCTATCCTGAGTCGGAAGATGATAGTCTGTCCTTGTCTGTCAAGTGTGTGGTAGTCATTGTTGGGTGGTTTAGGTTCTTTTCTAATGTCCATGATAGCTTTTTTTTCTTCAAAGTATGTGATTTCATTATCTATTTGTTCACATTCTGCTCCTTTTTTAGCAAGTTTGTCTGCCTTCTCGTTACCTGGCACTCCGCAGTGTGACGGTACCCACTGAAGTGTAACTCTTTTGTTGGTAGAGATCTTGCTGAGCTCTTTTCTCAGGGATGGATGGTTACTCTGTAGGGCTTGCAAAACAAATAGTGCATCTGTGAAAAACACCACTTGCTGGCAGTCAGAGTTGGAATTATTGATCATGATTGCGGCCTGTAATAGTGCTTGAGCCTCTGCGGTGTAGTTTGAACAAAATTTACCAGTTGGCATGTACTTTGTTTCGGTGTGATTGTTGGGATATGTAATATAGATACCAGCCCTTCCGTTCTTGATTGCATCTGTTGCAGATCCATCGGTGTAGGCGTGGATCCATGATTGTTTAGGGTAGATTTCTTGGATCATGCACATAGTAGCTGTTCTCTTCTGCAGGTCATTGTGTATTTCTCCAGTTGTGATTCCACTAATTGTTGTTATGATTTTTGCTGTATCGCTAACTTGTTCCCAGGGGAACAGGGAAGAGATTAGGTATCAGCGGTGTTGTGTGCATTGGTATGTCATCTTGGTACTGTCTTTTTAGTCGCTTTCCCGATGGACGAAGCTGCTGCGTTTTAGTTGTCCAAGTGGCAGATCATTTAATCTTGCTTTCATTGGATGGCCGAAGAGATGAAAGCTCAAGTCCTTCTGGATCGAAAAAGGTAAAAATATAGCGAGCTTTCTCACTGTTATCTATTCTTCTTGTGCGTTCGTACACGATGAATTCAGGCGTAGTCTGGTGTCTGGTGTGGCGCTTCTGATTTTTGCGTGAAAGCTTGCTTACCGTTTTATTGGTTTCTTCGCCATACATTCAGGCCTTCTCCGACTTTAGGGGTACTGTCTATTCAATTCTGGTATTCTCCTCCGGGCCTCTGTGTGCGCCTCGTAGATAGTGTCTTTCTGTTATCTCTGAGGTCCATCTTTTGCGCGGCCGGCCTTTTGTTTTGTACCCATTGTATCGGAGCAGCATTGCTCTTTGACGTGCACTGTCTGTGGGTAATCTGCCCCCTTTCGATCCAGAAACACTTGAGCTTTCAGCTCTTCGGCTCAGTACCATGGACATCGTACCCCTTCGGTTCGGTGCCACGAACACAGTAAATCTGGAGAACCTGTGACTTTTCTGCCAGCCCGCGTAATTGAACCCGCACTCACGGGGAGCTTGTCACCCGTCGTCCAACACGCTACGAACACGCTGGGCAGGCGGGCAAAGGTAATCTACTTATGTGACCGAACTATCGAAACGAGTTACATCTTATTGTTCATGTTTGCTGGCCTACGCGCTCTGATATAACCAATTAAAGGTTCGGTTCTTATGTTGAATGAAGTGTGTCTCGGCTTAAAGAGATTTTAATCCCCTACATAACAAATAAGAAACAAACATCTCTCTATTGTAGTAGTTCTCAAACTTGGTGAAGTCGTGGCACACTGGAAGTTCTAGACAAACATCGTTGACACCCTGTACACAAAAACTCATCATCAAATAGCTTGTCCTGAGCAGAACTTTGCCACTCCAACAGTCCTCCGGAATTTCTCTCTCTCATAGACCAAATGTCCTACCTCTGCAGTCGTCATGTTCAAACCATCAGTTACGTCCTGAATCCATCTTTTCCGTGGTCTTCCTCTTCTTCTCTTTGCCGGTATGCCTCCTTCCATGATGGTCTTCTCCAGCCCTTCATGTCTTTTTGCCGGTATGCCTCCTTCCATGATGGTCTTCTCCAGCCCTTCATGTCTTTTTATATGTCCAAAATATCTCAATTTTCTTATTTGTAGCATCAGCCAGTTTTCTTTGATTTTGAATACCTTCTGGCTAGATCTATTTGTTCTCTTCTCTGTCCAAGATATATGGAGGACTCTTCTGTAACACTTATATTCAAAACCACATATATGTTTTTCCATTGCCTTGTATCCATGTTTCACATCCATATGTTACCACTGGGAATATACATGCTCTTGGTATTCTGATCTTTGTTTTCATATCAGTTCCGCCCGAGTGGTTACCGGGACCCAAATTTGGGTGTTAAGAATAGAATCACTGTTACCTGTCACGCATGTCGTAAGAGGCGACTTAGGTGGTTATGCGTGTTGCTAGCAACCCCACACCGTAAAAACACTAGATGGCTACAGAACGGAGAGCGAACCAAGTAAACGCTGGCTGAAACCGGACACATCGCCGAAGGATAAACACCAGAGCTCCAAATGGTGCTGAAGATGTGACGTAAAACACACCAATGCTAAGGCTGCATAAATCAGATTTCCACATGAATGGAATTTATATACATCGGTCTGGATGGTGATCGAGAGAGAAAGAGATATCAGTTCCATTCCGTACTGTTTATATATTTTTTTTTTACTCTCCTTGATTCTTTGATTTTCTCTTTCACTTGAAATCTGACCCGCTATTTGTTAGTGCGGAAGTTATGTGCAACGATGCGCAATGAAAAGTGTGGCGAAAGTAACATGCAATGAAATTTGATACATTGAGGAGGAAGCTCTTTGTTTTGTATTTTATTTTCGGTTTTTGACGTTAAAAATGAAAGTTTTAGTGCATTTAAATGTGTATATGAGATGAATTGAAGCTTGTGAAATGTGGAGATACATCTAAACATACGTATTATGGAAATAGATGGTTGCGAACAATAATGAACATAAAATGGAACGAATTCTGGAGACGTGATGAAATCAGAGAAATGTTAAGTTATGCGGTCGACGTCATGGCACATTGGGTATTCCATTTCGTGCTCTGTTCTCCGCTGCAGCAGCCATCCCAAAGTCCATTTGCTCACCACCGTACCTATGAGAAGTTGATTAGTAAATCTCTCTCTGCCACGATGACGACACTGTCTGGCATGTCCAAACTTAACGCTTAATTCTCGCACTCCCATCCCACAGTCCATATGTTCACCGTACCCATGAGGTTGAGTGGTATAGATTCTCTCTCTACCACGAAGACAACACTGTCTGGCATGTCCAAACTTAACGCTTAATTCTCGCACTCCAATCCCACAGTCCATATGCTCATCGTACCCATGAGGTTGAGTGGTATAGATTCTCTCTCAGCCACGATGACGACACTGTCTGGCATGTCCAAACTTAACGCTTAATTCTCGCACTCCCATCCCACAGTCCATATGCTCATCGTACCCATGAGGTTGAGTGGTATAGATTCTCTCTCTGCCACGATGACGACACTGTCTGGCATGTCCAAACTTAACGCTTAATTCTCGCACTCCCATCCCACAGTCCATATGCTCATCGTACCCATGAGGTTGAGTGGTATACCTTCTCTCTCTACCACAAAGATGACACTGTCTGGCATGCCCAAGCTTTAAGCCTAATTCTTGAACTCGTTCAACTGTCTGAGACTTGTCCATGTCACACACATCAGAGAAATGTCTGGTCAATCCTTAGTTACAACTGTTTTAAGAAGGAGAAGATGGAGATATGTTGAATACATCTTGAGAAGAAATGATCAAAGAATATCAAAGCAGGCATTGAAGTGGGATGCAAAAGGTTCAAGAAAGAGAGGACGACCTAAAGAGACCCGAAAACGAACTTTGCTGAGAGAGGCAAGAGATATCGACCTCAGTTCCATGGAGATGATTGAGCGAGTTGCCCAGGATAGAGCGGTATGGAGAAATTGCGTGCAGGCCTTATGTAAACGTATAACGGTACGAGAGGAATTATTATAATTATAAAAAAAAAAGAAATGAGATTTTTTGGGTTCACAATAAGATACATGATAGTCTGTTGAAACTGTATTGGAAAGGAATACAGAAAAAAAGCGTGTGGGGGTGGTGAGCAGCGCAAAAAAAAGACTAATTTTAATACCGCTTATTATATAGAGACATACGGTGTTAGGTCGGTATTTTTCATTGACCGTCGGCACACGATGAGTGATGTGGTCAACATCACGCCGCCCACCTTTACTTCCCAGTACCTTTCCTAGAACCCACTTGAGGCTGGATCGACCTGAGTGCTCTGTCTCTCTCTCCCTCTTTCTGTCTATCTCCCTGCCTCTGTCTCTCTCCCTGTCTCAACGCTATGCATCTCTCACTGTCTCTGTCAATGTCTCCCTGCCTCAACTTTATGTCTTTCTCCCTTGTCTCAGTCACTCTGTCTCTCTTTCCCTGTCTTACACTCAATGTCTTTCTCCCTGTCTCAGTCGCTCTCTCTGTTTCTCTCCCTGTCTCTGTCTATCACCCTGTCTCTCTTCTTGTCTCTGTCTTTCTACCTGCCTCCCTCCCTGTCTCTCTCCCTCTCTCTTCTGAACCACTGGGACGTTTAATGGGACCAAATTATTTCCGTATCTGATACCTGATATTGTTTATGTGTCACTGCTCCTGGATGCTCAGACATTCTAGGATGTCAATGTTTCCCAACTCTCTATCAATTTCTCTGTAGCACTCACTTTGTTGTAGCGTCTGACCGAATGGGCTAGAGCGTGGCTCCCATACGGAAGACCTGTGTTCAATTCACGGTAAGGATTTTTTTCTGTTGTGGACATAATGAAAAATTATGACATGAACGCTTCGCGGCGACTGAACTAGCTCACGCAGCCATTAAATTTTCAGGTTCACGTCCAACATGTCCTGCAACACCCTAATAAGCGGTACTAGACGCAGTAACGACAGGTTTAACAAATATTTACCCACTCTGTATCTTCTTCTTCGAGCGCTCCATATCGACCACTTGTTTAACAACTCTTTCTGATTTGTATGTGATCTTAGCCTAAGAGCGATTGTACGTTGTGCCAGTTATGCGTCTACAAGTAGTCCAGCACATCCGATTTCTACGACGTTTTTTATTTACTAGAATAAGCTTCCCTAGGTCCTACATCAGTCGCTTCTTACGACATGCCTTGTAGGTCGCAGTGGCACTTCTTTCTTCTTCTTCTGTGTTCTCACTAGATTGGGATTTCGGATTCTCTAATAAAGGCAGCCGTCTGTCTCAGATTATTAGCCACGCCATACAGTTTGTCTTCTGCGTTCTCACTAGATTGGGATTTCGGATTCTCTAATAAAGGCAGCCGTCTGCCCCAGATTATCAGCTACGCCATACAGTTTGTCTTCTGCGTTCTCACTAGATTGGGATTTCGGATTCTCTAATAAAGGCAGCCGTCTGTCTCAGATTATTAGCCACGCCATACAGTTTGTCTTCTGCGTTCTCACTAGATTGGAATTTCGGATTCTCTAATAAAGGCAGCCGTCTGCCTCAGATTATCAGCCACACAGTTTTGTCGTCTGCGTTCTCACTAGATTGGGATTTCGGATTCTCTAATAAAGGCAGCCGTCTGCCTCAGATTATTATCCACGCCATACAGTTTGTCTTCTGCGTTCTCACTAGATTGGAATTTCGGATTCTCTAATAAAGGCAGCCGTCTGCCTCAGATTATCAACCACGCCATACAGTTTGTCTTCTGCGTTCTCACTAGATTGGGATTTCGGATTCTCTAATAAAGGCAGCCGTCTGCCTCAGATTATCAGTCACGCCATACAGTTTGTCTTCTGCGTTCTCACTAGATTGGGATTTCGGATTCTCTAATAAAGGCAGCCGTCTGCCTCAGATTATCAGCCACACCATACAGTTTGTCTTGGACGCTGGTGTAAGTGGGCCATCTCTTTCTTCTCAAGTCTGCACGCCGGGGGCAGTTCTGTGGGATATAATTCCTATGATTTCTCCTTCCCCGTTTGTGCCGACCTCTTCCCGCAGTAAGATTTGGCCACCCTTGTGATGGCAGGTTTGACATTCTTACTGCGTGGTTAAATCTCCTAGGCAGATTGGCGACCGTAGAATCCGTTATCCAATTCCTCATTGTGATTAGTCGTTGCACCATGTTATGCGCCTTACGGCCTGGTGCATCCGTTTTCTGCAAGCATTTGTTTCGGGTTAGCATTCCCTAGATCGCAGTGGTACTATTCTTTGCTTCCCTTGCGGGCGCCGGCACCACATAGTCGGCTCACTATGTTTCAAAAGATTACATTTTCTTCTTTAATGCTTATGTTATGGTCCATGATTCACATCCATATACTGCCACAGGAGAAACAAAATATTCACAGAAGTTTAATGCCAGTTTCCTTGCTTGTATTACGCCATCAGCTCCGCATACTAATTACCATATTAGAATGACAACTATGCATGGCTAGTCTGTTAGATTCTTGTGTGCAGCCTATATTGTTCTTAATGAAGGCAAGCTAAGATATTCAGCAATTTATATCATTACTTGTCCTTGTTACGCCATCATTCTCATTTACCAGTTGGCGTTATTGATCTGTCTGGTTTGAATGCCATCTTCAACAGAATTTTGAATTTCTTCATTTGTTGGTGTCATGTTGCTTTTGTTCGTTCCGTTATTTTTGTCCAGTGTTCGTTCCGTTACTTTTGTCCAGTGTTCGTTCCGTTACTTTTGTCCAGTGTTAGTTCCGTTACTTTTGAAGTTGTCTATGCCGTCTGTGTGTTGCCTGGGTCCGTAAGGAGAGCAAAGAATAGTAACACTGCTGCCCTAGTCTGAGTAGTGAGAGAATGGAGATCTGGCCCACAGAATCAACCATACAAGACAAACAATGGGGGACCGGTGAAGACCTCAAGCGCACCGCCCTGTTTAAGACACATATCGCCCGCGTGCCCAGCGTGTTCGTAGCGCGTTGGACTGCGGGCCAATCCCAGATTTACGGTGTTCGTGGCACCGAGCCGAAGGGTTACGATGTCCATGACACCGAGCCGAAGAGCTTTCAGCTCAAGTGCTTCTGGATCGAAAAAATGACACATACCGGAGTAGTCGCATAGCAAAGTTGATCGCAGAAGAAGAAGAAGTAACACTGCGACCTACAATGCATGTTCATAAGAGGTGGCTGAGGTAGGGGTCTAGGGGAAAATACTCTAGTAAATAAAGAGTGTCTCAGAAATCGGATGTGCTGGTCTATTTGTTGGCGCATAACTCGCACAGCGTATAATCACTCTTAGGCTCAGATCACATACTAATCACAAAGGGTGGTTAACAAGTGGTCGATATGGAGCGTTCGGAGAAGTTGACATTTGAATTTTTTCTTATCTCTCTCAGAAAGACTTTAGGCATTCCAATCCTGAATTTGATGTCTTGTTTCATAACGGACCGTCCACAGATTTAACGATTTCTTTCAGACATTGAAGTCTCTGCACTTATTTTATGTTCGCTTCAAATATGGCCATATTGCTGCTTTTAGACTCGTTTTAGGATTACCATAACCTTTGTTGTACTAATATTTATCTTCATGGAGAATATTTTCCAACATAATATTTGTTTTGATGTCTTTTTTTCTTGTTCTCTCTCTCTCCCTCTTTCTCTCACTATATATATATATATATATTTATTTTTGAAGAGAGACATAGGGATGAGCTGAAAGACAAGCTAAAATTTAGAAGTTGTCACAGTAAAACACTTGCCAATTGACCGTCCCGTAAAGACAAAAAAGGCCATATATATATATATCATCATCATCATCACGGTGCGTATCCTTTATAGGACGTTGCTATCTTTGCAGCACATCTGAAATTCACTCTGTCTCTTATCAGTTAACCCACTTTGTCGATGGTCATGTTCATGGTTTCTTTAATATCTTGTAGCCATCTTCTTCTTGGTCTGCCTCTGTGCCCTGGGACCCTGCCCTCTAGAATTGTTCTTTCCAGGTCATTGTGACGCTTGATGTGACCAAAGTATGTAATTTTTCTGTATAGTATGTTGTTTATCAGCCAATTCTCTTTAACATTTAGTTCTTTCAGGACATCAGTGTTCTTTCATTTTTCAGTCCATGGTATTCATATGATCTCTCTGTAGCATTTAGTTTCTGTTCATGGTATTCGTATGATCTTTCTGTAGCATTTAGTTTCTGTCCATGGTATTCGTAGGATCTATGGTATTCGTAGGATATATATCTATCTGATCTTGGATTTCCTTGGGCGCACCTAGGATTATCAATGGGCACATTGGTGCGACTGGGCACAGACTTTGAGAACCACTGATCTATTGTCTTTCCCCAGGTGAATAATGGAATTGGTTGTCCATCTTGTTAAGCGTCCCGTCTACCCAGCGTGTTCGTAGCGCGTTGGACTACGGGTGACAAGCTCCATGTGAGCGCGGGTTCAATTCCGCGGGCTGGCAGAAAAGTCACACGTTCATCAGATTCACGGTGTTCGTTGCACCGAACCGAAGGGTTACGATGTCCACGGCACCGAGACGAAGAGCTGAAAGCTCAAGTGCTTCTGGATCGGTAAGAAAACAAAAATGCGTCTGGGTGGAAGGGTAAATTTGCGTCCCAGGGCCAGGTGAGTCGCTCTTGTTGTGTTATTTCCGTGTTTATTTAGTGTAGTCTTGATTATTCACAAATGGGACTGATGATGCTCGTTCATCACGGGGTGATGATGACCATACACATTTTAATCCAAGGGAATGTAGTTGCGTTATGTTTGTCTGTATGTGCGTAGATGACTAGTGAGCCCGATACGGGCTTGAAATGTTTTTGTACAGTGTGGACAAGGTATACTTGCACTTGTGGGAAGTTTTACTGCCTTTCTGTTTTGACGTTGGGACTACACTGAATCCGTATATCATCATATAGTTTGTCTTGAACGGAACGCTGCCACCATAACAGGCACACACACATATATATATCTTTTCCGTCTGCACAGACGGTCAATTAAAAACGCAAGGATGAAGTGTCCTCTCCGCTTATATGCCTAGTCTGTGCAGGTAATATGGGCAATGTGCCTTGTCCGTTTTGCACACACCCGCTTTAAAGGATGACGTGTCCTCCATTTATGCCTAGCCTGTGCAGTTTATATGCCTAGTCTGTGCAGTTTATATGCCTAGTCTGTGCAGTTTATATGCCTAGTCTGTGCAGCTTATATGCCTAGTCTGTGCAGCTTATGTGCCTAGTCTGTGCAGCTTATGTGCCTAGTCTGTGCAGTTTATATGCCTAGTCTGTGCAGCTTATATGCCTAGTCTGTGCAGCTTATGTGCCTAGTCTGTGCAGCTTATATGCCTAGTCTGTGCAGCTTATGTGCCTAGTCTGTGCAGCTTATGTGCCTAGTCTGTGCAGTTTATATGCCTAGTCTGTGCAGCTTATGTGCCTAGTCTGTGCAGCTTATATGCCTAGTCTGTGCAGCTTATGTGCCTAGTCTGTGCAGCTTATATGCCTAGTCTGTGCAGCTTATATGCCTAGTCTGTGCAGTTTATATGCCTAGTCTGTGCAGCTTATATGCCTAGTCTGTGCAGCTTATGTGCCTAGTCTGTGCAGCTTATATGCCTAGTCTGTGCAGTTTATATGCCTAGTCTGTGCAGTTTATATGCCTAGTCTGTGCAGTTTATATGCCTAGTCTGTGCAGTTTATATGCCTAGTCTGTGCAGTTTATATGCCTAGTCTGTGCAGCTTATGTGCCTAGTCTGTGCAGCTTATGTGCCTAGTCTGTGCAGCTTATATGCCTAGTCTGTGCAGTTTATATGCCTAGTCTGTGCAGCTTATATGCCTAGTCTGTGCAGTTTATATGCCTAGTCTGTGCAGTTTATATGCCTAGTCTGTGCAGCTTATGTGCCTAGTCTGTGCAGCTTATGTGCCTAGTCTGTGCAGCTTATATGCCTAGCCTGTGCAGCTTATATGCCTAGTCTGTGCAGCTTATATGCCTAGTCTGTGCAGCTTATATGCCTAGTCTGTGCAGCTTATATGCCTAGCCTGTGCAGCTTATATGCCTAGTCTGTGCAGCTTATATGCCTAGTCTGTGCAGCTTATATGCCTAGTCTGTGCAGTTTATATGCCTAGTCTGTGCAGTTTATATGCCTAGTCTGTGCAGTTTATATGCCTAGTCTGTGCAGTTTATATGCCTAGTCTGTGCAGTTTATATGCCTAGTCTGTGCAGTTTATATGCCTAGTCTGTGCAGTTTATATGCCTAGTCTGTGCAGCTTATGTGCCTAGTCTGTGCAGCTTATATGCCTAGTCTGTGCAGCTTATATGCCTAGTCTGTGCAGCTTATATGCCTAGTCTGTGCAGCTTATATGCCTAGTCTGTGCAGCTTATGTGCCTAGTCTGTGCAGCTTATGTGCCTAGTCTGTGCAGCTTATATGCCTAGTCTGTGCAGCTTATATGGCTAGTCTGTGCAGCTTATATGCCTAGTCTGTGCAGTTTATATGCCTAGTCTGTGCAGCTTATATGGCTAGCCTGTGCAGCTTATATGGCTAGTCTGTGCAGTTTATATGGCTAGTCTGTGCAGCTTATATGCCTAGTCTGTGCAGCTTATATGCCTAGTCTGTGCAGCTTATATGCCTAGTCTGTGCAGCTTATATGCCTAGTCTGTGCAGTTTATATGCCAAGTCTGTGCAGCTTATATGCCTAGTCTGTGCAGCTTATATGCCTAGTCTGTGCAGTTTATTTGCCTAGTCTGTGCAGCTTATATGCCTAGTCTGTGCAGCTTATATGCCTAGTCTGTGCAGCTTATATGCCTAGCCTGTGCAGCTTATATGAGGTACGTGCTTTGCTAATTTTGCACAATCTTTTCCTTACTTTTTCATTCAAATGACAAAGTCCATATGTTTGAAATCAAGCAGGGTTTGCAGGGGATGGTTTGCAGGGGGTGGTTTGCAGGGGATGGTTTGCAGGGGGTGGTTTGCCAGAAGATGGAATGGAATACACGCATAACCATCAACCGCCTTAGGATACCTCCCTCCGAATTTGGGGTTTACGTTTACTTTTAGCCGTCTGCATAACCGTACTGACCCACGAGGCAGTGGGAATTTTCTATCAGTGTTTACTCCCATAGCCTTGGACTCTTCCGATCCCCTCCAAAAGGCAGTGTGTTTAACCACAGCCAACTCTAGGTAACTAGACCAGACAACTCACCGGGAATCCTGACCTAGATCAGAGCGGGGGCTGGAATATATATAGATGTTTGATAGAACAATGAAAGTTTTTTCGCAATTTTACTCAATTCTGTGAGTCTATGTTTATTTATTGGTGAAAAATATTCATAATATTGGTATTCCTTATTGTTAAACTTAACTTGTTGCATAATATAACTTCGATTTAGCATTTTGTGTTGATTTTAATATGAATTCGTCTATATACACAAATACTGGAATACAACAGTGGCGGCTCGTGATCATTTTTGTTGGTGGGGCCAGACAAACATTTTCGGAAAAATCATGGTTTTGTTTTAGGTTATATTTTAATTGATTAAAAAAATACACGTTACACATTAATTTTGGTGGGGGCCTGGCCCCGTGGGCCCTTAATGACGAGCCGCCATTGCTGGAATGCTAAGTCACGTCGTGTAGTTGTGGTCTGATTTCCCATAATTCTTACCCGAGTCCGATGGACTAAAATTTTATAGTTGGCTCTGGTTTAACAGTTGCAGATGGTACTGTCATACTGTTGTAGATGATATATATATATGTATATAAGTTTCAGAGCCTCTTACATTGCTACGCATTATAAACATAATCTTCTTCTCCTTCAGCGATCTCTGGTCATGCGCTTAATTTACCGCGGGCCACTAACTGGGCGCTCAGATCTATCAGATTTCCCCAAAGCTTAGTTTTCAGGTCGACTGGGTGTGGCCATATGTTGCTTCTCAGCTACCCCCAGAAGAGGACAGTCTTGCAGGATATTCTCCAGTGTCTGTTCCGCCTGCTGACACTGGCAGAGAGCTGTTTGATTTATTCCTAAACATATATAAGTGTTTGTTGAGTCTGCAGTGTCCGATGCGTAGTCGAAATATAATGACCTAGTCTGTTCTGATTAGGTCTTTGAGAACATATTGTTCAGTTCCAACATATACAAAGAATATGAATATATAACACATATGGAAATGTTTCACAAAAGCGAATATATATAATAAGAAAACTAAACAAACTGGTCATCAATGTGTTTAGATCTTAGATTCCCAAACTTTTTCGGCGCACCGCCCACTTTGCACAACATAAACTTTGTAACGCCCCCTTTCACATTATACAAGTTTGCGAACACCCCTTCACATTATAACAGTTTGCCAACGCCCCTCCCACATATATACATGCTCTATTTTCTCTTTGACGTAGAAATTTGATATATATATATTTCTGTCATACATGGTCAATTTTCAAATGATTATATGCATGAAATAGAAAATTGAAAAAATGGATCGTGTAAGACCATGTCAGATCGTGTAAGATCGTGTATGGTCATATTAAAATGCAGAATAAAAATTTTAAATGATTATTCAATTGCAAAATGACGAAAATAATTTATTTTAAAATATTTATTATTAATTTCTTCTTTAAGGAGTCACCGACCTAATCGCCTGAACACCCCCAAATTCTTCGGAACCCACCATCGCCCTTAGAACGCTTCAGCGCCCACTGGGGCGGTACCGCACACTTTGGGAAACGCTGGTTTAGACAGATGGATCAAGAAAAAAAAAGCACATCTAGGCACGAGGAACGATGGAGGGGAAAATATAGCAAAGTTAATCAGATAATGAGACAAACGAGAGGGCCAATAAATAATTAATCAATATAGAAGTGATTGTGTAATGAATTGATTTTCAGTGGTGATAGATATAGCTATACGATTGTGTGGAGAGAATTGATGTTTAGTGTTGGTAGGCATAATACGATTATGTGGAGAGAATTTATTTTTAGTGTTGGTAGGCATAATTATACGATTGTGTGGAGAGAATTGATTTTTAGTTTTGGTAGGCATAATTATACGATTGTGTGGAGAGAATTGATGTTTAGTGTTGGTAGATATAATTATACGATTATGTGGAGAGAATTGATTTTTAGTGTTGGTAGGCATAATTATACGATTGTGTGGAGAGAATTGATTTTTAGTTTTGGTAGGCATAATTATACGATTGTGTGGAAGAATTGATTTTAGTTTTGGTAGGCATAATTATACGATTGTGTGGAGAGAATTGATGTTTAGTTTTGGTAGGCATAATTATACGATTGTGTGGAGAGAATTGATGTTTAGTTTTGGTACGTATAATTATACGATTGCGTGGAGAGAATTGATGTTTAGTTTTGGTAGGCATAATTATACGATTGTGTGGAGAGAATTGATTTTTAGTTTTGGTACGTATAATTATACGATTGTGTGGAAAATTGATTTTTAGTTTTGGTAGGCATAATTATACGATTGTGTGGAGAGAATTGATGTTTAGTTTTGGTACGCATAATTATACGATTGTGTGGAAAATTGATGTTTAGTTTTGGTAGGCATAATTATACGATTGTGTGGAGAGAATTGATTTTTAGTTTTGGTAGGCATAATTATACGATTGTGTGGAGAGAATTGATTTTTAGTTTTGGTAGGCATAATTATACGATTGTGTGGAGAGAATTGATTTTTAGTTTTGGTAGACATAATTATACGATTGTGGGGAAAGAATTGATTTTTAGTTTTGGTAGGCATAATTATACGATTGTGTGGAAGAATTGATTTTAGTTTTGGTAGGCATATATGTGCGATTGTGTGGAGAGAATTGATTTTCAGAGCTACTAGGCTTATATACACGCGAGAGAATTGATTTTCAGAGCTGCTAGGCATAGGCACACAGTTGTGTAGAGAATTGATTTTATTTTCAGAGCTGCTAGGCATAGGCAAACAGTTGCGGAGAGTATTGATTTTCAGAGCTGCTAGGCATAGACACACAGTTGTGGAGAGAATTGATTTTCATCGCTACTTAGGCATGGCCATGTTGAGCGTTACTAGGCATCGCCGCAAGATTGTGAAACCGAATTTATCTTAACTACCTCTAGGCATTACATTATTGGGAAATCCATTTTTCTAAGCATTACCGTACTGGGAAATCCATTTTTCTAGGCATTACCGTACTGGGAAATCTATTTTTCTAGGCATTACCGTACTGGGAAATCCATTTTTCTAGACATACCTTACTGGAAAATCCATTTTTCTAGGCATTACATTATTAGAGAGCCGCAATAGCGTAGGTGCCGTGCTGGCTGGCGTAGGCGATCATGGATCTCCACAAATTTGGTGTTTGCTTTCATCTCAGATGTTGACGCTCTACCGTGCCATGAAGTCAGGCCATCCACAATTTTCTCTCTCTGTCTTCCCCTGTCTCGTTTACCCTCGATTTTACCGGTTGTCACAATGTGTTCTAAACCTCCCTCCTCATCACATGCCCGAAAAATGATGACTGCCTCTTTTTATATTGATGATAAGCTTTCTCTGTGTCTTGATCTCATTCAGCACCTCCACATTAGTCATATTAACAGTCCATGGGATTCTCATCATTCGTCTGTAAAACCACATCTCTGTGGCCCTCATAGATTTTTCAATCTGTTTGTTTATTGTCCATGACTCGCATCCGTATGTCAGTATTGGTTCTAATGAAATGTTTGATTAGAAACGTTTGAATGTCTCCGTATGTAATCGTCCATATGTAATTGTTTTTTTAATTCGTCACTCCTGTTGTTCGTTTGCTTGATAAAGGCCTTGTTGGTCGAAACGTTGCTGTAGATTGTCATTGTTTTTGTAATTTGTAAAACTACAGTACTTTGTGATTACGTGTTTCGCCAATCTAATAGTTTTACTGCAGTCTCATATATATATATATATTGGTTCTATATAGCAGTGAGTAACTCTCATTCTGCTGTCAGTTGTCTATCTGTTTGTATATTGTCCATGACTCGCATCCGTATGTCAGTATTGGTTCTATGTAGCACTGTATAACACGCTTTCTGATCTCGCTTCCTGATCTCGCTTCCTTTACACCTTTTTAAAAAACAAATTGCATTATTTAGAAATAATTTTTTTTGGCTAGTAGCAGTACATATGACAGACTGACAGACGATGATGAATAATTTTAACTTTAATGGAAAAGTTGGTTAACGTTTTTGTGTGTAAAATAACGGGAATTAGCGGAACGAGATGTTGCATACAGACATTTGTGGAAACAAATTAGTTAGAGAAGATGACTGGACCAGGGATTCTCAACCTTGTTTGAAGTCCGGGGCACACTTAAAGTCCTACTAAAAATCGTAGGCGCGTTATATACAAAAACTTAATAGAAATGATACAAAAAGTAAAGAAATACAGAAATAACTGGAAGGCTTCTTCTTTCTAGTGTCGTCACACTGTTATCGGGTTGTTGCCCAGTGTCGTGGTTTTCTGTTTCTGTCTTGCGCTGTTCTAGTGTCGTCACACTGTTATCGGGTTGTTGCCCAGTGTCGTGGTTTTCTGTTTTTGTCTTGCGCTGTTCTAGTGTCGTCACACTGTTACCGGGTTGTTGCCCAGTGTCGTGGTTTTCTGTTTTTGTCTTGCGCTGTTCTAGTGTCGTCACACTGCTACCGGGTTGTTGCCCAGTGTCGTGGTTTTCTGTTTTGTCTTGCGCTGTTCTAGTGTCGTCACACTGCTACCGGGTTGTTGCCCAGTGTCGTGGTTTTCTGTTTTTGTTTTGCGCTGTTCTAGTGTCGTCACACTGCTACCGGGTTGTTGCCCAGTGTCGTGGTTTTCTGTTTTTGTCTTGCGCTGTTCTAGTGTCGTCACACTGCTACCGGGTTGTTGCCCAGTGTCGTGGTTTTCTGTTTTTGTCTTGCGCTGTTCTAGTGTCGTCACACTGCTACCGGGTTGTTGCCCAGTGTCGTGGTTTTCTGTTTTTGTCTTGCGCTGTTCTAGTGTCGTCACACTGCTACCGGTTGTTGCCCAGTGTCGTGGTTTTCTGTTTTTGTCTTGCGCTGTTCTAGTGTCGTCACACTGCTACCGGGTTGTTGCCCAGTGTCGTGGTTTTCTGTTTTTGTCTTGCGCTGTTCTAGTGTCGTCACACTGCTACCGGGTTGTTGCCCAGTGTCGTGGTTTTCTGTTTTTGTCTTGCGCTGTTCTAGTGTCGTCACACTGCTACCGGGTTGTTGCCAGTGTCGTGGTTTTCTGTTTTTTGTCTTGCGCTGTTCTAGTGTCGTCCCATGCTGGTTGTTGCCCAGTGTCGTGGTTTTCTGTTTTTGTCTTGCGCTGTTCTAGTGTCGTCACACGGTTATCGGGTTGTTGCCCAGTGTCGTGGTTTTCTGTTTCTGTCTTGCGCTGTTCTAGTGTCGTCACACTGCTACCGGGTTGTTGCCCAGTGTCGTGGTTTTCTGTTTTTGTCTTGCGCTGTTCTAGTGTCGTCACACTGCTACCGGGTTGTTGCCCAGTGTCGTGGTTTTCTGTTTTGTCTTGCGCTGTTCTAGTGTCGTCACACTGTTACCGGGTTGTTGCCCAGTGTCGTGGTTTTCTGTTTTTGTCTTGCGCTGTTCTAGTGTCGTCACACTGTTACCGGGTTGTTGCCCAGTGTCGTGGTTTTCTGTTTTTGTCTTGCGCTGTTCTAGTGTCGTCACACTGCTACCGGGTTGTTGCGCAGTGTCGTGGTTTTCTGTTTTTGTCTTGCGCTGTTCTAGTGTCGTCACACTGCTACCGGGTTGTTGCCCAGTGTCGTGGTTTTCTGTTTTTGTCTTGCGCTGTTCTAGTGTCGTCACACTGCTACCGGGTTGTTGCCCAGTGTCGTGGTTTTCTGTTTTTGTCTTGCGCTGTTCTAGTGTCGTCACACTGTTACCGGGTTGTTGCCCAGTGTCGTGGTTTTCTTTTTTTGTCTTGCGCTGTTCTAGTGTCGTCACACTGCTACCGGGTTGTTGCCCAGTGTCGTGATTTTCTGTTTTTGTCTTGCGCTGTTCTGGTGGCTTGTGTGATTGTTATTTTTGCTCTTTCACAGGATTCTGCCACGCCATCTAATCATCTTTTCCGTGGTCTTCCTCTTGCCTTCTTTCCCGATGTTTTGTTGTAGAAGACTGTGTAATGTGAAGTTTGGATGCATTCTTATTAAGTGGCCAAACCACTTCATTCTTTGTTTATCTATGTAATTCAAGCACTGGAAGGCTACGTACCTTTAATATAATAATACCTCTCGTACCGTTATACGTTACAGAGGGCCTGTAAGCAATTTATCAATACCGCTCTATCCTGGTAACTCGTTCAATCTCTCAATGGAACTGAGACCAATATTTCTTTCCTCTCTCAGCAAAGTTCGTTTCAGGGTCTCCTTAGGTCACCCTCTCTTTCTTGAACCGTTTGCATCCCACTTCAATGCCTGATTTGATATTCGTTGATCATTTCTTCTCAAGATATGTCCAACATATCTCCATCTTCTCCTTCTTATAACAGTTGTTACTAGTGGTTGATCAGACATTTCTTCTCAAGGCATATCCAACATTTCTCTGATTTCATCACTTCTCCTGAATATGTTTCCATTTTATATTCATTATTTTCGCAGACATCTATTTTCAAATGCATTCAACTTGCTTTCTATATCTTTAATTTTCCAACTCTCGCTGACTTATGTTAGGATTGATACATTTCTTCTTCTTCTTCTTTGCGTTCGTTCTTTACAACCAATTTTAATCACTCTTTGTGATATGTTTGATCTTTGCCAAGAACGTGTATACGTTGCACATTGGTTTGGTCGGCCCCTAAACACATAGACTTCTACACGTTTAGGACATGTGCATCCGATTTCAGCCAAGATACAACATTTGAATTGAAAATTCGTAATTTAGTTTTTAATACTATATAACTTGCAGTTCCATATGTACGTACTTTCATTCATCATTTAATTTCTGCATATTCTTCTTTCGATCACCCGCTATTAATTCAGGCGTAAAGTCATGACGCCTGGTGTTGCGCTTCTGTTTGATTTTTGCGTGGGCCTATATTACCCTTTTACAGGCATCCCTCAACCATATGAACAACCTCGCCGACTTCCGAGGTACTATAAGCTTATATCCTTCAAGAGTGATCGTTACAGGAGACCTAATCTTCTTCTTTGCGTTCGTTCTTTACAACCAATTTTAATCACTCTTTGTAATATGTTTGATCTTTGTCAAGAACGTGTATACGTTGCACATTGGTATGGTAGGCCCCTAAACGCATAGACTTCTACACGTTTAGGACATGTGCATCCGATTTCAGCCAAACCTCCTGATAGGTCACAGTGGTTATATCCTTTACACCCCAAATTTGGGCCCCGGTAACCACTCGGGCGGGATACCTAATGTCCTTGTAACTCTTTCTCGGGCAGAGTTAGTTTTAGTGAGGGCATATCGGGTGCCTTCTCTAACAGCTTTCCTGCCTTATTTCTGCATATGAGAAACAGGGGTCTGATGTGTCTTCGCGATTTGTTACCCCGCGTGTTGCCAACCCCTGATATATGTATGTGTTAAATGTATATATGTTACATATAATTAATTGTTATTGTTATTCTTCTTTTTTCCCACTTCTACGTTTTTGTGTATTTATTTCGTTATTCTTTTTGGTCATATACTTTTTAGGTTCATGAGTTTCTCATGAATCCAATGGACTGCTAAAATGACTAATGTTGAGGTGTTGAATGAGATCAAGATACAGAGAGAGATCATCAATATAAGAAAGAGGCAGTCATCATTTTTCGGGCATGTGATGAGGAGGAGGTTTAGAACACATTGTGACAGCCGGTAAAATCGAGGGTAGACGAGACAGGAAGACAGAGAATATTTTGGATAGCCTGACTTCATGGCACGGTAGAGCGTCAACATCTGAGTTGGTAGCAAACACCAACTACAGAGATTTATGGAGATTCATGATCGCCTATGCCAGACGGCACGGCACCTGATGATGATGAGTTTATTGTTTGATTCTATATGTCCGGTACCATGTAAGAAGTGAAATTCTTTATTCATGTTGTATCATTTGCTTGATAAAGGCCTTTTGGTCGACACGTTGCTATGTATCGTTATTGTTTTTGTATTTTTGTAAAACTACAGTACTTTGGTTTTTACATGTTTCGCCATTGCTACATAGTTTTACTACAGTCTTCCTTTATATCGATAATAGGGCGCATATAGGAATCTCAACGGGCACGCTGGTGCGCTCGGCATACCTTTTGAGAACCACTGGACTAGACAGTTACCTGTGCACACTTTTTTTAACATCAGCTTTCAAACGCGGTGGATGAAAAGAGTGTGGCAGGAAGTCAAATAAATGACTCAGGTTTCGTTAAAAATATATTCCAATTTTTTTAATGCAAGTTTCGTTCTCACGTTTCAAGCCAAACTCGTTGCCTAGCAATTAGCAAGAGCATCCAGTGATATGGGAGATTCAAGGGTGTCTGTTTGTTTTATTGTACAACTTGGCAAGAAGGATAACAATTTGAAATGAAAATTGAAGACAATTTACAGCATTGTATAAATCATATTACTGCTAGTAAATCTTCTTGTGCATAGTTAAGCTGCAGCTGTCGAACTCCACCAAACTCTATTTTGGGACGTCTTCTTCACCAATTTTTTAATGTGGGAAATAGATGTCTGTGAAAGATAATTGACAGGAAATAGGATGGGTTTAGGAGAGAGGGTAGAAGCAGAGAAATCACTGGTCAATCACTATTAGCAAGTGTTATAAAAAAAAAAGAGATTAAGGAATGCTAACCCGAAACAAATGCTTGCAAAAACGGATGCACCAGGCCGTAAGGCGCATAACATGGTGTAACGACCCTCACAATGAGGAATGGGATAAGATTCTACGGTCGCCAATCTGCCTCGGAGATTTAGCCACACAGTAAGAATGTCAGACCTACCATCGCGAGGGTGGCCAAAACTTACTGCTGGAAGAGATCGGCACAAACGGGGAAGCATAAATCATAGGAATTATATCCTACAGAACTGCCGCCAGTGTGCAGACTTGAGAAGAAAGAGGTGGCCCACTTACACTAGCGTCCAAGACAAACTGTATGGCATGGCTGATAATCTGAGACAGACGGCTGCCTTTATTAGAGAATCCGAAATCCCAATCTAGTGAGAACGCAGAAGACAAAACTGTGTGGCTGATAATCTGAGGCAGACGGCTGCCTTTATTAGAGAATCCGAAATCCCAATCTAGTGAGAACGCAGAAGACAAAACTGTGTGGCTGATAATCTGAGGCAGACGGCTGCCTTTATTAGAGAATCCGAAATCCCAATCTAGTGAGAACGCAGAAGACAAAACTGTGTGGCTGATAATCTGAGGCAGACGGCTGCCTTTATTAGAGAATCCGAAATCCCAATCTAGTGAGAACGCAGAAGAAGAAGAAGAATAAAAAGAGATGCAGATATGTTGCGCCGTGGTCCCCGGTAACATAAGGCCACTATCTAAGAGGGGAAATCGAAAATACCTGTTTAATGGGGCCTAGTTTTTGTATATGTTTGATAGAAAACTACACTTTTTTTTTCTCAATTTGTAGTCAATTATTTCCGTTCATTGTTATTTATTGATGAAAAGTGTTAATACTGATAATCCTTACTTTTAAACTTCTTCTTTGCGTTCGTTCTTTACGACCAATGTTAATCACTCTTGTGATATGATTTGATCTGTGACAAGAACGTGTATACGTTGCATATTGGTTTGGTAGGCCTCTAAACGCATAGACTTCTACGCGTTTAGGACACACACATCCGATTTCAGCCAAACCTCCTTAAGTCGCCTCTAACGACATGCTTGGCAGGTAACAGTGGTTCTATTCTTCACACCCCAAATTTGGGCCCCGGTAACCACTGGGGAGCTTTAAACTGAACTTGTAACATAATATTACCGTGATTTTCCATGATGTGTTGTTTTTAAAATGAGTTTGTCTTTATACGATAACACTTGAATGCGATCCTGAATCCATCGTCTACGTGATCTACCTCTTCTCCTCTTTGCCTGGATACCCCATCCACAATGGTCTTCAGGATGTAACATGATTTGAAAATGATGGATGCAGAGGCGGAACATCTGGTCTATGAAAAAAATACATTTCGATTAACTCTTATTTACTAGAGTTGCTTCCCTAGGCTCCCCTCTACCACAGCCGCCTCTTACAAACAGGCCTTGTAGGTTGAAGTGTAAAATTATTTGCCCCGGACTTGCGAGCTCCGGCAACACACAGGCGGCACCCACACTTGGATCAGGGCTCCGGCAACACACAGGCGGCACCCACACTGGGATCAGGGCTCCGGCAACACACAGGCGACACCCACACTGGGATCAGGGCTCCGGCAACACACAGGCGGCACCCACACTGGGATCAGGGCTCCGGCAACACACAGGTGGCACCCACACTGGGATCAGGGCTCCGGCAACAGACAGGTGGCACCCACACTGGGATCAGGGCTCCGGCAACACACAGGCGGCACCCACACTGGGATCAGGGCTCCGGCAACACACAGGCGGCACCCACACTGGGATCAGGGATCTCTGGAAGAATATCCCGATGGTTGCACATGGAAGAGAGCAGAGTACCTTTGTAACGGGAAGCGAACACTCTAACCTCTACGCCACATATACTCCCTAATATATTAGATTCAAGAAAATGATATACGCCGCTGACAATAGGCAGTAAACTCATTCAATCAAAGGGGAACTATTCTTAAAAAACATTCTCTCAACAAGATTGATGTCTAAGCCAAAGTGCACATGTTGAACTATACAACTTTCATTTATCTCCCTTCCTTCAGTTTGATGGACGTGTTGGAACGTGTTAGGGGCCACCCGAGATCGATTTTCTGCCATACGTCATCATTGCAAAGGGCAGCACCACTAACAAAAAGTGTGAAAATAAACAGATCTTCAAATATCATACATCTGATCATGCAAATAATATAGATTTAATACACTTTTATTTCTTCAAATGCTCAAAATCAATCACTTGTTAACCACTCTGTGTGATTTGTATGTGATTTGAGCCTAAGAGCGATTGTACGTTGTGTCAGTTAAGCGCCCACAAGTAGACCAACACATCGACACTGTACGGACGGATTTAATGTTTAAATATCATACATATCTTCTGCGCCCTCACGCAAAAACGTAAATGTCTTTCATCATCATCAAGGTGCGTATCCTTTATAGGACGTTGCTCTCTTTGCATCACATCTGAAATTCACTCTGTCTCTTGCCAGTTCACCCACTTCGTCGATGGTCATGTCCATGGTTTCTTTAATATCTTGTAGCCATCTTCTTCTTGGTCTGCCTCTGCGTCCTGGGACCCTGCCCTCTAGTATTGTTCTTTCCAGGCCATCGTGACGTTTAATGTGACCAAATGTCTTTACTGTGTATAAATTCCCAATTTTATGACGGTGTTATGTTCATATAAAAAAAAGCAGATTTTGCCAAAATGAACCATCACAGTAAATGGGACTAATCTAAGACAAGTGCAGCAATGGCCCTTCACAGTAAATGGGACTAAGCTAAGACAAGTGCAGCAATGCACCTCGGAGTCCTGGTAACATCATATGGTAGATGTCGAACAGAAATAAAGAGCAGAATAGGACAAGCGAAAACATCGTTTCTGAAAATGAGAAGCATTATCTGCAACAAGTCCTTGTCAATCCCGATCAGAATGTGAGTTATTCAGTGCTACATAGAACCAATACTGACATACGGATGCGAGTCATGAACAATGAAAACACAGATCGAAAAATCTCTGAGGGCCACAGAAATGTGGTTTTACAGAAGAATGATAATTCCATGGACTGCTAAAATGACTAATGTTGAGGTGCTGAATGAGATCAAGACACAGAGAAAGCTTATCATCAATATAAGAAAGAGGCAGTCATCATTTTCGGACATGTGATGAGGAGGGGAGGTTTAGAACACATTGTTACAACCGGTAAAATCGAGGGTAGACGAGACAGAGGAAGACATTTTTGGATAGCCTGACTTCGTGACACGGTAGAGCGTCAACATCTGAGTTGATAGCAAACACCAACGTCAGAGATTTGTGGAAATCCATGATCTCCTCGCCAGCAGGCACAGCACCTGATGATGATGATGTAGAACAGGGGTGGGCAGTGCCTGAGGAATTTCATGGCTAGTACAGTCGCCGCGAAGCTGTTCAGGGTAGGACTTTTCTTTATCCACACCTCCGCCACAAAAGAATAAAACTCAGTGGCCTTACTGGGGATCGAACCAGGGTCTGTCGAATGGAAGCCTGCGCTCTAATCCATTCGATCAGACGCTCCTCTCATCCTACCAAAAGTCGTGAAATATCGTACATTTAATCATTCAAATGTGATGCTGGGGCTCGCAGGGGGAGCAAAGAATAGTACCACTGCGACCTACAAGGCATGTCTAAGAGTCGACTTGTAGAACCCATGGAAGCTACCCTAGTAAATAAAAAGCGTCGCAGAAATAGGATATGCTGACCTACTTGTAGTCGCATAAATGTCACAACGTACAATATGTCTTTGGCTCAGATCACATACAAATCACACAGAGTGGTTAACAAGTTATCGATATGGAGATTTCGAAGAGGAAGACATTTCATACATCTCTCAACTCCACCAAAATGCCGTGAAATATCTTGTACATTTCATCAGAGACAGATATGGAAATAGGAATCAGGCACTATATCATATACTCTCCCAGTGATAACACACTGGGGCATTCAGCAAATCAGCTGAAGAATACTTAAGTGCTTTCGAATATCAATGCTTCTGTATCAGAGAGAGGGAGAGAGAGAGAGTTTTCAACATTCTGTGAGCAGAGAAACCAACCAATAGATGTGTTCAGAAATAACTCGTAGTTAAAGATGGGGTTGATATGTGAAATGAGATTGAGAAAAGTGAAGTATTTTGAACACATACAAAGATATGAAGATTTAGAAGGGACATCTTATCCGTGGTACACCTCTTTTCCCAGATGCCTCCTTCCATAATGGGGGTCTATGTAGTTACGCTCTTGGGAGTCGAAGGTCGTGGGTTCGAATCCGGACTGCGTCGTTCTGTTCACAGGTGCATTTCCCCCGAGTTCCTAGGATTGTTGCCGGTGCTACGGAGATCGTGCTTTGGACAAAACTCGCCAGGTGGCGTACTATTTCTGTGGATAGGGACCGAACCACATGGCATCAATCCTGTGCAATGAAAATCCTTTGATTTTAAATCCTTTGTTTAATAGTTTTGTCCCACTCTGGCGTCTCTGTTATATGTCCAATCTCCTTCAATTTTCCCATTGTTATTTGTAGCCTCAGCCATTTTTCTTATATTTTAAGTTCTTTCTGGATAGATCTATTTGTTCTCTGTTCATTATATACAGTGGATTCTTCTCTATTGAGTGGTTACCGGGGCCCAAATTTGGGGTGTAAAGAATAGAACCACTGTTACCTGCCATGCATGTCGTAAGAGGGGACTAAGGAGGTTAGGCTGAAATCGGATGCATGTGTCCTAAACGTGTAGAAGTGCCCGTCTGCCCAGCGTGTTCGTAGCGCGTTGGACTACGGTGACTATCCCTCTGTGTGTGCGGGTTCAATTCCTCGGAATGGCAGAAAAAGTCACAGATTCCCCAGATTTACGGTGTTCGTGGCACCGAACCGAAGGGTTACGATGTCCATGGCACTGATCCGAAGAGCTGAAAAGCTTAAGTGCTTCTGGATGGGAAAAAAAACACACAAAAAACGTGTAGAAGTCTATCCGTTTAGGGGCCTACCAAACCAATGTGCAACGTATACACATTCTTGGCAAAGATCAAACATATCACAAAGAGTGATTAAAATTGGTCGTAAAGAACGAACGCAAAGAAGAAGAAGTGGATTCTTCTGTAACACTTAATATTCAGTATATATTGCAATTTAACTGCACCAGGAGAGAACAAAATACATTACGGAATTAAATGAATAATACTTATACCTGTCTGCCAGAAAAAAATCAATATTTTTATATTTAATGCTCCTTCGGGATTAAAAGAGATTATATGGAAAGTACCATCGTGAATTATCATCATGAAATAGCTTGTTCTGAGCAGAACTTTTCCCACCCTAAAAGTCGTTCGAAATTTCTCTCTCTATTATGTCAGATGTGCCGCCTCTGCAGCCATCATGTTCAAACCACCATTTACATTCTGAATCCATCTCGCCCGAGTGGATACCGGGGCCCGCCCGAGTGGTTACCGGGGCCCGCCCGAGTGGTTACCGGGGCCCGCCCGAGTGGTTACCGGGGCCCGCCGAGTGCTTACCGGGGCCCGCCCGAGTGGTTACCGGGGCCCGCCCGAGTGGTTACCTTGGCCCGCCCGAGTGCTTACCGGGGCCCGCCCGAGTGGTTACCGGGGCCCAAATTTGGGGTGTAAAGAATAGAACCACTATTACCTGCCGCGCATGTCGTAAGAGACGACTAAGGAGGTTTGGCTGAAATCGGTGCACATGTCATAAATGTGTAGAAGTCTATGCATTTAGGGGCCTACCAAACCAATGTGCAACGTATACACGTTCTTGGCAAAGATCAAACATATCACAAAGAGTGATTAAAATTGGTCGGAAAGAACGAACGCAAAGAAGAAGAAGGTATCCTACAGAACTGCCCCCAGTATGCAGACTTGATAAGAAAGAGGTAGCCCACTTACACTGGCGTCCAAGACAAACTGTATGTCGTGGCTGATAATCTGAGGTAGACGGCTGCCTTTATTAGAGAATCCGAAATCCCAATCTATTGAGAACGCAGAAGACAAACTGTAGGGCATGGCTGATAATCTGAGGCAGACGGCTGCCTTTATTTAGACGGAACCCGAAGTCCTAATCTAGTGAGAACGCAGAAGAAGAAGAATCCATCTTCTCCTTGGTCTTCCTCTTCTTCTCTTTGCCGGTATGCCACCTTCCATGATGAATAGATTGATTTATTGATTGATTGGAGCATCGTCATCAGAACAGACCATGCAATTATATTTCGTCTACGTACAGCAGACTTAAAAGACACTTATATAGACTAGGAATACGTCAAAGAGCTTTCTGCCAGTGCCAGCAGGTGGAACGGACACAAGAGAGCATATCCTGCAAGACTATTCTCTCCTGGGTGAGCTGTGAAGCAACATGTGGTCATACCCTTTCAACCTAAAAAACTAAACTTTTGGGAAACCTTACAGACCCGAAATTGACTGCCCAGTTTGTGTTCCACAGCAAACTAAGCGCATGACCACAGACCCGAAGTTGACTGCACAGTTTGTGGTCCACAGCAAACTAAGCGCATGACCAGAGATCTCTGAAGAAGAAGATTTCACTTTGATAATTAAAAATGTGTGCACCGATCTCTTTTTTACATAGGAAGATCTCAGCGGCAGTGCACCCACGTCGTAGCACCGACATATGTAATATAGAGAAGGGTGAAAATACTTTGGGAATTGCACTGTTAATTTATGTTTGTGATTTTTCTCGAATAGCGACTTCCCATCTTATTCTTATCGATATTCGTTTGTTACGGTTTCATTTGCTTGCTTAGTCTGTGATTAACAAATAAGCAATGTACAAAACACTGTTCCATCGAACTTTACCTGATTATTCTGTGTCTAGTTATAACGAAGCGTTTGAGAAAGACACTCCTCCGTCAGCCATTTCTTTTAGAACGGCTCGCTGGTTGTGTTTGTAAGGACGCTCGTATTGATAGGCTAGGCGATGGGTGTCGTAAGGACGCTCGTATTGCTAGGCTAGGCGATGGGTGTCGTAAGGACGCTCGTATTGCTAGGCTAGGCGATGGGTGTCGTAAGGACGCTCGTATTGCTAGGCTAGGCGATGGGTGTCGTAAGGACGCTCGTATTGCTAGGCTAGGCGGTGGGTGTCGTAAGGACGCTCGTATTGCTAGGCTACGCGATGGGTGTCGTAAGGACGCTCGTATTGCTAGGCTAGGCGGTGGGTGTCGTAAGAAATGAGGGTAAGTGGTTCGAATCCTGTGTTTGTCTATTTGTTTTTCCAAAGCTCTTAATACCTGTACACTGTTTATTTGTTGATTATATTCATCGCTTCCGTTGCTTCCTCTGGGGTTCTTGCAAAAAAACCCTCATTGTTCTCTCTAGCTTAGTCTGAAACATTGGACGTACGTTTTATCGTCCGTCTCCGATATGGCTAGTAACTTAATCTCATCTACATTGAGATCAGGGACCAATGGAACAATTGCTTAATCGCTCCACAAGGGATGGAAGTCAGCATATATATTTTTTCGATCAAGAAGCACTTGAGCTTTTAGCTCTTCGGCTTGGTGCCATGGA
The DNA here is from genome assembly GCA_020796225.1 of Arion vulgaris. NCBI lineage: Eukaryota > Metazoa > Mollusca > Gastropoda > Stylommatophora > Arionidae > Arion > Arion vulgaris. The sequence goes on along the minus strand of CM036777.1, from coordinate 5,474,705 downwards.
CATCGTAACCCTTCGGTTCGGTGCCATGGACATCGTAACCCTTCGGTGCCACAAACACCGTAAACCTGGAGAACCGGTTTCTTTTATGCCAGCCCGCAGAATTGAACCGCACTCACACAGAGGGCTTGTCACCCGTCGTCCAACCCTCAACGAACACGCTGGACAGGCGGGCGGAGTCAGTATACATTGAGAGAGAGGCGAGTGCCTTTTCTCAAAGAGAGCTAGCTGTGTGTGTTCTTTTTTTCCGATCCAGAAACACTTGAGCTGAAAGCTCTTCGGCTCGGTGTCATGGACATCGTAACCCTTCGGCTCGGTGCCACGAACACCGTAAATCTGGGGAACCTGTAACTTTTCTGCCAGTCCGCGGAGTTGAACCCGCACTTACAGAGGGATAGTCACCTGTAGTCCAACGCGCTACGAACACGCTGGGCTATGTTCTTAAAAACGCTCGTTTGAAAGGTTAGACAATAGGGGCCATAAGAGATAGAAGTTTGTAGTTCGAATTCTGTATTTGGTAACTTGTTTTTTTCCGGAGGCCCTTAATACCTGTTTCTTCGACTGTTGTCGTCACACTGTTACCGTGTTGTTGCCAAGTGTCGTGATTTTCTGTTGTTTGACTTTTGCTGTTCTAGTGGCTTGGGTTATTCTGCTATACCATCTAAACCATCTTCGTATTTTCTCGCCATCTTTGCTTCTCGCCTTCTTTGCTTCTCGCCTTCTTTGCTTCTCGCCTTCTTTGCTTCTCACCTTCTTTGCTTCTCACCTTCTTTGCTTCTCACCTTCTTTGCTTCTCACCTTCATTGCTTCTCACCTTCTTTGCTTCTCGCCTTCTTTGCTTCTCGCCTTCTTTGCTTCTCGCCATCTTTGCTTCTCGCCTTCTTTGCTTCTCGCCATCTTTGCTTCTCGCCTTCTTTGCTTCTCGCCATCTTTGCTTCTCGCCTTCTTTGCTTCTCGCCATCTTTGCTTCTCGCCTTCTTTGCTTCTCGCCTTCTTTGCTTCTCGCCATCTTTGCTTCTCGCCTTCTTTGCTTCTCACCTTCTTTGCTTCTCACCTTCTTTGCTTCTCACCTTCTTTGCTTCTCTCCTTCTTTGCTTCTCACCTTCTTTGCTTCTCTCCTTCTTTGCTTCTCTCCTTCTTTGCTTCTCCCCTTCTTTGCTTCTCACCTTCTTTGCTTCTCACCTTCTTTGCTTCTCACCTTCTTTGCTTCTCACCTTCTTTGCTTCTCACCTTCTTTGCTTTCTTCCTTCTTTGCTTCTCACCTTCTTTGCTTCTCTCCTTCTTTGCTTCTCTCCTTCTTTGCTTCTCTCCTTCTTTGCTTCTCACCTTCTTTGCTTCTCTCCTTCTTTGCTTCTCTCCTTCTTTGCTTCTCACCTTCTTTGCTTCTCTCCTTCTTTGCTTCTCACCTTCTTTCCTTCTCACCTTCTTTGCTTCTCACCTTCTTTGCTTCTCACCTTCTTTGCTTCTCCCCTTCTTTGCTTCTCTCCTTCTTTGCTTCTCTCCTTCTTTGCTTCTCACCTTCTTTGCTTCTCCCCTTCTTTGCTTCTCCCTTCTTTCTTCACCTTCTTGCTTCTCCCTTCTTTGCTTCTCACTTTTTGCTTCTTCCTTCTTTCTCTCCTTTTCTTCTCTCTTCTTTGCTTCTCACCTTCTTTTTCTCCTTCTTGCTTCTCCCTTCTTTTGCTTCTCCCTTCTTTGCTTCTCACCTTTTCTTCTCACCTTCTTTCTTCTCACCTTCTTGCTTTCACCTTCTTTGCTTCTCCCTTCTTTGCTTCTCCCTCTTTGCTTCTCCCTTCTTTGCTTCTCACCTTCTTTGCTTCTCACCTTCTTTGTTCTCCTTCTTTCTTCTCCCTTCTTTGCTTCTCTCCTTCTTTGCTTCTCACCTTCTTTCTTCCTCCTTCTTTGCTTCTCCCTTTGCTTTCCCTTCTTTGCTTCCCTTCTTTGCTTCTCCCTTCTTTGCTTTCCCTTCTTTCTTCTCACCTTCTTTGCTTCTCACCTTCTTGCTTCTCCCTTCTTTGCTTCTCCTTCTTTGTTTCCCTTCTTTGCTTCTCCTTCTTGCTTCTCCCTTCTTTCTCTCCTTTTCTTCTCCTTCTTTGCTTTCACCTTCTTTGCTTTCCCTTCTTTGCTTCTCCTTCTTTGCTTCTCCTTCTTTGCTTTCCCTTCTTGCTTCTCGCCTTCTTTGTTCTCCCTTCTTTGCTTCCCTCTTTGCTTCTCACCTTCTTTGCTTCTCGCCTCTTCTTTCTTCTTCTTCACCTTCTTTGCTTCTCGCCTTCTTGCTTTCCTCTTTGCTTTCGCCTTCTTTCTTTGCCTTTTTCTTCTCCTCTTTGCTTCTCGCCTTCTTTGCTTCTCGCCTTCTTTGCTTTCGCTCTTTGCTTCTCCCTTCTTTGCCCTTTCTTCCCTTCTTTGCTTTCCTCTCTTCTTTGCTTCTCTCCTTCTTGCTTCTCCCTTCTTTGTTCTCCCTTTTGCTTTCCCTTCTTGCTTCTCCCTTCTTTGCTTCTCCCTCTTTGCTTCTCTCCCTTCTTTGCTTCTCCCTTCTTTGTTCTCACCTTCTTTGTTCTCCTTCTTTGCTTCTCTTTGCTTCTCACTTTTTCTTCTCCACTTCTTTGCTTCTCCCTTCTTTGCTTCTCCCTTCTTTGCTTCTCCCTTCTCTTTGCTTCCCCTTCTTTGCTTTCCCTTTCTTTTGCTTTCCTTTCTTTGCTTCTCCTTCTTTGCTTCTCACTTCTTTGTTCTCCCTTCTTTGCTTCTCCCTTCTTTGCTTTCACCTTCTTTGCTTTCCCTTCTTTGCTTCACTTCTTTGCTTCTCCTTTTCTTTGCTTCTCCCTTCTTTTTCTCCCTTCTTTCTTCTCCCTTCTTTCTTCTTCTCTTTGCTTCTCCCTTCTTTGCTTCTCCCTTCTTTGCTTCTCCCTTCTTTGCTTCTCCCTTCTTTGCTTCTCCCTTCTTTGCTTCTCCTTCTTCTTTCTTCTTTGTTTCTCCCTTCTTTGCTTCTCCCTTCTTTCTTCTCCTTCTTTGCTTTCACCTTCTTTCTTCTCACCTTCTTTGCTTCCCTTCTTTTTTCTCCTTCTTTGCTTCTCTCCTTCTTTGCTTCTCACCTTCTTTGCTTCTCCTTCTTTGTTCTCACCTTCTTTGCTTCTCACCTTCTTTCTTCTCCCTTCTTGCTTCTCACTTCTTTGCTTCTCCTTCTTTGCTTCTCACTCTTTGCTTCTCCTTCTTTGCTTCTCCCTTCTTTGCTTCTCCCTTCTTGCTCTCCCTTCTTTCTTCTCCTTCTTTGTTCTCCTTCTTTGCTTCTCACCTTCTTTGTTTCCCTTCTTTTTCTCACTTCTTCTCCTTCTTTGCTTCTCCCTTCTTTGCTTCTCACCTTCTTTGCTTCTCTTCTTTGCTCTCACCTTCTTTGCTTTCCCTTCTTTGCTTCCTTTTTCCTTCTTTGCTCTCACCTTCTTGTTCTCACCTTCTTTGCTTCTCACCTTCTTTGCTTCTCACCTTCTTTGTCCCTTCTTTGCTTCCTTCTTGCTTCTCTCTCTTTGCTTCTCCTTCTTTCTTCTCCCTTCTTTGCTTCCCTTCTTTGCTTCTCCCTTCTTTGCTTCTCCCTCTTTTTTCCTTCTTTGTTCTCCCTTCTTTGCTTCTCCCTTCTTTGCTTCTCCCTTCTTTGTTCTCCCTTCTTTGCTTCTCCCTTCTTCTTCTCCCTCTTTGCTTCTCACCTTCTTTGCTTCTCCCTTCTTTGCTTTCACTTCTTCTTTGCTTCTCCTCTTCTTTACTTCTGCCTTCTTTTGCTTCTCCCTTCTTTGTACCTTCTCTGTCTCCTTCTTTGCTTCTCACCTTCTTTGCTTCTCCCTTCTTTGCTTCTCACCTTCTTTGCTTCTCACCTTCTTTGCTTCTCACCTTCTTTGCTTTCTTCGCCTTCTTTGCTTCTCCCTTCTTTGCTTCTCTCTTGCTCTCATCTTTGCTTCTCTCCTTCTTTGCTTCTCATCTTTTGCTTCTCGCCTTCTTTGCTTTCACCTCTTTGCTTCTCCCTTCTTTGCTTCTCGCCTCTTTGCTTCTCCCTTCTTTGCTTCTCGCCTTCTTTGCTTCTCTGCCTTTCTTTCTTCTCCTTGTTCTTTGCTTCTCACCTTCTTTGCTTCTCACCTTTTTGCTTCTCACCTTCTTTGCTTTCTCTCCTTCTTTGCTTCTCACCTTCTTTGTTCTCCCTTCTTTGCTTCTCTCCTTCTTTGCTTCTCCCTTCTTTGCTCTCACTTCTTTGTTCTCTTCTTTGCTTCTCCCTTCTTTGCTTCTCACCTTCTTTGCTTCTCACCTTCTTTGCTTCTCTCCTTCTTTGCTTCTCACCTTCTTTGCTTCTCTCCTTCTTGGCTTCTCTCCTTCTTTGCTTCTCTTCCTTCTTGCTTCTCACCTTCTTTGTTTCTCTCTTCTTTGCTTCTCACCTTTCTCTTTGCTTCTCTCACCTTCTTTGCTTCTCCCTTCTTTGCTTCTCACCTTCTTTGCTTCTCACCTTCTTTGCTTCTCACCTTCTTTGCTTCTCACCTTCTTTGCTTCTCACCTTCTTTGCTTCTCGCCTTCTTTGCTTCTCGCCTTCTTTGCTTCTCGCCTTCTTTGCTTCTCGCCTTCTTTGCTTCTCGCCTTCTTTGCTTCTCTCCTTCATTGCTTCTCACCTTCTTTGCTTCTCGCCTTCTTTGCTTCTCGCCTTCTTTGCTTCTCACCTTCTTTGCTTCTCGCCTTCTTTGCTTCTCGCCTTCTTTGCTTCTCGCCTTCTTTGCTTCTCGCCTTCTTTGCTTCTCGCCTTCTTTGCTTCTCTCCTTCTTTGCTTCTCACCTTCTTTGCTTCTCGCCATCTTTGCTTCTCGCCTTCTTTGCTTCTCGCCTTCTTTGCTTCTCGCCTTCTTTGCTTCTCGCCTTCTTTGCTTCTCGCCTTCTTTGCTTCTCTCCTTCTTTGCTTCTCACCTTCTTTGCTTCTCACCTTCTTTGCTTCTCGCCTTCTTTGCTTCTCGCCTTCTTTGTTTCTTTCCTTCTTTGCTTCTCACCTTCTTTGCTTCTCGCCTTCTTTGCTTCTCGCCTTCTTTGTTTCTCGCCTTCTTTGCTTCTCACCTTCTTTGCTTCTCGCCTTCTTTGCTTCTCGCCTTCATTCCTGATGTTTAGTTGTTGAAGACTATGTGTACTGTGAAGTTTGGTTGCATTCTTATTACGTGGCTGTTGCCCGTCTGCCCAACGTGTTCGTAGCGCGTTGGACTACGGGTGACTATCCCTCTGTGTGTGCGGGTTCAATTCCGCGGGATGACAGAAAAAGCCACAGATTCCCCAGATTTACGGTGTTCGTGGCACCGAACCGAAGGGTTACGATGTCCATGGCACCGAGCCGAAGAGCTGAAAAGTCAAGTGCTTCTGGATCGAGAAAAAAAAAAAATAACTTGGCTGAATCACTTCATTCTTTGTTTCTCAATGTAATGCAAGCTAGGTTCTGTGCCAACTTTCAATTTTATTCTGATGTTGATGACTGTCGTTTTTAATGTTGGTAACTTTTTGTAATCATCGCAATTCCCATGTAGTTATATTTTGTTCATTGTCCTTGTTTCTTCTTCTTCTTCTCTTCCACCATTTACTTCTTTATGGAAGTGTTGGGGGTGAAACGTAGTGATCTTGTGTGTGCTTTTTTAAGGCACTTTGTAAGCTGATATTCATGTTCGTAAGGCTGTTCTTGATGCCGTCGCTCCATCTTTACGTGGTCTTCCTCTTGCTTTGTACTCATTATACTTTTTCTGTGTTGCTCTCTGTGGTAGGCGATACCAGGGCATTCTGGTCAGGTGTCCTAACCATTTAATCTGTTGTTCTTTTATGAATTGCATGACTGTTTTCACATCCAGTCTTCTGATTTCTTCATTTCTAATTTTGTCTCTTATTGTCAGACCTGCAGCTCTTCTAAGACACCCCATCTCTGTCGTTATGATTTTCTGCTCATTAGCTGCTGTTATTGGCCATGTTTGACACTGGTAACATAGTATTGGCCAGAAAATCGTTCTTATGAGATTTGCTTTAGTTGTTAGCGGCATCTCTTTATGTGACAACAGTGATGTTCAATGTCCCGGTACCTGGTTAGCTTTTGTGCAACGATTGCTGATTTCGCTATAGATACTTCCATCTGCTGTGAAAATTGTGCTCTCTATTAATTTACCGTTTTTTGTCAACGCTACAGAAAGACTCCATTGGTTAGATAACTGCCCAGTTTGTGGTGTTGCCTCCAGCGTAACTTTTGAGTCAAGCTGCCCTCTGTGACCGAAAAGGAAAGTTGTAGAAACATCAATATTTTAAATGTCTGGCCATGTTTACAGAGTGTAGAAAGTACACTCCACTTCGTGACGCAGGGAACTAAAGTGCAGACTCGCAATCTCTTAGGGATTGAAAACAAATACAAACATAGACACTTTGTGTATGCTTATTGACGAGGTGAGCTGGTCGGATTCTATCATCATCATGTGCCGTGACGGTTACCGTAGGCGATCATGGGTCTGAACAAATGTATGTTCTTGGTACTGACTGTTAGTTCGGCTGTTGATATTTTTGCCAAACAAAAAATATCCTTTTGAGTTTGTAGGATGTCACCAATTGTTCTAAAACTCATTTTCTCACGTCATGTTCAAACGATAACAATTCTTCTTCTTCTCTTCCACCATTGACTTCTTTATAGGAGTGTTGGGGGTGGGGGAACGTAGTGATCTTGTGTGTTCTTGTTCTTCTCTTCCACCATTGACTTCTTTATAGAAGTGTTGGGAGTGAAACGTAGTGATCTTGTGTGTGCTTGTTTTAAGGCACTTTGTAAGCTGATATTCGTGGTCGTAAGACTGTTCTTGATGCCGTCGCTCCATCTTTTGCGTGGTCTTCCTCTTGCTTTGTACTCATAATTTTCTGTGTGGCTCTTTGTGGTAGGCGATACCAGGGCATTCTTGTCAGGTGTCCAAACCATTTAATCTGTTGTTCTTTTATGAATTGCATGACTGTTTTCACATCCAGTCTTCTGATTTCTTCATTTCTAATTTTGTCTCTTATTGTCAGACCTGCAGCTCTTCTAAGACACCTCATCTCTGTCGTTATGATTTTCTGCTCATTAGCTGCTGTTATTGGCCATGTTTGACAACTGGTAACATAGTATTGGCCAGAAAATCGTTCTTATGAGATTTGCTTTAGTTGTTAGCGGCATCTCTTTATGTGACAACAGTGGTGTTCAATGTCCCGGTACCTGGTTAGCTTTTGTGCAACGATTGCTGAATTCGCTATCGATACTTCCATCTGCTGTGAAATTTGTGCTCTCTATTAATTTACCGTTTTTTGTCAACGCTACAGAAAGACTCCCTTGGTTAGATAACTGCCCAGTTTGTGGTGTTGCCTCCAGCGTAACTTTTGAGTCCAGCTGCCCCCTGTGACCGAAAAGGAAAGTTGTAGAAACATCAATATTTTAAATGTCTGGCCATGTTTACAGAGTGTAGAAAGTACACTCCACTTCGTGACGCAGGGAACTAAAGTGCAGACTCGCAATCTCTTAGGGATTGAAAACAAATACAAACATAGACACTTTGTGTATGCTTATTGACGAGGTGAGCTGGTCGGATTCTATCATCATCATGTGCCGTGACGGTTACCGTAGGCGATCATGGGTCTGAACAAACGTATGTTCTTGGTACTGACTGTTAGTTCGGCTGTTGATATTTTTGCCAAACAAAAAATATCCTTTTGAGTTTGTAGGATGTCACCAATTGTTCTAAAACTCATTTTCTCACGTCATGTTCAAACGATAACAATTCTTCTTCTTCTCTTCCACTATTGACTTCTTTATAGAAGTGTTGGGAGTGAAACGTAGTGATCTTGTGTGTGCTTGTTTTAAAGCACTTTGTAAGCTGATATTCGTGGTCGTAAGGCTCTTCTTGATGCCGTCGCTCCATCTTTGCGTGGTCTTCCTCTTGCTTTGTACTCATAATTTTCTGCGTGGCTCTTTGTGGTAGGCGATACCAGGGCATTCTTGTCAGGTGTCCAAACCATTTAATCTGTTGTTCTTTTATGAATTGCATGACTGGTTTCACATCCAGTCTTCTTCTGATTTCTTCATTTCTAATTTTGTCTCTTATTGTTACATCAGCAGCTCTTCTAAGACACCTCATCTCTGTCGTTGTGATTTTCCGCTCATTAGCTGCTGTTATTGGCCATGTTTGACACTGGTAATATAGGCTTGGCCAGAAAATCGTTCTTATAAGGGGACAGCTCTTCTAAGACACCTCATCACGATAACAATTGCCACTCAGAAATCAGAAAAAAATAGGTATGGCATCAGTACTGATCACGAAGTCAACAACAAATTAAAGGGTTCGGCCATATAACCAGATTATCAGCAGACAGTGCAGATAGAGAGAGAAGATATACTAATCAACTTATCATGAGTACGGTGAACAAGTTGACTTTGAGATGGCTTCTGCAGCGGATGACAGAGCCCGCATGGGAATGCTCAATGTACCATAACGTCAATCAAATAACATAGCATAATACTTGTTTGCTGTATGTTTATTTATCATATTTATTGGTCCCGGTGCTCCTCCTGGGGGTCTTGATACGCCTTATTCACATGATAATATTATCGATATAAAGGAAGACTGCAGTAAAACTATGTAGCAATGGCGAAACACGTAAAACAAAGTACTGTAGTTTTACAACATACAAAAACAATAACGATGATAATGCTCAGTCCCTACGTCTCAGACCGCAGTTTGTTTATCCCCACAGCCAATTCTAATATTAGGCCGTATAACTCACCGGGGAAACCCTGACCTAGTTTGATTTGGGGGATTGTGTTTTAGATATATATATATATATATATATTTTCTCCCCGATCCAGAAGCACTTGAGATTTTCAGCTCTTCGGCTCGGTGCCATGGACATCGTAACCCTTCGGTTCGGTGCCATGGGCATCGTAACCCTTCTGTTCGGTGCCACGAACACCGTAAATATGGGGAATCTGTGGCTTTTTCTGCCATCCAGCGGAATTGAACCCGCACACACAAAGAGGATAGTCACCCGTAGTCCAACGCGCTACGAACACGCTGGGCAGACGGGCGTTTTATATGTATATATATATATATATTTGATGCCCATGCCCAGCGTGTTGGTAGCGCGTTGACGACAGTGACAAGCTCTCTGTGAGTGCGGGTTCAATTCCACGGGTTGGCAGAAAAACCACAGATTCCCCAGATTTACGGTGTTCGTGGCACTGAACCGAAGGGTTACGATGTCCATGGCACCGAGCCGAAGAGCTGAAAAGCTCAAGTGCTTCTGGATCGGGAGAAAAATATATATATATATATGTGTTTGATAGAACACTGCAAGCTTTTTGCAATTTTATTCAATTCTATGAGTCTATGGTTATTTATTGGTGAAAAATATTCATAAAACTGATATTTCTTATTGTTAAACTTAACTTGTAACATAATATAACTTTGATTTAGTATGTTGTGTTGATTTTAACATGAATTCGTCTATATACAACAATACTGGAATGCGAGGTCACGTGACGGTTGTGGTCTTATTTCCTATAATTTTTACCTGAGTCCGCTGGCCGTATGAGATTATAGTCGGCTGTGGTTAATCCAATTCTAACCACAGTAAAAAAAAAAAACAGCTGCGGCGCAGTGAATGGCTCGACAATGGTTCAACTGACATATGGATGACAACAGCGAGAAGAAGAAGAAAAACAACAACCCTCGTGAAGAATTACTCGTTAAATATTGTCATTAAAATACTTCAACGCTGACATCATCTCTTGCTAGATCAGTGCTTAAAAAAAACCTTCGTTGCATCTGTCGCTGTAACATCACTCAACACAACCCGCATTGCACATCGTAAAATGATTGCTGCGTCGGAAAGGAAATATGCTATCGGAAACGTTACAGAAATATGATAGTGTTATTAACTGTGATCAGGGGTGTCTCTGGCGTAGAGGTTAGGTGCCCACCTCTCGTTTCAAAGCTACTCGGTTCGCTCCCTCCTGGAGCCGTCGGGGTATTTTTCCAGAGATCTCTGATCTCAGTGTTGATGAGATCGAGTTCCTAGTCCTATCGGAGACGGGTTTTATAATATTTCTCCCAACATTATGATGTCAATGCCAAACCTGGACACTGACATCAAACGATAGATGAAAACTAGTTACGACACAGATATAAAGTATCTAAGCAGAATGCTGGCAGTATCAAGAAGAGACCGGTTTAGAAAGGAAAACATCAGATTTTTTTGGGTCTCTGACAGCAACACACCACACAAAGCTCACCACGTGTGAAATGAAATGCTTGAGGAAGGCAGTGGAGTCACCAGGAAAGACAGACTACGAAATGAGTACATCAGAAGCAGAGTGGGCATAACTTCATGCACCGAATACATTGAAAGACAACAAATGGAGCGGTTGTTGGACATTTAATGAGAATGAAATACAACCAACCACCAATAACAGCATATAATAAAAAGAGATCAGGTACTAGAGCCAAGGGAAGACCAAGAAAAAGATGGATAGACAATATCAAGACCACATTAAATAAACATGAATATAACACAAGGGTGACTCATCTGTCCTTGGAACGCAAATTAAAGCTCCCACAACTACGCTTAACTGCAAGAGTGAATAACCAATTCCATCATCCACCTGGGGATAGACAATATCAAGACCACACTACATAAACACGGATACAACACAACAAAAGCAAGTCATCTGGCCCTAGAACGAAAATTAAAACTCCCATCCCTACGCTTAACGGCAAGAGTGGACAGCCAACTACATCTTCCATCTGGGAATAGAGAATACCAGTTCTGAATTTCATCAAGAGACAAATTAAATGGTTCGGCCACATAAGCAGATTATCAACAGACAGTGCGCCTCAAAGCACCGTGCTACTCCAATCCAGTGCCACATAAGCAGATTATCAACAGACAGTGCGCCTCAAAGCACCGTGCTACTCCAATCCAGTGCCACATAAGCAGATTATCAACAGACAGTGCGCCTCAAAGCACCCTGCTACTCCAATCCAGTGCCACATAAGCAGATTATCAACAGACAGTGCGCCTCAAAGCACCCTGCTACTCCAATCCAGTGCCACATAAGCAGATTATCAACAGACAGTGCGCCTCAAAGCACCCTGCTACTCCAATCCTCTCTCTCTTCTCTTTAGCCTGTTACGCCCCTGGCGTTTAGGGCAGCAGCAACAAACGTACACCATTCTTCCCTGTTCATGTCCTTCCTCTGTATTGTGTTCCAGCTATGATTCATTTCCTTCAGCTCTTGCTCTATCGTTCTACTCCAATCCAGTGGATACAAAACAAAATGCCATCCACGCAAAAGGTGGATCTCAGAAATAACAGGCGGTGAAAAACACTTTAGAAGCGCACATCAAAGCCCGTTCTAGAAATCTCTTCTTATCCTGACGCTGTGTGGCAAAACAGAATTGGAGACGAGAAGAGAAAAAGCACTACCTTCACATTTCTCATTTTATTTCTCTCTAGTTTTTGTGTTTCTGTGTTACCTTTGTTTCAATTTGAGTCTCGCTTTTATTCTTCTGATAATTATTTAGAAACAAATTTATTGCTTTATTTTATGACTTTGATGACAACAAATTTATGTCTTTTTTATTATCTGGTTAGTTTTTAAAAAAGAAATCATCTTATGTTTAAAACCCTTTCTTCTTTTTAGAATCTTTTTTCTTACCCCCGTACCACATTTGTTCTCTTCGCGCATTTTATAATACTCCAGTCATTTAGTTTTTGTATTATTTGTATTCTGCTTGCTTCGCTGGATGAAAACCTTTTAGTCGAAGCCAGAAAAGGCAGTCGGTAACATTAGTATAAGAGATTGGGGGATCTCTGTGGCGTAGGGGTTAGGTGCTCGTATCTCGTGCCAACGGTACCAGGTTCTATCCTTTGTGAAGTCATCTGGATATTCCAGGTTCGATCCCTCTTGAAGCCTCGTGGAGATTTTTCTCCAGAGATAGATAATCTCAGTGTAGGTGAGATCGAGTTCCTAGTCCTATCGGAGAACGTACAGAAAAACGTATGTCCAATGTTAAATTTGAACACGTAAAATAAGAACCCTTGGCAGTTCAAAATCGAGAAGAGCAGGCTGGAAAGCCGCAGCCACAGGCAAAATTCGTAAGGAAAGATTAAAATTAAAATTCCTACAAAAACATCTTCACCTTCTTCAAAATTACATTGGGAAACCTCGCTGGTGCTACGGAGTTCGTGCACTGCAGCTGAGATCTTATTTTGTAAGAAAGAGATCGAAGCACATAAGGTTACTCACCGAAGTGCAATGATGATGGTGCTATTAATCTATCAATGAAATCTCTCTTACACATGTCGTTCTAGCAAATTAAAGCTCGCCACACATTTCTTTTGCCAGAAGTCATCTGTCACGTAAGGGATATCATTGAGGATCAAAGTGACCTATAAATATATATATATATTCATTACGAATGACATCATCATATTTTGTGTAGTATTCTTCAGTGCTGCGTTACTGCTGCCCTCCATTGGCTCTCTGGGACTCCGTTTACTGGGGCCGTTGTTGTATCTGACTCTTAGTCGATGCTTCACAAGATCCAAAAGGGCAGATTTCGGTATGAGTAAATGTTGTCTATAGAAGTTTCTAACCTCCAGAGGCTTACGTGAATCTACTGTTCCTGGGCATGAGGGTGTTTGCGGTAATGAGAGAGCGGACAGGCGTGCATCAAAAGCATCGATTGTTGGGGTGTTGAAGATGGATAAGTCGGATGTTCTTCGGTCGGAAGAGGACACTAAAATAGATGTTGAGTCGATCCAACAACTTAAGCAGTTTGGAGTTACCCGTTGTACAGTAGAACTGGATGCCTGATGGGCAGAGTGAGGAGTATGTTTAATCAGCTAGCCACGGGAACCGTCAGTATGCATAGTCTCCGATATCTGTTGGGGGAGACTGAGCACCTATGAGTCTGCCCAGAGTGCAATGACGTCAGTTTAGTAACCAATAACCAATCTGTCACATAAGGAATATCCTTGAGAACAACACTGACCTATATACATGACCGTGCTGTGCTATGATACAGAGAGGTGGCCGCATCAGGCGGACTGTAAGAGGGACGGCATACACAGCGAAATGAAAACCACAATTGATTATTTTAAAGAAAAAAACCAACACTGTGCTACCAGAGCCAAACATGGGCACTGACAAAAGAACAAGAAAGGAAAATTACCACATGCGAAATGAGATGCCGAGGAAAGCAGTAAATAAAACAAGAAGAGACCATATAAGAAATGAGGAAATTAGAAGAACAGTCGGAACAACACCTGCTATTAGATTTATTGAAAAACAGAGACTCAAATGGTTTGGCCACTTGGTCAGAATGAACCCGAACACACATGTTGCAAGAGCGTACAATCTGAAAATGGAATCATCAAGAGGAAAGGGCAGACCAAGAAACAGATGGGTTGATGGAGTTACAGACATCTTAAAACTCCACAATACCACACCATATCAAGCGACCGAGCGTGCACTATCTGGGAAACCGATCATCAGTTAAACCTGCTACTCCTAGCTGCAAAAAAGCAGAGAAGGACAAAAGAAAGAAAGAAAGAAAATAACATTTAAATGACGGCATTTTAAAGACTTGCATCATACTGGGAGAATATATCGCCGATATATTTATTCATTACGAATGACATCATCAAATTGTGTGTAATATTCTTCAGTAATAATATTCATTACGAATTCAGGCGAAGTGATGTAATCAGGGACATGTCTGGTCAACCACTAGTGACAACTGTTATAAGAAAGAGAAGATGGAGATATGTTGGACACACCTTGAGGAGAAATGATCAAAGAATATCAAAGCAGGCATTGAAGTAGGATGCAAAGGGTTCAAGAAAGAGAGGTCGACCTAAGGAGACCCTGAAGCGAACTTTGCTGAGAGAGGTAGGAAATATCGGTCTCAGTTCCATGGAGGAGATTGAGCGAGCTGCCCAGGATAGAGCGGTATGGAGAAATTACTTGCAGGCCCTATGTAACGTATAACGGTACGAGAGGAATTATTAATTATTATTATTCTTCTGTACTATACGGTTGCGAACTGTGGACAATAAACAAGCAGCAGCTAAGAAACAAGATTAATGTTATCAAGAGACGGTACGGGCATACACACACGAATTGGATGTATTTCATTGCGAGGAATAGATGGGAACAGCCATAAAGCGGCCATAAATTAATTAGAGATAGAAAGAAGGATATTGGAAAATAGAATGAAGCGGAATGTATCATAGGATAAAAGTGTTGACAAGCTTAGTGCAGGGGAAAATCAATAAGGAAATACTGCCATTAGTGGAGAATAGGATTCTCCCGCTCACTCTCTTTAACCTGAGTAGGTGGTTTCTTTTCTCCAATCCTGGTTGTCACAAAGCGTCAGGATAAGAAGAGATTTCTAGAACGGGCTTTTGTGCTCTTCATAGTGTTTTTTGTCGCCTCTGTTATCTCTGAGGTCTGCCCGAGTGGTTACCGGGGTCCAAATTTGGGGTGTAAAGAATAGAACCACTGTTACCTGCCACGCATGTCGTAAGAGGCGACTAAGGAGGTTTGGATGAAATCGGATGCACGTGTCCTAAATGTGTAGAAGTCTATACGTTTAGGGGCCTACCAAACCAATGTGCAACGTTTACACGTTCTTGGCAAAGATCAAACATATCACAAAGAGTGATTAAAATTGGTCGTAAAGAACGAACGCAAAGAAGAAGAAGATCTCTGAGGTCCACCTTTTGCGTTGCCGGCCTTTTGCTTTGTATTCATTGTATCGGAGTAATATTGCTCTTTGAGATGCACTGTCTGTTGGTAATCTGCTTATGTGGTCCAACCATTTAATTTGTTGTTTCTTGATGAAGTCTAGTACTGATGTTGTACCCACTTTTTTCCTGATGTCTTCATTTCTCAACCGGTCTCTTCTTGTTACCCCCAGCATTCTGCACAGACACTTCATCTCTGTCGTGACTAGTTTTCTTCCATCATTTGATGTCAGCGTCCAGGTTTGGCACTGATAGCATACATCAAATGATAGAAGAAAACTAGTAGAGTGTATCACTTTTCGATATTGCACACCCACCACCAAGTGTGGGAGTTCTGGGATCGCTTTCCCACAGTCCCACTTCCTCTAAAAAAATAGTTTAGAGTTCATTTTCAGTTTGGAATATCTTCATTGCGCTCCGGACATTTCCATAAGTTCTACGATCGCCTTCAAAATATCTCCAACATCGTCCAGCGACTGACCGTACCAGTTCGATGTTAATTTGTGAGCTTACTCATACTTCTATTCCCACAAGGTTCCAGTCAAGATCATATCTGACTATGTTGTGAGGTTACCGTATGAGGCTGTGTTCATCCACAGCCAACTCTAGATAACTAGGCCAGACAACTGACTCAGGAATCCCTGACCTAAATCAGAGAGTGGGCTGGAATATATATATATGTTTGATAGAACACTGCAAGCTTTTTACAATTTTACTCAATTCTGTGAGTCTATGGTTATTTATTGGTGAACAATATTCATAATATTGATATTCCTTATTGTTAAACTTAACTTGTTGGATAATATAACTTCGATTTAGCATTTTGTGTTGATTTTAAAATGAATTAGTCTATATACACCAATACTGGAATGCCAGGTCACGTGGTGTTGTTGTGGTCTGATTTCCCGTAATTCTTACCTGAGTCCGAAGGCCCATAAGTTTATAGTTGGCTCTGGCACGTCCCTTCACGTATTTTTCTCTCTCGGCTTCCCACCTCTCCCCCACTCCCAGAAAATCGCAATATTTAATTGTTTTTGACCTGTTTTTCTCCCATACGTATCTATCTGCTACGTTTTGTTGGGTTATCTGACACGGAGTATGCGGCGGAGACATCGGAGATTACTTTTATGTGTTTCTTGTTCCTGGATTCTCGTAAACATAACAAAGTTTTATGATTATGGCCTCTTCTAAATGTCAGGATATGAGAAATAACTCTCAATGTCACTTTCTAGTTATCTCTCTTTGTGTGTTTATTTATTGTTGAGTGTGTCAGTGTAGCGTAGTGATAGTGAATTGGAATGTGTGTACTAAGGTAATGGGGGTCAATTTCTGATACAGTTCATTCTCAAATCTAGTGAGCTAGCTGTAAGTGGGTGACCGTCCGTTTCTAAGTGCGGGATATTCAGAATCTATGGCGAAGCTACAGTATACGTGCTTTGCCGATGAGCATGTCAGCAAGTTGATAGACAATGGGTGCCGGGGGAAGAGAGAAAGCGTGATAAGTCCAGTGATGAGTTTTGTTTATGTGTGCATTGTGCGTGGGTACTTATGTGTGCTTTGTGTAGTTGTTCATATGAGCATAGTGTGTGTTTGCTTATGCGTGCTTTGTGTAGTTGTTCATATGAGCATAGTGTGTGTTTGCTTATGCGTGCTCTGTGCAGTTGTTCATAGGTGCACAGTGTGTGTTTGCTTATGTGTGTCTCTGTGTAGTTGTTCATGTATGCATAGTGTGTGTTTGCTTATGTGTGCAGTGTGTCTGTGTAGTTGTTGATATATGTATAGTGTGTGTCATATGTGTTAAAAAAAATAATGTAGCCTGCGAAAGTTTATGTTTGTAATGCGTGTATGTGTGTTTTTATGCATAGTGAGTGTGCACATCTCTGTATTTGTTTATGTGTGCTGTGTGTTGCACATATAAGACAGTATACAAACATTTTTTATTGTGTTAAGTGTAGGGTATGTTGATCTTGCGTCAAGATGGATTCACCTGAATTCCTCCCTAATTTTTATTCAGGAATATTTGCTCTCTTTCTCACTCTATCTCGTACACTCGCTAACTGAAATGTGATTTTTATGTGTTCATTCGTGAGATCTCAATTTGGCACATCAGTTATCTGTTCATTCCATTTTTATTTCAATTCTCTTAATGTTTGCAGTTTTTATGTTTTTGAGTTGTCATTTATACTTCTGTTTGTGCTAAATGTAATCCTTGTGCTTGTTTGGATGTGATTCTTGGTTATTGTTCGTTATGTCTGATATTTATATTTTACACTGAATTCAGTTCATTTTGTTTTTGGCACAACGTCTTACACTTGTATTTTTTTTGGTTCCCGATCCAGAAGCACTTGAGCTTTTCAGCTCTTCGGCTCGGTGCCATGGACATCGTAACCCTTCGGTTCGGTGCCACGAACACCGTAAATCTGGGGAATCTGTGGCTTTTTCTGCCATCCCGGGGAATTGAACCCGCACACACAGAGGGATAGTCACCCGTAGTCCAACGCGCTACGAACACGCTGGGCAGACGGGCCTTACACTTGTATATGTTACTTGTATCTTCATAATCTTATTTTATACTCTTCATTGTTTTTCTTATCTTCTCTTGACATGTGTATTATAAGACGGGTAGCTTTGATGAATGTTATGGTGCTGTCTAGACATGGGAAGCCGGCTGTGTGTGTGTGGGGGAGCGAAGAATGGTACCACTGCGACCTGCAAGGCATGTACTAAAAGGCGACTGATGTAGGGGCTTAAGGAAGCTGAAAATGAAAATCGTGGCATATCCTAAAGGACGTAGCCATCAACCACAGTAAACGAGTCGTTGATTTTCTAGGCACCACTTAAACGTTCAGTACTCTGCCATTGCTTTCTGAACGGTGAAGTCTATTTTATAAAAATTTCACGGAAACGAATTTGCTTCCAAACTTGGCCACCGTGAGGTTTGAACCAGATACGCTTGGGTTCGTGATCAAGCTCACTACCGCTTGATCTAAGCAAGCTGCCATAGTAAATAAAAAGCATTGCTGAAATCGGATGTGCTGGCCTACTTGTAGGTGCATAACTGACACAACTCACAATAGCTCTTAGGCTCAGATCAGATTGAGTGGTTAACAAGTGGTCAATATGGAGCGTTCAAAGAAGACATGAGAAGCAAGTACCAAGAAGGACAGTCACATCACACTTTTTATTTAAGGTCTTTGTGACTGTGAGATTTAGCTGCTTCTTGCATTCAGATGGTCGTGGGTTCGAGTCCAGACCACACTGTTCTGTTCACGAGTGCATTTTTTCCAGGGACCTCTATGATTGTTGCTGGAGCTACGGAGGTCATGCTTTGTGCAATACTCTCGACATGTGTTGTGTCATTTCTACAGAGAGGAGCCGAAGCCATGTAGTGTAAAACCCGGTGCAATGAAGTCAGTCTTACCACTTTAGACCTTTTAGACGGGGGACTGCCTAGAGTAGTTGATAGTAGCTCGGCCTGCTAGCTGTGAGATGCCTCATAGCTCGGGTTCGAACCTACTGTCCGGCATTTGTTCGAGTCCCTGGTCTTACTCAGGACGATAACGTGAGTACCTCTGAAGTCGGAGAAAATCTGCCTGTATGGCGAGGGAATACTAATTACGAGTACATTGAGCACACGGCTGCCAGTGTAAGTAATTTACAATGTGCACGCTGCTGCCATTGTAAGAAATTGGAAAAACGGATTTTCACGCAAAAATCAGTTTCAGAGATGAAACTTCCTTTGAGTTGAAAGCGGACGAAAAAAAGACCTTTTAGACAATTACATAAGAGTATTTGAGGGAAGATGTCTCAGAAGAATTCTCCTACTGCTGCCTTGTAGTTTGATTGGGGACAATCAAAGGCTAGCGAGCAAACCGTACACAAAACTGGACGGTAGGCAAACCAAGCAGTCCATTAACAAGACAGTAAAGCTGGGCAGATGACGCTCATCAGCCCGGGAGGGCAAGGTCGTCTACGGGTCGCTGCCCTGAAAGAAAATAGCAACCTGCTGCCTTGTGGGTTTTGGCTGGGGACAGCAAAGAGCTAACGGAGAGTGAACCCAGTAAATGCTGCTTGAAATCGAACACGCCGCCGAAGGATAAGCACATGAGCTCCAATAGGTACTGAAGGCCGCGCACGTACATCCGTTCTTGATGTTTGGCTGCTTTTATAATCAAATGATAAAAGTGGCCTAAGAACGATCGCAAGAGAGAGAGAGAAGAATACTCCGAATATGTTGAAATAATAATAATTCATAAGTACGGTTCCAACTTCACTGCAACGGTCACCCCATAATTGCTCCGTTCCTATGCCAATGAAATAAAATGTTAAAATAAAAGAATACTCAATACTGACGTCACCTGACGAACAGGCATCAACAATACCAACGAAAAAATTAAAATGAGATGGAGAGGGCTGTGGCTTAAATAAAAATACAGAAGATCAGACAACCACATACAGAAGATCAAACAACCACATACAGAAGATCAAACAACCACATACAGAAGATCAAACAACCACATGCAGAAGATCAGACAACCACATGCAGATTTGAAATGGAATCTGGGCAGAAAGAGGTGTAGGGGAAGACCTAAATAGAGAAAGAAGAGACGGGAAAGACCTGGAATGAACTAAGTGGACTTGCGCAAGACAGATCTGGTTGAAGGAGATTTGCTGCTGCTATCTTATGTTTCAAGGAGAGTTCTCTGTCATGAAAACTTCACTGAGTTGGATACAAGAGGGTAAGCAAAATCCTGGAAGACCTAAAACAATCTGAAGGAGAACAGTAGAACAGGAATTGAAAGAAATGAATCACAGCTGGAACACAATACAGAGGACGACCAAAAACAGGAATGGTGTGCATTTGTTGCTGCCCTAAGCTCCAGGGGCATCACATGCTAGAGTGATACAGTCTAGTTTCGTTTTAGCAGAAGTATGGAAGCATACAAATCTGAGGAGGTCAGAGTGGATCAGATCACATCAGGAGAAAACTGAGGGAGGCTGCAGTGATACTTGATAAATTGGTGTTTTAGGACAAAGTCACACAGTGGCGGCTCATGATCATTTTTGTTGGTGGGGCCAGACATTTTTCCCCGGATAAATCATGGTTTTTGGATGCTATATTTTAATTTATATTTTATTAATATATATATAATATATAATAATATATATAATATAATATATATTATTAATAAAATAATAAATACACGTTATACATTATTTTTAATTAGATTAATAAGTGAATATGGGCACTATCATCCGAAGACGACGCTGGAGATGGATTGGACATGTGATGCGCATGGAGACTGGCTCCGACATGAAAACTGCACTGAGATGGACTCCAGAGGGTAGGCGAAAGCGTGGAAGACCCAAGACGACCTGGAGGAGAACGATAGAGCAAGAGCTGAAGGAAATGAATCATAGCTGGAACACAATACAGAGGAAGGCCATGAACAGGGAAGAATGATGTACGTTTGTTGCTGCTCTAAACGCCAAAGGCGTAACAGGTTAAAGAGAGAGGAGAGGGATACATTATTTTTGGTGGGGTCAGGCCCCACTGGCCCTTAATGACAAGCCGCCACTGAAGTCACATATGTATGGTATCACATAAGCAAGCAAAATGAATAATCAAGTTATAAAACTAACAATTTTGTAACATTTTCATTAACACACTCCTAAACCAGAGAGCCGCTGTAGCGCAGTTGTTAGTGAACTCGCTTGGCAAGGCTGGTGGTCTGGGTTCAGCTCCCGCAATGTGCGTGGAATTTTTCCCGACCACGACGGCTCTCAGGTCGACCCAGCCTCAACTGGGTACCAGACATGCTCTGGGAAGTAAAGGCGCCCGACATAATGCTGACCACATCACCCATTGTGTGCCGACGGTCAATGAAAAATACAGGCCTAACACTGTATTGACCTATATACCACAAGGTATGAAAGGGTTCCTTTACTTACTTTTACTTTACTCCTAAACCAGCGTTCTATATTTGTACTTTTCTTTTGTTTGTTTTAGGAGCCGTCCCAATTTTCAAAGAGTTTCACTTCTTGACTGAGCCATCATCAGTAGTAGCTGTTGATGGCAGACCTGCAACATTCGATTGTCAAGTACAATTTAATGGAACAGAAAAGCCACATATCAGGTGGATCAGACATGAAGATCAGAAACGTCTCGATGATACCCATAGGAGGTTTGATACTTTTTGTTTTTACAAATTGAACATTTTTATATGATATTGTGTGCTAGAAGAAGAAGAAGAATAGAATGGGGACCTCACCAGAGCTATTGCGCTCATAAACTGCCACAGAGACCTTCGAGAACACTCACGAGGACTTGCAGAGAATTGGGCTCATGTGAGCATCTGGGTACAGGCACTGAGATAATACAGCAACAGACACATTCTGGAAAGTTCCTGTGTTTTGATTGATTGATTGATTGATTGATAGGAGGACCATCCTCATTACACTTTGGTGAGTAATCATGTGGACTACGATCTCTTTATGACAAGGAAGATCTTAGTGACACTGCTCCAAACTCCATAGCACTGGCAATGGTCCTGACGTAATTTTGAAGATGGGGGAAAAAGAGATCAGGTACTAGAGCCAATAGAAGACCAAGAAAAAGATGGATAGACCATATCAAGACCATATCGCACTAAATAAACACGGATATAACACATGACTCATCTGTCCCTGGAACGCAAATTGAAGCTCCCACCCCTATGCTTAAAGACAAGAGTGGGCAACCAATTCCAGCATCCACCTGGGAATAGACAATAGAAAATATTTTGTAGGTTTTTTTTCTTTCTAAAACTTATTTTAATGAATTTTGCCCGGGCAGCTGCTCTTCTTGATTTTGAACTGCCAAGGGATCTTTTATATGCTCCACTTGAACATGGGACCTAGGTTTTATTGTCCATCTTTGATAGGACTAGGAATTTGATCTCACCTACACTGAGATCAGGGGTCTCTGGAAAAATATCCTGATGGCTCTACGAGGGGAGCAAACCAAGTACCTTTGAAAGAAGAGGGAAACACCTTACCTCTACATGCCACAGAGACCTAGGTTTTATTGTCCATCTTTGATAGGACTAGGAATTTGATCTCACCTACACTGAGATCAGGATCTCTGGAAAAATATCCTGATGGCTCTACGAGGAGCAAACCAAGTACCTTTGAAAGAAGAGGGAAACACCTTACCTCTACATGCCACAGAGACCTAGGCTTTATTGTCCATCTTTGATAGGACTAGGAACTTGATCTCACCTACACTGAGATCAGGATCTCTGGAAAAATATCCTGATGGCTCTACGAGGGGGAGCAAACCAAGTACCTTTTGAAAGAAGAGGGAAACACCTTACCTCTACATGCCACAGAGACCACCCCCCAATGCATTCTGGCTGGCACCAGGTCTTCTTCATTTTCTTGCATCTGTTCAGACAACATGTCTGCAGTTGACTTTGTTCGTTGTAATGTTCACAGTAATAGTAATTGCTTTGTCTGTTTTACCATTCTTCTATTAGATTTGATGTGTATTTGCCGTCAGTTACCATTTTCCCACTAATTTCTTTTGTCAGAAACTCTCTTCTTGTGCGTTCTCAGTCCCTGAACATTTCTTGCAGTTTGCACCAATAATTGCCTGTAGCGAGGATTCTAATCTTGTTTACCATCACACCTGCCAGTGGAAAGTTAACTGAAAAATGTTTATGTTTTTTCGCCAGTTAAGTGTCAATCTCAACAATTTACCTGTTCCTTCTTTGAGATGCTCTCATGTTTTATGCATTCTTCTATTTTGATTATAGATTCACCTGTAGATATGGTCACATTTTTGTGTTCATGCCGCTATTTACGTTATATGTACTGTTTTTATGAATGCTGTTTATTGGTTTTTAAGAAGTAACACATTGTTTTGTTATAATGATAAAAATACTTTGCAACTTTTAGGTATCTTTCTTCTACCCGCTCAACATCAACCACTTGTTCAACCACTTTTTGTGGTCTGTATGTCTTCTTTTTCAAACGCTTCATATAAACCCTATTTGGTTAACCACTCTGTGTGATTTGTATGTGATCTCACCAGAGTGGTTACCGCGGCCCAAATTTGGGGTGTAAAGAATAGACCCACTGTTCCCTGCCATGCATGTCGTAAGAGGTGCCTAAGGAGGTTTGATGTAGATTTCAAGCAGGCCTTCGACAAGGTGTGGAAAGACGGTCTTATTGCAAAGTTTAAAAGAAATGGAATCCAAGGCAACATGCAAAGATGGATCCAATCGTTCCTGCACAATAGAAGAACCAGAGTCACACTTGATGGACATCAGAACAAAAAGTCTTACTACGTCAGGGGGTACCTCAGGGAGGAGTTATGTCTCCAACTCTCAACGACCTAGTAAAGAATCTGTCAGCTGGAGTGAAGGCTGCTTTATATGCAGACGATTTAGTACTATGGTGCGCAGACGAACACACAACATCTGCAACTAGTAGAATACAGCGAATTCTGGAATGGGCAGAGAAGTGGTATGTTACAATCAACACAGACAAAATCTCTACAACAAAGTTCTCCCTCTCCTCCAGGGACAAAGCAGCCAACATACACTTTGGAACCACTCCAATACAAGAAGAAAGCAATCCAACTTATCTAGGGATCACATTTGATAAACGACTCACATGGAACAAGCATATAGAAAACACAGAAGGAAAGGCCAGACAAAAAATTGGAATACTCAGAAAACTGGCAGGTACCAACTGGGAAGCTAATGAACACACACTTAAGAAAGTCTACAGCGGAACAATTAGACCCCACCTAGAGTTCGGCTCAACAGCATGGGCTACAGCTGCTAACACACACCTGCAGACATTGGACAGAGTGCAAAATCAAGCACTCAGGATCATCACCGGAGCCATGAAATCTACGCCTATCACAGAGATAAAAAAAACCACTGGAGTACAAGCCCTGACTTGCAGAAGGGAAACCAAAAATATGAACCAGATGGAAAAATACATCAGTATGCCCTTGCATCCATTGAAAGCAAGATTAAATGATCTGGCACTTGGACGACTAAAACGCAGCAGCTTCATCCATCGGGGAAAGCGACTAAAAAGACAGTACCAAGATGACCTCCCAATGCACACAATACCGCTGATACCTAATCTCTACCCTGTCCCCTGGGAACAAGTTAGCAATACAGCAAAAATCATCACAATTAGTGGAATCACAACTGGAGAAATACACAATGACCTGCAGAAGAGAACAGCTACTATGTGCATGATCCAAGAAAACTACTCTAAACAATCATGGATCCACGTCTACACTGATGGATCTGCAACAGATGCAATTAAGAATGGAGGGGCTGGTATCTATATTACATATCCCAACAATCACACCGAAACAAATTACATGCCAACTGGTAAATTTTGTTCAAACTACACCGCAGAGGCTCAAGCACTACTACAGGCCGCAATCATGATCAATAATTCCAACTCTGACTGCCAACAAGTGGTATTTTTCACAAACGCGCTATCTGTTTTGCAAGCCCTACAGAGTAACCATCCATCCCTGAGAAAAGAGCTCAGCAAGATCTCTACCAACAAAAGAGTTACACTTCAGTGGGTACCATCACACTGCGGAGTGCCAGGTAATGAGAAGGCAGACAAACTTGCTAAAAAGGGAGCAGAATGTGAACAAATAGATAATGAAATCACATACTTTGAAAAAAAGAGCTATCGTGGACATTAGAAAAGAACCTAAACCACCCAACGATGACTACCACACACTTGACAGACAAGGACAGACTATCATCTTCCGACTCAGGATAGGTCATAACAGACTGAACAAACACCTACACAGGCTATGATTGTCCCCACCCCCTCTGTGCCCCTGTGTCACTGCTGAACAAACCACAGAACATGTTCTGCAAGACTGCCCCCTGTATGTCCTCCCAAGAAAGGAATGATGACCCTACAACCCAACACTACATTCAAAACTATATGGCACTAGAGATGAGCTTCAGACAACGGTCAACTTCATCATAAGAACGCATCTAACGGTATAATCATCAAATTAGCGATCGCAAAGAAGAAGAAGAAGGAGGTTTGGCTGAAATTGGATGCACATGTCCTAAACGTATACAAGTCTATGAGTTTAGGGGCCTAGCAAGCCAATGTGCAATGTATACACATTCTTGGCAAAGATCAAACATCACAGAATGATTAAAATTGGTCGTAAAGAACGAACGCAAAGAACAAGTATGTGATCTGAACCTAAGAGCGATTGTATGTTGTACCTGTTATGTGTCTACAAGTAGGCCAGCATATCCGATTTCTGCGATGTTTTGCATTTACTAGCTTCATTAGACCCCTACCTCAGTCGCCTCTTACGACATACCTTGTAGGTGGCAGTGGTACTATTCTTTGCTTCTCCCGTTGTCCCGGCACGACTATTCTATATCATCTTCGTATGCCCGACGCCTGCCCAGCATGTTCGTAGCACGTTGACTACGGATGACTATCCCTCTGTGTGTGCGGATGGCAGAAAAAGTCACAGATTCCCCAGATTTACGGTGTTCGTGGCACCGAACCGAAGGGTTACGATGTCCATGGCACCGAGTCAAGAGCTGGAAAGCTCAAGTGCTTCTGGATCGGGAGGAAAAAAAAAACATCTTCGTATCCTGTTTGACACATAATGGTATCCGTAACAGACTTTCATTGTTGTTGTTCTGCTGCCTTTCTACTAATCATTTGCAATGTCAGGCCACAATCTTTCTTCTTCTTCTTCGAATGCTCCATATTCATCACTTGTTAATGACTCTGTGTGATTTGTATGTGATCTGAGCCTAAGAGCGATTGTACATTGTGCCACGATTATGCTTCTACAAGTAGGCCAGCACATTCGATTTCTGTGACACTTTTAGACGAGATTTGGAGGCAGAGATCAACAATATAAAAAAGAGCTGGAGAGAGCTGCAGGAGATAGTTAGAGATAGGAAGACTTTGTATGTGTTGGTTGAGGGCCTATGTCCCAATCCGGTTAAAAGCAAAGAGAGAGAGAGAGAGAGAGGGTAGCTTCTCTAGGTCTCTACCTCAGTCGCCTCTTATGACATGCCTTGTAGGTTGCAGTGGTACTATTCTTTGCTTCCCTTGCAGACCCCTACACCACACAGGCGAATCAATTAAGCAATCAATTACTCAATCAAACAATTAACAAACCATTCAATCAACTGAAAACTTTTGAATTGCTATCACTATCTATGCTTTATATCCTCTTCATATCCCGTGCTACACATACGGGCATCCCCCTAGAGATTTCCATTGTTGCTGTTCTGCTGCCTTTCTAATAATTGTTTCCAATGTCAGACCAGTCTTTCAATTCTCTTTCCACAGCATTCTCCAAGATTTGTTTGAACATCCAAGCCTTTTTTCCCATCGACTGTCCATCTGAGAGCTTTTCTAGGCAGTGCCCCATCCTGCATTTTTTTTTTCGATGCAGAAGATCTTGAGCTTTCAGCTCTTTGGTTTGGTGCAATGGACATCTTAACCCTTCGGTTCGATGCCACGAACACCATAAATCTGTCATAAATCGTCGTCCAACGCTCTACAAACACGCTGGGCAGGCATGCACCCCTTCCTGCATTCAACATATATCACCAATCAACGTCCATATTCTTGTCTAAATGATAGTCTGCAATGATGCACAGTTTGTTTTCAATAAAATTCTCAACACACCTGGACATGCTGGAGTGCAGGATAATGAGCACGCTAGTCACGCTTGCAAATAATTTCCGACTCATGGGAAAAGTATGGACAGAGCCAATATCATCATTGCGGTATGCTCTCAATTATGTGACATGGCAAGTCTCAGACACTGGAACGAGTTCGAGAATTAGGCGTTAAGTTTGGACATGCCAGACAGTGTCGTCTTCGTGGTAAAGAGAAGATATACTAATCAACGTCTCATGGGTACGGTGAGCTAATGGACTTTGGGATGTTTGCTGCAGCGGAGGACAGAGCACGAATGGGAATGCCGAATGTGCGATGGTGTCGATCAAATAACATAAGTTTGTTCGTTTCAAAAGTTATTCATTTGCTATCATATTTGGACTGAAAATTAGCAGAATTATTCTTAAAACATTTTTTGGGGAATGTCTCCAACTTGTGTATCATGAGACTCATTTTCCAGCACTCATTACTGTATAATAACACTTCCAGGGGGTCACTGATAGCAAAGCTGATAATACTCTATCTATTCACAAAATAGATGAGACTGCAACAAGGCTTATATCAGCGAGACAGGCAAGAGGCTCAGTCACCGATTCGCCCAACACTTGCGCGACATACGCCAATGCTCTGTGACCCCTGTAGCCACCCATTTCAATGATACTGGCCATTTAGGAGCTCACGATGTCCAGGTCACAGCTATCTGATCATGTTCCTCGGATGATCGCAGTCAATTTGCTCTGGAGAATCGGTTGATTTCTTTGTATGGTACCTTGCGATCACGTGGGCTCAACATATTACATTCCAATGCTTCTTCGTACTTTCTCTTCCCATGCCTTGTAATCTATATGGGTATATGTTGCATGTATTCAAGTTATATATTTACTAGAATTTTCATTGTTTCTTTTCCGTTCTATTTCTAGTTTTTATGTGTGTTTTTGTGTTACATTTATTTCGTTATTCGTTTTATTCCCAGATTTTCATTAGAAACGTTTGCATTTGGTCGTCCATTTGTTTTTTTAAATTTGTCACTCCTGTTGTTCGCTTGCTTGATAAAGGCCTTGTTGGTCAAACGTTGCTGTATTTTGTCATTGTTTTTGTAATTTATAAAACTACAGTATTTTGTGATTACGTGTAATACTCTATGCCAGCGTTTCCCAAACTGGGTTCCGCAAGGTACCCACATGGGGTCCACAAGGTACTCACAGGGGGTCGCTGATAGCAAAGCTGATAATACTCTATGCCAGAGTTTCCCAAACTGGGTTCCGCAAGGTACTCACATGGGGTCCACAATGTGCTCACAAGGGGTCCGCAAGTGCTTGAAAAAATATTATGATCTTTGACATTTCAAACCAGAAAAATAAAGTTTAAAAACATGTAAAAACAAGCAGCGGTAAACTATTTCCGCTGCAAAATCAAAGGACCCGGACCAGACCAGAGTCTAAATTTCTGACAGGATAAAAGGAAGATCATTTGAAGTTTCCAGCAGTCTGAGAAATTGGAGCCAGCTTGACATGGTGTGGTGTAATAATAACTCCATCGCTAGAAGATTTTCATATATATAAACGTTTAGGTGTCTGTGGCAGCATAATGTATTTAAAAGAGGGTCCACTGTAATACAGAGTTTGAGAACCGCTGTTCTATGCTAGCAACCACATGTTGTGAAAATTTCCGGAGCCGAGGCCTGCTTGGTCAAAAATTTCACTGTGCATGGTTGGACAACAGGAAATCCTTATCTTTCTCTTAGGAATCTAAGTTATAAGTACTTCTGAAGTTTTTGTAAGGCTCTCTTGAATAATGAGGGAAACTAGTGATAAGGGAAACAAGCCTTCATGCAACAATCGGTTAGAGACGCCAAATTAGACGACATGACTAAGCCTGAACTCATCTTCTTCTTTTGTTGTCACACTGTTACCGGGTCATTGCCCAGTGTATTGATTTTCTGTTTTTGTCTAGTGATTCTCTAGTAGCTTGAGTGATAGATATTTTAGGCTTTTTGACAGGATTCTGGTATAAAGGAACCCTTTCATACCTCGTGGTATATAGGTCAATACAGTGTTAGGCCTGTATTTTCATTGACCGTCGGCACACAATGGGTGATGTGGTCAGCATCACGCCGCCGCCTTTACTTTCCCAGAGCATGTCTGGTACCCAGTTGAGGCTGGGTCGACCTGAGAGCGGTCGGGAAAATTCCACTCGCATTGCGGAGCTGAACCCAGACCACCAGCCTTGCGAAGCGAGTTCACTAACAACTACGCTACAGCGGCTCTCAGGATTCTGCTATTCATCTAACCATCTTCTTCGTGGTCTTTACTCTCGTCTACTTTCCTGATGTACTGTTGTAGAAGTCTCTGTGTACAGTGGACTAATTCAAGCAAGGTTCTGTCCCAACTTTCTTTCCTGAATTCATAGATGACAGAAAATGACCAATGTATTATTGTGCAATATCTGGCTTCCTAATATATGTTTCTGTATATAACAAAGGATGAGAGCCGCGGTAGCGTAGTTGTTAGTGAACTCGCTTCAAGGCTGGTGGTCTGGGTTCAACTCCCGCAGTGTGCGTGGAATTTTCCCGACCGCGACGGCTCTCAGGTTTACCCAGCCTCAACTGGGTACCAGACATGCTCTGGGAAAGTAAAGGCGGCCGGTCTGATTCTGACCACATCACCCATCGTGTGTTAACAGTCAATGAAAAATACAGGCCTAACACTATATTGACCTATATAGCACAAGGTATGAAAGGGTTCCTTTAATTTTTACTTTATATAATAAAGGAACGAGGAACTCAGAGAAAGAACTAAGCAGGTACCAGTGGAGAAAGAGCTAAGGAAGAGATGCTGGTGATGGATAGGACATACATTGAGAAGACTGACTGGAAGCATAGCAAGACAGACACTGTTTTAGAAACCTCAGGGAAAGAGGAGTAGAGGGAGGGCCTAGAAATACATGGAGAAGGGAGCTGGAGGCTGATATTAAAAGGATAGGTCAAACTTGGAAGGGATGGCAAGAGAGGGGAAGAGCTGGAAGAAGTTTGTTGAAGACATGTGCTCCGTTGAGAGTTGAAATGTGAAGAAGAAATAAAAGAGGGTCTACTGCATAAGTATTGATCTCATCGTACCGGGTTTTACTCAATATGGCTCAGTCCCTCTCCGCAGAAATGACGTGCTATCTGCTGAGAGTATTGCACAAAGCACAGACTTCATAGCTTCTGCACAACAACCCTAGGGTCTCTGAAAAAAAATACACTCGGTTAACAGAACGCTGCGGTCCAGGTTCGAACCCACAACATTCAGAACGCAAGACATGGGCGTAACCACTTGCCACAAAGACCCCCACTTGTTTTTATATCGCTCATGTGGTGTTGGGGCTCTCAAGGGGAGCAAAGAATAGTAACATTGCGATCTCCAAGGCATGTCGTAAAAAGCGACTGAAGTAGGGCCTAGGAAGCTACCCTAGTAAATAAAAAAATGTTGCAGAAATCGGATGTGTAAGCGCATAACTGGCACAACATACAACTGCTCTTTGGCTCGGATCACACACAAATCACAGAGTGGTTAACAAGTGGTCAATATGGAGCATTCAAAGAAGAAGGAGAACAGGGATTTACTCCATATGGCTCGGTCCCTCTCCGCAGAAATGTCGCAATCTGCTGAGGGTATTGCACAAAGCACAAACTCCATAGCCCCTGCACAACAACCCTTGGGTCTCGGAAAAAATACACCCGTTAACAGAATGCCACAGTCCAGATTCAAACCCACAGGAACACATGGCATGGGCGTATCCACAGAGACTCCTGATTGTTTCTCTATAGCTAAGTGATAGTGTGGTCGGTTTCAGCACCAGTGTATGAAGCTGGCACCTTCAAGCTAGTTGAAAGAGACTGAACTTTTTTTAGAAGAACTCTAGATGCATAGACATCGATTGTAATATTTTTTATCTTTGTTTCTTCTTTCAGATATGTATTCTCTAATGGGTCCCTCCATTTCATGTCAGTCATTAACTCATTGTCCGGGGAGTCAGACCAGGGTCACTACCAGTGTACAGCAACCATTGCTGGTATTGGTACCATTGTCAGTCGGAGAGCACAGCTGAAAGTTGCTTGTAAGTAAACAAATACAATGTTAAGATGTCCGAGTGTATCAGTGGTTCTTTAACATTTTTTTTAAGCTGCCGCAGATCCTCCTTCAAGATAAATCAAGACTCGCTTGCTGATGCAGCGCGCCTCTCCCTTGAAGATGAGGCAAGACTTCCCAATGCTGACACAGCCCCCATTGAAGATGAGGGACAACTCCCATGCTGGCACAGCCACCCTTGAAGATGGGGGCAAGACTCCCGCGCTGGCACAGCCACCCTTGAAGATGGGGGCAAGACTCACACGTCAGCCCCATTTTTCATCATTTTCCTCCCTCGGATTGCTTGAAGATGTGGTAAAACTCCCACGTCTGCTCCCTGTTTGAACATCTCCCCCTCCAATTGCTTGAAGATGAGGTCAAACTCCCACGTCCCGCTCCTGTTTGATCATCTCCTCCAATTGCTTGAAGAGTAAAACAGATGTTGTCTTCTATCGTTTGATGTCACCGACTAGTTTTGGCACCGATAGTATAATGTTGGGAGAAAGATTGTGTTGTACGATGCTATTTTAGTGTTCATGGTGTGACATATTTGCAGTTTTAAAGCGGTGCCATTTGTCCTATGATTTCTTCTTCGTCATCGAACGCTCCATATCAACCACTTGTTAACCACTCTGTGTGATTTGTATGTGATCTGAGCCTAAGAGCGATTGTGTGTTGTGCCAGTTATGCGCCTACAACTAGGCCAGCACATCCGATTTCTGCTATGCTTTTTATTTACTAGGTAGCTTCCCTAGGTCCTACATCAGTCGCCTCTTACGATATGCCTTGTAGGTCACAGTGGTACTATTCTTTCCCTCCTCTTGCAGCCCCGGCAGCACACAGACTGTCCTATGATTTGATTTGATTTATTAGATCTATGTTGGATTTCGCTAGTTATTCCGTTTGATGAAAAAATGCTCCCTAGCTATATACAGTCTTTAACTATTTTTCATTGCTGTTTCTTGATAAAGGACTTTGTAATCAAGAATCGTTCAAACACTTGCATCATTGTATTGAACATTTTACT
This sequence comes from Arion vulgaris, assembly GCA_020796225.1. Lineage (NCBI taxonomy): Eukaryota > Metazoa > Mollusca > Gastropoda > Stylommatophora > Arionidae > Arion > Arion vulgaris. The sequence goes on along the minus strand of CM036777.1, from coordinate 5,443,065 downwards.
TTTATATAAAATTGCATTATATTGTAATTTCTACTAGTTGGGACAGTCAACACCACTGTTGTCACACAAAGAGATACCTCTAACAACTAAAGCAAATCTCATAAGAACGATTTTCTGGCAAACACTATGTTTAAAGGGTTTAAAGCCGAAGGATTGACTTCATCGCACCGGTTTTTAACACCATATGGCTCGGTCCCTCTCCGCAGAAATGGCACGCCACCTGCCAAAAGTATTGCACAAAGCACAAACTCTGTAGCTCCGGCAACAATCCTAGGGTCTCTGGATAAAACTGCACTCGTGAACAGAAGGCTGTGGTCCTTCTGGGTAGATAACACTATGTTACCAGTGTCAAACATGGCCAATAACAGCAGCTAATGAGCGGAAAATCATAACGACAGAGATGAGGTGTCTTAGAAGAGCTGCAGGTGTGACAATAAGAGACAAAATTAGAAATGAAGAAATCAGAAGGAGACTGGATGTGAAACCAGTTATGCAATTCATAAAAGAACAACAGATTAAATGGTTTGGACACCGGACCAGAATGCCCTGGTATCGCCTACCACAGAGAGCCACACAGAAAAAGTATAATGAGTACAAGGCAAGAGGAAAACCACGCAAAATATGGAGCGACGGCATCAAGAACAGCCTTACGAACATGAATATCAGCTTACAAAGTGCCTTAAAAAGCACACACAAGATCACTATGTTTCACCCCCAATACTTCCATAAAGAAGTAAATGGTGGAAGAGAAGAAGAGACAGTATTCCAATTTCCATTGTACAGTGAAACCTCAATTGACCGTCACTCTGTGAACCGTCAATTTCTGTTATCTGTCAGCATCTAAAAAAATGATATCATATTACATAGACTGGTTTGAAATACAAGAGGAGACAAATGCAACACAGATCCTACTTCTGTGTAAGATACATAACATCGCCACGCAGAAAGCCTCAAAGACACAGAAGGAAATGACAGATTATTTTAAAGCAATCTAGGTTTATAGTATTACAATATATTTCTGTTCATTACTAGTCTTATATTGAAGTTTATATTGATCGCTTTGTCAAATTCAATACAATATGAATGTATTATTCACTTTAAAAGGATTCTATTTGTATTTTCGTTCCAAGCCCGCAGTGAAATCATGTTGCTGTAATTATGTGTTAAGAGATTTCTGTTATCCGTCTATTCTAGTGTTTCCCAAACTGGGGCTCATGGACCCTTGGGGATCTTCGAGGTACTCACAGAGGGTCCTCAAACACTGGAAGAAATATTATTATCTTTGACATTTCAAACAGAAAAATAGATTTTAAAAACATATATGAAAATTGTGGTAAACTAGTTCCACTGCGAAATCAAAGGACCCGGACCAGACCAGAGTCTAAATGTCTGACAGGACAAATTGAAAGATAATTCAAAGTTTCCCGCAGTCTGAGAAATTGGAGCAATCTTGACCGTTGGTGTGGTATAATAATAACTCCATCACTAGAAGATTTTCATATATAGAAACATTTGGGGGTCAGTGGTAGCAAAATGTATTTAAAAAGGGGTCTTTGGTAATGCAAAGTTTGAGAACCGCTGATCTATTCGGTTATCCGACACAGCCTGATCCGGACGGTGACAGTTAATCAAGGTATAAATATATTATCATCATATATACTAGTTTTGTCTACTTTTCATTGTACTCAGTTCTTGACTTGTTTTTTATAAATTATAAATTGTTTTTGTTTTGATCTGTAGACCTTCCCAAACATTTTGAAGCGGAACCAGAAGACTTATTCCTGGCCCCAGGGGACACTGCAGCATTTGAATGTTTAATTCACGGGGAACCCAGGGCAGCAATTAGTTGGTATAAGGGATCTCTGAGACTTATGCCAGGACCGAATATGAAAGTTTATCCAACAGGTAAATTTATAATAAAATATAGATTGATTAGGTGCAGAGCACGAGGCACGCCAAGAACAAGATGGATAGATAACATCTCAGAGTTCCCTGCAAAAGCATGGACTGGCAACGCAGCGCAACACACCTGGTACAAGACAGAAAACTAACTCTCTCCGCAACGCTTCACGGCAAATGTAATTAAGATAAGATAAGATAGATTGATTGAGGGAGATTGTAGTAAATGTATGTGAATGGATAACCTAAGGGAGATGGCAGGGAAACTGGGTAATTGGATGTGAATGGATAGTCTGAGGGAGATTGTCGTAAAACTGGGTACTTGTAGATGAATGGATAAACTGAGGGAGATGGCAGTAAAACTGGGTAGTTGGAGGGAATGAATAAATAACTTGAGGAAGATGGCAGTGAAACTGGGTAGTTGGATGTGAATGAATAAATAACCTGAGGGAGATGGCATTAAAACTGGGTAGTTGGATGGGAATGAATAAATAACTTGAGGGAGATGGCATTAAAACTGGGTACTTGTGAATGGATAACTCGAGGGAGATTGCATTAACTCCTTGTGGACCAAATGCCACAGTACATGGCTTTGGGTTGGACACATTTTTACCTGGAGGCACACTCAAGTGATTTTTTTGTTGTTGATTTTTTTTGTTCTAAAATCAAATGTCTTGTAAAAAAAAAAATAGCTTTTGCCCTGGTCTACTCAAGAGTTAAAACTTGATATCTTTGAGTTTCCGCACACCGCCTTACCTTTGAAATATTGATATCATGTAAGTTGGGCTACCAACATACGGTTATATTCCCCACATAATGATTTGATGTGAATGATATTTGACTGTTGTAAACTGAATTACACAGGCTTACTAGAGATTGGTCCACTGTCACCTTCTGATTATGGCACCTATGCTTGTGAAGCTGAAGTTCCTGGCAAGTCGAGGACCAGCAGGATGGCAACACTGTCACAGGCATCTGCTAATGGTATGTTGATGTTTTGTTATGTGATGTTATTTAACAAGGCAATGGAAAAACGTATGTGTGCTTTTGAATATAAGTGTAACAGAAGAGTCATTTGTATATTATGGACAGAGAAGAGAACAAATAGATCTATCCAGAAGGAATTCAAAATTAAAGAAAACTGGCTGATGCTACATATAAAAAAGAGAAAATTGAAGTATTTTGGACATATAAAAGACATGAAGGGCTGGAGAAGACCATCATGGAAGGAGGCATACCAGCAAAGAGAAGAAGAGGAAGACCACGGAGAAGATGGACTCAGAATATATCTGATGGTTTTTAAGCATGATGGCTGCAGAGGCGGGACCTACGCGAGAGAAATTCGGAGGACTGTTGGGGTGGCAAAGCTATTTGATAATGATAATGTTAATTAAGTAAGCTCAATTGTCTTCTTTTTCTTTTCTGCAACCATGTTTAGCCTCACAGCGTCAGGATAAGAAGAGATTTCTAGAACAGGCTTTTGTGTGCGCTTCTCTAATCATATTTAGCCTCACAGCGTCAGGATAAGAAGAGATTTCTAGAACAGGCTTTTGTGTGCGCTTCTCTAATCATATTTAGCCTCACAGCGTCAGGATAAGAAGAGATTTCTAGAACAGGCTTTGTGTGCGCTTCTCTAATCATATTTAGCCTCACAGCGTCAGGATAAGAAGAGATTTATAGAACAGGCTTTTGTGTGCGCTTCTCTAATCATATTTAGCCTCACAGCGTCAGGATAAGAAGAGATTTCTAGAACAGGCTTTTGTGTGCGCTTCTCTAATCATATTTAGCCTCACAGCGTCAGGATAAGTAGAAATTTCTAGAACAGGCTTTTGTGTGCGCTTCTCTAATCATATTTAGCCTCACAGCGTCAGGATAAGAAGAGATTTCTAGAACAGGCTTTTGTGTGCGCTCTCTAATCATATTTAGCCTCACAGCGTCAGGATAAGTAGAGATTTCTAGAACAGGCTTTTGTGTGCGCTTCTCTAATCATATTTAGCCTCACAGCGTCAGGATAAGTAGAGATTTCTAGAACAGGCTTTTGTGTGCGCTTCTCTAATCATATTTAGCCTCACAGCGTCAGGATAAGAAGAGATTTCTAGAACAGGCTTTTGTGTGCGCTTCTCTAATCATATTTAGCCTCACAGCGTCAGGATAAGAAGAGATTTCTAGAACAGGCTTTTGTGTGCGCTTCTCTAATCATATTTAGCCTCACAGCGTCAGGATAAGAAGAGATTTCTAGAACAGGCTTTTGTGTGCGCTTCTCTAATCATATTTAGCCTCACAGCGTCAGGATAAGAAGAGATTTCTAGAACAGGCTTTTGTGTGCGCTTCTCTAATCATATTTAGCCTCACAGCGTCAGGATAAGAAGAGATTTCTAGAACTTTTGTGTGCGCTTCATAAATAGTGTTTTTCGCCATCCGTTATCTTTGATTGATTCATTGATCATTATCAAGGTGCGTATCCTTTATAGGACGTTGCTATCTTTGCAGCACATCTGAAATTCACTCTGTCTCTTGCCAGTTCACCCACTTTGTCGATGGTCACATTCATGGTTTCTTTAATATCTTGTAGCCATCTTCTTCTTGGTCTGCCTCTGCGTCCTGGGACCCTGCCCTCTAGTATTGTTCTTTCCAGGCCATCGTGACGCTGATAGTGATTCATTCATATGACCATTATTATTACACTTCGGTGATTAAGCTGTATGTTGCCACAAACCATAAATGATCTACCTATTATAAATGGATTTTTATTTCAGACGCAAAACTGCGAGGTGCACCAAAGTTTATTATGACGCCGCGTAACGAGAGAATTGTGAAAGGGGAGACAATCTTCCTACATTGTGTAGCGTTTGGAAGAGATGGCGAAGGCAGGCCACCCATCATCTCATGGCTGAAAGATGGAAGCACAATTGTCTTAGGGTGAGTACTGTACGTTTGTATAGATAAGTTTACTAGACACACATTTTTGTTTAAGTGTAACCAGTGGGTGTGTTTTGTAACCAGTGGGTGTGTCATGTAACCAGTGGGTGTTTTGTAACCAGTGGAAGTGTCATGTAACCAGTGAGTGTGTCATGTAACAATGGGCATGTTGCGTAACAGTGTGCGTGTCGTGTAACCAATGGGAATGTTGTGTAACCAATGGGAATGTTGTGTAACCAATGGGCGTGTCTTGTAACAAATGGGCGTGTCTTGTAACAAATGGGCGTCTCTTGTAACAGATGGGAATGTCTTGTAACCAATGGGCATGTCTTGTAACAGATGGGAATGTCTTGTAACAGATGGGAATGTCTTGTAACCAATGTGCATGTCTTGTAACAAATGGGATTGTCTTGTAACCAATGTGCATGTCTTGTAACAGATGGGAATGTCTTGTAACCAATGTGCATGTCTTGTAACAGATGGGAATGTCTTGTAACCAATGTGCATGTCTTGTAACAGATGGGAATGTCTTGTAACCAATGTGCATGTCTTGTAACAGATGGGAATGTCTTGTAACCAATGGATGTGTCTTCTAACCACTGGTCATGTCTTATAAACAATGGACGTGTCTTATAACCAATGGGCGTGATGTGTAACCAATGGGCATGTCTTGTAAAGTTTTGCCTGCTGATTCGAATTGTATCTAAAATTATTTTTCTGTCCCAAAAAGTTCCCCTAGAAAAGCTGTGTGTGACAGGTTGTGACACAGGAACACTGCTACTGAAATAGGAGAGAGAGCAGGTGTCCGTGAGTGGTTGCAAAATATGATGTAATAACTAGTGATTGATTGATTGATTGATAGGACAATCATCATTGCACTTCGGTGAGTAACCATGTGTGCTCCGATCTCTATCATACACATGAAGATCTCAGCTGCAGTGCACAAACACCATAGCAAGACGAGAGTCCGTGATGTAATTTTGAAGATGGTGAAGATATTTTGGTAGAAATTTTATATTTAGTCTTTTCTAATGAATTTTGTCCCAGCAGCAACTTTCCAGCCTGCTCTTCTCGATTTTGAACTGTCAATGGTTCTTTTACATGCTCAAATCAAACATGGGACCTACATTTTATCGTCCATCTCTGATAGGTCTAGGAACTCGATCTGACCTACACTGAGATCAGGGGTCTCTGGAAAAATATCCAGACGGCTCCACGAGGGCGTGAACCTGGTACCTTTGGAACGAGACGATCACCTAGCCTCTACGTCACACAGAGACCCCCAAATAACTAGTCGTTGACCATTGCGACAGCTTCCTGTAGTCTTGCGACAGCTTTCTGTAGTCTTCCTACAGGAGAAGTAGAGTTCTGAAATAGCGTCTAGTCATTGAAAGATGCCTCACAAGTTCAGCAATTATGCTAACGTGTTTTGTTTTGTTACGTATTTATCGAAAAAGACCACAGATAAATCCATACAATACATTAATAATACATCCGGCATACTAAAAACCTTTCTGTTTAAGCAGTGTCAGTGTAACGTTTTTTCCATTTCTATTCTCTCTAAACCACAGTATCGTTTAACGTGACTGAAATATTTCATCTTCCGGGACATGATATTGTTTATGAGCCAATGCTTCACGATATGCAAGTCTTGTAGTATGTCCTTGTTTTATTTCTTCTCTCTCCAGAGTATTCTATAAATTTTTCTTGATCACCGTATTTCGAACAATTTGATTTTGTTCCTCGACGCCAGTGTTAATGTCCACGTCTCTCAACCCATATATTGCAGCAGGAAATATGCATGTTCTCATAAGTCTAAACTTTTTTTCTAGATTAGATAAATGTGTTTTATTCCTTATTTCAAAATGAGAAGTGATTGAGTCATCATCATCATCATCAAGTGCCACGCCGGAGATTCCTAGTCCTATTGGAGATGAACGGTAAAGCGTAGGTCCTATGTTCAATTTGAGCATGTAAAAAACACTTGGCAGTTCAAAATCGAGAAGAGCAGACTGAAAAACTGCTGTTCGGGAAAATTGGTTAAAAAAAGGGTTTAAAAATAAAATTCCTACAAAAATATCTTCACCATCTTCAAAATTACACTTGGGACCCTTGTGGGTGCTATGAAGTTTATACACTGCAGCTAAGATCTTCCTGTGTAAGTAAGAGATTGGAGCATATATGGTTACTCACCGAAGTGCAATGATGATGGTCATATCAATCACTTTAATGATCAAGTAACATAAATCCGTCAATGCTGGTTCCAAGCCCGGATGAAAAAGGAGGAGGACTTGTATATGAGGCCAGCTACCTCACCACAAAAAACATAACGAGCTAGAGAAACTTGCAAGAAAGGATGCCAGGACGACCTAAGGAGACCCTGAACGAACTTTGCTGAGAGAGGCAAGAAATATCGGTCTCAGGTCCATGGAGGAGATTGAGCAAGTTGCCCAGATAGGGCGGGGCGGTATGGAGAAATTGCTTGCAGGTCCTATGTAATGTATAACAGTACGAGAGGAATTATTATTATTAATGTTACATATTGTTTTCATTAACAGAAAGAATAGCACACACGTTCAAGTCATTGGTGCAGGGACACTGGTCATCACTGATGTGGTTGAAAGTGATGCAGGCGTGTACACATGTCGAGCTGTCAATCTGGAGGATTCTGTTGATGCAGATGCAGCCTTGATGGTGCTAGGTGAGACTTCCTTCCTCCTTCCTTCTTCTTTGCGTGTTCTTCGACCAATTTTAATCACTCTTTGTGATATGCTTGATCTTTGCCAAGAACGTGTTTACGTTGCACATTGGTTTGGTAGGCCCCTAAACGCATAGACTTCTACACGTTTAGGACACGTGCATCCGATTTCAGCCAAACCTGCTTAGTCGCCTCTTACGACATGCGTGGCAGGTAACAGTGGTTCTATTCTTTACACCCCAAATATGGGCCCTGGTAACCACTCGGGCGGCTAGGTGAGACAATATTGGTTGTTTTGTCCATCAATGATGCCAGTCATATGCCGAAGCTCGAATGTGCTGGGTTAGTTATTAGTTAATGTTGACTAAACTGATGTCATTGCACTCCGGGGAGACCCATAGGTGCTTAGTCTCCCCCAACAGATACCAAGAGTTTGCATATAGATGCTTCCGGTGGCTCAGGTTTTTTTTTCTTTCCCGATCCAGAAGCTCTTGAGATTTTCAGCTCTTCGGCTCGGTGCCATGGACATCGTAACCCTTCGGTTCGGTGCCACGAACACCGTAAATCTGGGGAATCTGTGGCTTTTTCTGCCGTCCTGCGGAATTGAACCCGCACACACAGAGGGATAGTCACCCGTAGTCCAACGTGCTACCACTCTGTCCTTCAGACATCCAGTTCTACCCAAATAACGGGTAACTTCAAACTGCTTAAATCTGTGGATCGAATCAACATGTATCTTAGTGTCTTCATCCAAGAGACAGTCGCGAAGATACCGAAGATCGCCCCCCTTATCCATCTTCAACTCCCCAACAATCGATGCTGTTGATGCAAGCCTGTCCACTCTCTCATTACCGTAAACACCCGCATGCCCAGAACAGTATATCCACGTAAGCCTCTGGAAGTTAAAAACTTCTATAGACAACATCCACTCATACCGAAACCTGCTCTTTAGAAATCCTGCTGGGTTAGAAAAGTGTAAATATCTTAACTGTTATCGCCACACTGTAAACTAGCCGCAAAACATGCTCCTGTTATTTTGGTTAAAAATCACATACAGACTACATACTCCTGTTCTTAGGGGGTCTCTGTGGCTAAGTGGTTAAGCCCTTTGCCTTGTGAGTCGAAGGTCGTGGGTTCGAGTCCGGACCGCACCCTTCTGTTCACGAGTGCAGTTTTTCCAGAGATCCCTAGGATTGTTGCTGGAGCTACGGAGTTTGTGCTTGCGCAATACTCTCGGCAGGTGGCATGCCATTTCTGCGAAGAGGGACTGAGCCGTATGGGGTAAAACCTGGTGCAGTGAAGTCAATCTTTCGGCTTTTAAACCCTTTTTATACTCCTGTTCTGTCAGTCAAACACCACATACAGGACACATGCTCCTGTTCTGTCAGTCAAACACCACATACAGGACACATACTCCTGTTCTGTCAGTCAAACACAACATACTCCTGTTTTATCAGTCAAGAACCACATACAGGCCACAAAAAAGGACCAACATGAGGTGTTGAGAACGAATGCAGAAGAAGCCATAGGTTAATGAAAATCAAAGCATATCTTTGGGATTCTTTTTTCTTCTTCTTTTAGAAGTCTGTATATTTCAGAGTTTTTGTTTTATAGACTATTACATACTGAATTTATAAATAATGTGAACATTTTTAATTGCTCTAAATGACTGATATAATGGAATTCTTTTTCGAAATAACACAATTGTCACAAAATTTCCGACTCTCAGTTGATGCTTTGGAACATCTAGAATGGGAGGTTGCGGTATGAGCGGGTGTCATCTATAGAGGTTTCTAACCTCCAGAGACTCAAGTGGATCTACTGTCCTAGCCATACGGGTGTTCACAGCAATGGGAGAGCGGTTATGCTTAAATTGAAAACATCGATTTTTGGGGAGTTTAGGATGGATAAGGGAGATGTTCTTTGGTCTCTTAGTGACCTACTGTTCGATAAATAATAATAATTCCTCTCGTACCGTTATACGTTACATAGAGCATGCGAGCAATTTATCCATACCACTCTATCCTGGGCAATTCGCTCAATCTCCACCATGGAACTGAGACCGATATTTCTTGCCTATCTCAGCAAAGTTCATTTCAGGGTCTCCTTAGGTCGTCCTCTCTTTCTTGAACCCTTTGCATCCCATTTCAATGCCTGCTTTGATATTCGTTGATCATTTCTTCTCAAGGTGTGTCGAGCATATCTCCATCTTCTCCTTCTTATAATAGTTGTTACAAGTGGTTGACCAGACATTTCTCTGATTTCATCACTTCTCCTGAATTTGTTCCATTTTATGTTCATTATTTTTCGCAGATATCTATTTTCAAATGCATTCAACTTACTTTCTATATCTTTAGTCATTTTCCAATTCCAGTGTTTGAAAACACATTTTAAAATGTTCACATTCCTAATGAAACTTTGTATAAATATATATTAAAATGAGTCCCATATGAATCTTTTTCTGTTTTCAGTGCCGCCTGTGTTTACAGATAAACCTCTGAATAAATTTGCACACACTCAGTCTGATGTCACACTTGAATGTGAAGCTCATGGCATCCCTCGGCCAGTCATTACATGGATGCGTAATGGAGATGTTCTTAAACCGAGCGACTATTTTAAAATACTGTCCAAAGGAAGCTTAAAGATTCTGGGCCTGGTCAGTTCTGATGATGGAATGTACCAATGTTTTGCTGAAAATGAGCTCGGAGATGCACAGGCTAGTGCTCAGCTGGTGATTTTAAGTGAAGGTGAGTCTGAGAATAAAAGCAAGAAAACAACATTTGATTTTCATTCAATGTTGGTATACCAGGGTGCCCGTGTGGTGCCAGGGCCCGCAAAGGAAGCAAAGAATAGTACCACTGCAACCTACAATGCATGTCGTAAGAGGTGACTGATGTAGCCGCTAGGGATGCTACCCTAGTAAATAAATAGCAGCGCAGAGATCGGATGTGCTGGCCTACTTGTAGGCAGATAACTGGCACAACGTACAATCGCTCTTGGGCTCAGATCAGGTACAAATCACGCATAGTGGTTGATGTGGAGCGTTCGAAGAAGAAGATATACCAGTAGTTATGATGTTAGTTCTGTATTTTTCTTTGACTAAATGTTTACAATGAGTGACATGGTCTACACCAGCAACTGATATTTTCATTGATAGGACCATCATCATCGTATTTTGGTGAGTAACGATGAGTAACGATGAGTAACGATGAGTAACGAAAAAGAGCAATGTTCAACACAATCTTTCTCCCACATTATGTTACCAGTGCCAAACCTGGACGCTGACAACAAACGATAGAAGAAAACTAGTCACAACAGAGATGAAGTGTCTACGAGAATGCTGGGTGTAACAAGAAGAGACCGGTTGAGAAATGAAGACATCAGGAAAAAAGTGGGTACAACATCAGTACTAGACTTCATCAAGAAACAACAAATTAAATGGTTCGGTCACGTAAGCAGATTACCATCAGACAGTGCACCCCAAAGAGCAATGCTGCTCCGATACAATGGGTACAAAGCAAAAGGCCGGCCACGCAAAGGTGGACCTCAGAGATAACAGAGGCGACGAAAGAGACTATCTACGAAGCGCATACTAGGGCCCGTTTTAGAAATCTCTTCCTGACCTGACGCTGTGAGGCATACAGGATTCGAGAAAGAAGAAGAAGAAGAAGAACGATGTGTGCAAACAACATGAGTGCCTAGAGAAAATAATTTTGGAAGGAATGAAGCCTGGAAGAAGAAAAGAGAGGAAGACCTAGAAGACAATGGGTGCAAGATGTTATTGACGATCTGAGAATGACTGCTGCTGATGCTGGTCAACTTGCACAGAATAGAGAGATTTTCAGGACTGCTGTTATGTGAGCCAAGTTCTGAAAGGGACAAGCTACTTGATGTGTTGTCGTCGTGATGATTTGCCAGACAGTGTCGTCTTCATGGTATAGAGAGAAGATATAGTAATATAGTAATCAACTTCTCATGGGTACGGTGAGTAAATGTTTTTTAGGATGGCTGCTGCTGCAGCTACAAACACGCTGGACAGGCAGGCATTTTCAAAAATATATACCAGATTACCTCCATTGATAGGCCGCTTTTATTTTGAACACCCTGTAGAAAGACTTGTACAAATGAAACAACTCGAATGGTGCAGTGTAGGGCAAAATGCGTTCAACAGAAATACATTGTAGCGCAGTGTGCGGCGATTGGTGCGGAAAGAGCTAAAATAACTTCCGATTGTCTGCTAATGCATTAATTTTATTTATTTATTAGTTTTCATTATTTATTGTCTCAGCATGCTGGTGTCAATTTTTGTTTCTTCCTATTTTGTTGTTGTTAAACGTTGGCTACTTTTGAATCCATCTGTCTTTATTTGTACCTTTTTTTCAGTGTGCATTATATTATCACATTGTCAGAGTGGTTGTCGTGGCCCAAATTGGGGTGTAAAGAATAGAACCACTGTTACCTGCCACGCATGTCATAAGAGACAACTAAGGAGGTTGGAGGTGAGGGCTAGCTACCCCACACCGTAAAAAACACTGGATGGCTACAGGACGGAGAGCGAACCGAGTAAACGCTGGCTAAACCGGACACATCGCCGAAGGATAAGCACCAGAGCTCCAAATGGCGCTGAAGATGTGAAGTAAAACACACCAATGCAAAGGCTGCATGAATCAGATTTCCACATGAATAGAACTTATGGGGAAGTCTGGTACATCGGTCTGGGCGGTGATTGAGAGAGAGAGAGAGAGAGAGAGAGATATTATCACATTTATTTGGAAGGAGTCCCATTTTGGATTAGAGACTGAGAAAATAGCATATGTTTTTGCACTGAAAGGGTATAAAGTCGAAGGATTGTCTTCATTTCACCAGGTTTTACCCCGTATGGCCTGGTCCATCTACGTAGAAATGACACTCCATCTAATGAGAGTATTGCACGAAGCATGAACTCTGCAGCGATAACAGAGGCAACGAAAGACACTATTTATGAACGCACATAAAGGGTCGTTCTAGAAATCTCTTCTTATCGTGATGCTGTTAGTCAAAACAGGATTGGAGAAAAGAAAAGATGGACTCCTTAGCTCCAGTAACTCCTTTCCAGGACTCCTAGGGGTTTCCGGAAAAATGCATTCGTAAACAGAATGACGCGGTCTGAATTCGAACCTACATCATTCAGAACGCATGACAGAGGCATAAGCGCTTAACCACAGAGACGTCCAGATGTCAGTTCTTCTTCTTCCAACGCTCCATACAGCCACTTGTATGAAAATAGCAACCTGCTGCCTTGCAGGTTGGCTGGGGACAGCAAAAGGCTGACGGAGAGCGAACCCAGTAAATGCTGGTTGAAATCGGACACTTCACCGAAGGATAAGCACTAGAGTTCCAAATGGTACTGAAGATTGTGACGTAAAACACTTTCTTGGCAACGGCTGTTTATATATTCACAATAAGAATGATCAAAATGGCTGAAAAAGAAAGATCGAGAGAGAGAGAGAACCCGGACCACTAGCCTAAGAAACGAAAGAGTCATTTGTGATCAGAAGAAAAAAAATAACATACTGGGAATCGAACTGAGACAACCTGATTAGGAGACCAGTACACTAACCACTGAACCTGACCATTGATCCTGACTCTTCTCAACACACTGATATATTTTTGTATATACTTATTTAAAATTTCATTAAAAAAACCCACCATTTATAATTTATGACCTGCTTTCAATGTTGTTTCAGCATATTGATGTATTTTTTGTTTTCCCTTCACTGTTTTATTTTATTTGTCCTTCCACGTCCCTACCTACCATCTCCATGCATGTTGTGTTTTCCTGTTCTGGCATATCATTTCCCATAAAATCCATCGTATTTTCCTTGTACGTGAACCCATACATGTATCATTTAACACATGCCCTGGTCCAAATTATTATTGTCCGTGAATAATATCCAACGCAATTTTTAATTTATGTTGATATAAATAATTTTTTTTAAATAAAAAATTTTTGTCCTTGTTTTTTTTATTTTAATAATGATTTGCACTGTTGTGTTTTTTTTAACCCCAATTTTTAAATGCTTTTGAACTTTTGTTCCGTACAATTTTGTGTACATATTTTGCATGTTTTTGACGAACATGTTTATTATAATTTTGCGTTTTTGTGTGTGCCTGTCTCTGGTGCTTTTTAAAAAAAAATTGTTCATTATAATTTTGCGTTTTTTTTGGTACATATCTCTGGTGCTTGTCAAAAACGGCTTTATTATAATTTTGCATTTTGTGAACCTATTTTTGGTGCATTTGAAAAACTTGCTTACTATAATTTTGCGATTTGTGTATTCCGTTATCATGACGTTTGCAAATATCCGTTAAAATGTATATCTGATGAAAATGGAAATTACTTATTTCAATTTGAAAACATACTAATTTCAACAAAATGTACAAATTTGAATTGTATTAATTGTAATTACTTTTTTTTGGCGAAACAATCTATTTTTAAAATATACACATCTTCTACATTCGGCACATAAATTGTTTCGATTTTAACACAAAAGATATTCCTCTCCCCATCAATCCTTTTTCCCCCCAATACCCCTTACCAGCAGGTGCACTTCACTCAGAGTCACACTCCAAAGCACCGACTCCTATTAACCTGCGGGCTATTCTGGTGTCAACACGGTTTGTGATGTTATCATGGGATCTCCCGGATCTACCAGGCATGAAGGATGTTACGTCGTACTCTGTGTTTTGGCGGGAAACTGGTTCAGAAAGGTATGCATGCACACATATATATGTATGTCTATATCCGTATAATGTCTGTATTCATCTATTCATATGTCTACTTATATAATGTCTTGCTCCATAGAATGTCTGATCATCATCATCGTCATCATCATCATCATCAAATTAGATTGCCCTGTGCAGAACTTTGCCACCCTAACAGTCCTTTGGAATTTCTCTCTCTCATACATGCTAGATGTCCTGCCTATGCGGTCGTCTTGCTCAAATCTTCTTCTTCTCTTCTTTGCTTTCGTTCTTTACTTAATCACATCTTAATCACTCTGTGATCTGATTGATCTTTGCCAAGAACGTGTATACGTGCACATAGGTTTGTAGGCCCTAAACGCATAGACTTCTACACGTTTAGGACACATGCATCCGATTTCAGCCAAACCTCTTTAGTTGCCTCTTACGACATGCATGGCAGGTAGCAGTTTTTCTATTCTTTACACCCCAAATTTGGGCCCCGGTAACCACTCGGGCGATCTTGCTCAAATAATCAGTTACCTCCTGAATCCATCTTCTCCGTGGTCTTCCTCTTCTCTTCCATTCCGGGATGCCTCTTCCATGATGGTCTTCTCCAAAACTTTGTGTCTCTTTATATCTTTATATGTGCAAATTACAAAAATGTTATGTATAATTCTGTATTATCATCATGTATTCTTTCTTTCTTCTTTTATCCAGTCCTGGTTTATCTCACATCGTCAGGATAAGAGGAACTTTCTAGAACATACTTTTTTCTGCGCTTCATAAACAGTGTCTTTCGTTGCCTCTGTTATCCCTGCTGTCGCCCATCTATTGCTTTGTATCCACTGTATCGTAGTAACATTGCTCTTTGAGGCGCACTGTCTGTTGGTAATCTGCTTATCTGGTCGAACCATTTAATTTGTTGTTTCTTGACTCTTACAATACGCGTACTAAAACCGACTTTTTACGTACTGTTTTTGAGGAACAAATTTTAAGGCGAAAAGGTCCTTACAAAATTTGTTATAACTTTCTTACATTCAACAGCAGAGACAAACTGCATACACCAAAATGTGCCCAATTGAAAGATCTATTACAAACACCCACTTGTTGTATTTGAATTTTAAAAATACACTTAAAGCATTAAAGTCCTCTATGATATATTAACAACTGGTTAGAACCATATGGTCAGTGAAGTGGCTTTGCGTAAAATGGGAACTAAGTTTATGGTCTGTCAGGTGGCGTTTCGTATTATAAGAGTTAATGTTCAGTTCCTATGTTGTACCCACTTTTTTCCTGTCTTCATTTCTACACCGGTCTCTTCTTGTTACTTCCAGCATTCTGTATAGATACTTCATCTCTGTCATGACTAGTTTTCTTCTATCATTTCATGTCAGCATCCATATATGGCACTGATAGCATAATTCAATTTCATTTATTATAAATAACCTTATTTCTGAAAGCGAGAGGGTTAGCCGAATGATCAAAAGGAGTGCAGTTTTCTGACAGAAAAACTTAAGATTTTCAACTCCTCTGTAATCTCTTCTTCTTCTTTACGTTCATTCTTTACGACCAACTTTAATCACCCTTTGTGATGTTTGATCTTTGCCACAAACGTGTATACGTTGCACATTGGTTTGGTAGGCCCTAAACGCATAGACTTCTATACGCTTAGGACACATACATCCGATTTCACTCAAACCTTCTTAGTCGTCTCATACTACATGCATGGCAGGTTACAGTGGTTCTATTCTTTACACTCCATATTTGGGTCCCGGTAACCACTGAGGCGTCGTCTCTGTAATGTTAAAAGATCATTTTGTTTGGGAGAAAAATAATTCTAATGACCTGCATGTGTTTGGTGATAACCTCGGGTGGGTGACCTTAAGTCCTTTCTGAAAATGAGAACAAAGTACTGTAAGAATTTCTTTTAGTTTGGGGTCTGTGTGGCTAAGTGGTTAAGCCCTTTACCTTGTGAGTCGAAGGTCATGGGTTCGAATCCGGACTGCACCATTCTGTTCACGAGTGCAGTTTTTCCCAGAGACCCCTAGGATTGTTGCTGGAGCTATGGAGTTCGTGCTTTGTGCAATACTCTCGGCAGGTGGTGTGCCATTTCTGCGGAGACGGGCCGAGCTAAAACCTGGTGCAATGAAGTCAATCCTTCGGCTTTTAAACCCTTTTTTGTTTTAGTTTCTGAAACATTAAAGATCCTTATAGGTAACCTTGTCTGTATTTTATATAAGTTGTTCATTCCTGCTGATATTTTTCAACTTTGTAAAGCTTTGTCATCAATATCTGATATCCCAGAGAAACAGTGAGTAACACAACATTACAAGAATTTAACATTCAAAGTTTAAAACCAAGAACTGAGTATGAGATCCGGGTTCGAGCCTACAATAATCAAGGTCCCAGTCAGCGAGAAGCAAAAATCACTGTCATCACAGAGGAAGAAGGTAATAATTGTTTTGTTTAGAATGTTTTGTCGCCGTGTTTTGCGGGGCTCGCAAGGAGCAAAGAATAGTAATACTACAATCTACAAGGCGACTGAGGTAGGAGGACTTCTTCTTCTAACCAGGGCTGCGAGTTTTCACTCTTGGGCAGCCAATGCCAATTTGTAGAATCTGCATGTGTTCTGTAATTGTGGAAGACTAGTGTAAAGGGTATTATGAACAGATGGGTGTGGTGGGAGGAGTTCTTGTCTAGCTTTATGTAATCCAGTGCATTCAAGCTAGATGTGCTGTTCTGTCTCACATGAATGACTGCTCTTTCTACAGTGTAGGTAGGGGACTAGGGAAGCTACCCCAGTAAATAAATAGCATAGCAGAAATAGGATGTGCTGGCCCCACTTGTAGGCTCATAACTGGCACAGTGTACAATCTCTATGAGGCTCTGATCACATACAAATCACAAAGAGTGGCTTAACCCTTTAGCTGCTAAGGACGTATATATACGTTTTCCCATTCACTTCTAAAGATGCATTAACATGTCTGTTATTATCTCTCCTCTGGGGGCTAAAGACGTGTTAATCGTTATACCTGCTACTGTCACTGCTATAGGCGTACATTCACGTTTGTGACCTAGAAACAAAGAGTTGCTATTTTTAGCTCAGCCTTCAGAAAGTATGTAGCAGCGAAAGGGTTAACAAGTTTTGGATATGGAGTGTTCAAAGAAGGTTATATGTGTCAGTTTTATTTTTGTGCCAGATCAAGCAGGTCAAAGGGGAAATGAATATGCTGATAGACTTGGAAGTATGACTGCTGTAAAAAGCGAGCCAGCAATGGACCAGGCTGGTTTGCTGAATTCCCTAAGGGAGAGAGAGGATGTGTAAATGGTGCAAGTACTAGTGGTGAATCTACAACACTAACCAGACTGCAAGAATACCAAGTCAATTGTGGTGAAGCTAGACAAGAGCACTATACTGATATCTTCTTCTTCTTCTTTTGTCAGCACAATGTTACCGGGTTGTTAACCCAGTGTCGAGATTTTATGTATTTGTCTTGCGCTTCTCTGGTGACTTGTGTGATGGTTTTCTTAGTCCCCTGGCAGAATTCAACTTTTGTCAGCACACTGTTACCGAGTTGTTAACCCAGTGTCATGGTTTTATGTATTTGTCTTGCTCTTCTCTGGTGACTTATGTGATGGTTTTCTTAGTCCCTGGCAGAATTCAGCTACGTTATCTATCCACCTTTTCCTCGGTCTTCCTTTCGCCTTCCTTCCTGATATTCTGTTGTAGAAAGCTTCATAGGTAGTTTGGTCTGTTCGCATTCTTACTAAGTGGCCAAATCACTTCATTCTCTGTTTCTCTATATAATACTGATAGCTACAAAAGAACAGTAAACCCAACAAAAAACCAGTGTCGTTAGTTGCCACGCGCTGAGAGACATTAAGGGGGGATTCGATAGTGTGGGAATCAAGAAGCTATTTACGTTGTTTTCATGTTACTGTAAAATTTGTATAACCATTTTGAAAGATTATGACTTAGAATAGTAGAAAAAATTAGTTAAAAAAATATGTCAAAGCGTTGCCATGGAAACAATACAAAATGGCCAACAAAAACAAAATTTCAAATCCCTAAGGCTCTGAATCTAATGAATGTAAATGAATTCTGTTTTCACTCTAGGTGCGCAATTGTAATATCTAAAATATTACACATGCTTTTAGGATATATTAAATATTAAATTTTTATAAATTTTGGGTAAAAATGTCCTCAAAATTCATTTTTAAAAATCTGTTTTTGGGGGTGTTTTTACCCCAAAATTAATAAAAATGTAATATTTAATATATCCTAAAAGGATGTGTAATATTTTAGATATTACAATTGCTCACCTTAGAGTGAAAACAGAATTCATTTATATTCATTACTTCAGAGCCTTAGGGATTTGAAATTTTGTGTTTGGTGGCCATTTTTATTGTTTCCATGGCAATGCGTTGACATATTTTGAAAATTAAACTTTTCTACTCTTTTAAGTCAGAATATCTCAAAATTGTAATACAAATTCTACATTAATATGAAAGCAATGAAAAAAGTTTCAGACCAGAGTCCCCCTTAAGTAGGATATCAGAGCACTTATGGACTAATTGGTTCGATGTGCAGTGATCATGATCTGAATGGATCTCTGTAGCGGAGAGGTTTGGTGCTCACCTCAATTGGGTACCAGTAAAAGCACTGGGAAGTAACGGTGACTCACCCATCGTGTGTGTGCCGACAGTCGAAATATTACTGGCCGAACACCATATTCTCCAAGATACCTCGAGATATGAAAAAGGGTACAGTTACTTACTTTTTATTGAAAGCATAACGTTTGTACATTTCTTCATAACTTGATGTTTCTGGAACTATTTGATGCATGTATCACATGCACAGAATAAAACCTGCTCAGGCTGCACAGTGTGCATGTCAGATAGAAACACAGACTCCAGAACGAACCCAGTAAACGCTGATTAAAACCGGACACATTGCCGAAGGATAAGCACCAGAGCTTCAAATAGCGCTGAAGATGTGACGAAACTCATCCATGCTAAGATTTCATGAATCAGATTTCCACATGAATCAGATTTATGGGGAAGTCTGGTACATCAGTCTAAGTGGTGATCGAGAGTGAAAGAGAGAGAGATAGAGAGACTCCAGAGCTCATCCTGCAGTCATGTCCATCATACACACACCAACGAAATGAAACATGTCCTCATGAAAGAAGCTTACAGAACAAACTATGGGGAAGTCTCGAGAAACTCCAACTGACATGCAGCTTCATAGAGACTACCCATCTTATGTTTTAGGTCGAGCATACGAAACCGATCACAAAGAAGAAGACGATGCATGTTGTTTTGTTGTCACCATTGTTGTCGTTCACAAACTGCCTATCTGTAGATTATACCAAGTCCTGATCTGCACATTGATCTTATGACATTATAGTCTGGATCTACTGAACACAGTTAAGTTCTCTTATCTAGCTTTTGTTCAGTATTTTTTTGGCATTATATTCTTATACTGCTTTCCCCCCTGGTTTTATGTTGGGTTTTTTAATTTGGTTGCTTGTTGGTTTTGCAATTATTTTTGACTTATTGGGCATTGGGGAGTGTATGATCGAATGGATTAGAGTGCTGGCTCCCATACAGGAGACCTGGGTTCGATCCCCGGGAAGGTCATGGAGTTCTTTTCTGTCGGGGCATAAAGAAAAAAATCCTTTTGCAATATCTTGGAACAGTTTCCAGCGACTAATAGTACCAGTTCGATGTTTATTGATGAGCCTACTCATATACCTGTTGTGCTGTTCTTTTCTGGCCACTCCAATCTTTAAAAGTCTTTGTTGGGGCCATACTATATGAGGCGTTCAAAATGTCATCTCTATCCGTTGCTGACCCCCTTCCCGTATGCTGCCAGGGCTCGAAGAGGAGCAAAGAATGGCAACACTGTTACCTACAAGGCATGTCGTAAGAGGCGACTGAGGTAGGAGTCTAGGGAACCTACCCTAGTAAATAAAAAGTGTTACAGAAATATGATGTGCTGGCCCTGTAGGTGCATAACCTGCACAATGTACAATTGTTCTTACGCACGCATCACGTATAATTTACAAAGAGTGGTTAACAAGTGGTAGATGTGGAGCGGTTGAAGAAGCTGCCCCCCCACCCCGATCTAGTTGCAGAGCCAGTTAGCCCGTCTGCTATCTCATTGACACCGACAACCATGTGCCCCGGAATGAAGATGAATGTAGTTCTCCAAATTGTTGGCACTTGTAGTGATTCAGTCCATTGCCTGTGCACAGAACCAGCCTATACCTTTCGGATCATACTCAATGAAGCACTCAGAATGCACACATGAGAGTCGTTTTGTGACTCCAGCCAGAGTAGTGCCTTAGTCACCGTCAGTACTTCCATTGTCATACTAAATGCACCGCTGTCAATGGGTTTTCCCATATGGCTCGATCACTCTCCGCAGAAATGACATATCACTTTGCCAAAAGTATTTCACAAACTCTGTAGCACCAAAAACAATCCTAGAGATCTAGTAAAAATGTGCTCATGAACCAAACGATGTTGAACTCATGACTATTAGAACACAAGACAAGTGGCATAACCACTTTGCCACATTGACCACCCAAACATTCATCCAGTATTAGTATCAAATTAATTTGGAGTTTTATTTTTATTATTTTTTTTCCCCCGATCCAGAAGCACTTGAGCTGAAAGCTCTTAGGCTCGGTGTCATGGACATCGTAACCCTTCGACTCGGTACCATGAACACCGTAAATCTGGGGAACCTGTAGCTTTTCTGCCAGTCCGCGGAGTTGAACCCACACTTACAGAGGACTAGTCACCCGTAGTCCAACGCGCTACGAACACGCTGGGCACGCGGGCAATTTTGAGTTAAATTCATGCTAACTTACAGAAGTGCAGAGATGTAAAGCCGTGATCAGTTATATGGCGACTATCATCACAGCACTCGGATATGTCCATAGGGCTCTGCTCTCCCCCTCAACAAATCTAGCAAGTGTCCAGCGACCTAACACACCAGTTCAATGTTGATTAATAAATCTTTGTGCATATTTGGTATGTTATTATTTTTGGGCCGTACCAGTATCAACACCTATCTCTCTCAGTCTGGTCAGCGAGTGGGATTCACTAATGTTAAATTACACAAGTTTCATAGTTCATAAGTACGGTTCCAACTTCACTGCAACGGGTCACCCCATAATTGTCGCTCCTGTGCCAATGAAAATCACACGGAATACTAACAACTGTGAAATGTTTCCTGTGTGAACTAATTCCAGAATGAAACAGCCGCGTACCACCACAAAAAGCAACCTGCTCTGCATAAAATGCATATGGCCGTCGCTAATGTAGCAACACCAAACTGTTCATCACTTGAATTGCAATTCTTGTCGAAGGGAACATCAATCACGGCAAAATCCAGCTTTCTGCACTCGCAATATAACTGCATACGGCAGATTGAGCTTGTTCGCATAACCGCTGTCCGCCATTTTCTGAATACACACAACAAACGCACGGTTGACACAGCAAAAGCATTCCATGTAACAATCACAGCTCACAGCGTTGCTCAAGCACTAGCTCAGTAGCTCGGCAAACGAAACCGGAAAATACCCGACCAAACATGGCAGGAATGCGCTAGCAAAGTCGTGTTCAGAATCAAACCATTCTGACTCTGAATGGTCCTCCCGCATTCCGCCATTGTTGGCCAGATTTTTCCTACACAAGTTTATGTATGCAAAGTAGGAGCGTGTGGCTGAATAGATTAGAGCGTGGTTCCCATGCGGGAGACCCGTGTTCACTTCACGGTAAGGTCAAGAATTTTTTTCTGTTGTGGACATAAATGAAAAATGCTAACCTGAACAGCTTCGCAGCGACTACACTAGCAATGCAACCATTAGATTCCTCAGGCTTTTTACCCATGTCCTACACTGTCCTAAGAAGCGATACTACAGCCAGTAACGACAGTTATGTATGCAAGGGATGGATTTTGGGGGGGTCACTATAAAAAAAAAAAAAAGTAAAGGAACCCTTTCATACCTCATGGTATATAGGTCAATACAGTGTTAGGCCTGTATTTTTCATTGACCGCGGCACACGATGGGTGATGTGGTCAGCATCACGCCGGCCGCCTTTACTTTCCCAGAGCATGTCTGGTACCCAGTTGAGGCTGGGTCGACCTGAGAGCCGTTGTGGTCGGGAAAAATTCCACGCACATTGCGGGAGCTGAACCCAGACCACCAGCCTTGCGGAGCGAGTTCACTAACAACTTCGCTACAGCGGCTCTCGGGGGTCACTATGGCAAAGTGGTTATGGTGTTTGCCTGTCGCTCTGTAGGTTTTGGGTTTGTATCCGGACTGAGTCTCATGTGCAATTTTTCCATGCGATCCCAAGGATAGTTGCTGGAACTACAGAGTTTCTGTTTTATACAATACTCTCGGCAGGTAAAAGTAAAAAAAGTAAAGGAACCCTTTCATACCTCATGGTACATAGGGCAATACAGTGTTAGGACTGTATTTTTCATTGACCGTCGGCACACGATGGGTGATGTGGTCAGCATCACGCCGGCCGCCTTTACTTTCCCAGAGAATGTCTGGTACCCAGTTGAGGCTGGGTCGACTTGAGAGCCGTCGCGGTCTGGAAAAATTCCACGCGCACTGCAGTAGTTGAACCCAGACCACTAGCCTTGAGAAGCGAGTTCACTAAAAACTATGCTACCGCGGCTCTCACTCTCGGCAGGTGGCACGCCATTTCTGCCAATAGGGAAGAAGACATGACAAAATCCAATTCAGTGAAGTCAAACTTTAGCCATATATACCCTTTTTTTAATGACCGTGTGGTGCCGGGGCCCGCAAGGGAAGCAAAGAATAGCACCTGCGATCTACTAGGCATGTTGTAAGAGGCGACTGATGTAGGACTTGGGAAGCTACCCTAGTAAATAAAAAGCATCGCAGAAATCGAATGTACTGGTCTACTTGTAGGTGCATAACTATCACAACGTACATCGTTCTTAGGCTTGGATCACATACAAATCACACAAGAGTGGTTAACAAATGGTCGATATGGAGCGTTCGAAGCAGAAAGAAAGATATACCTTTTTTTAAAAAGACATGCTCCTTCTTCTTTGCGTTCGTTCTTACGACCAATTTTAATCACTCTTTGTGATATGTTTGATCTTTGCCAAGAACGTGATACGTTGCACATTGGTTTGGTAGGCCCCTAAACACATAGACCTGTACATGTTTAGAACACATGCATCCGATTTCAGCCAAACCTCCTTAGTCGCCTCTTATGACATGCATGGCAGGTAACAGTGGTTCTATTATTTACACCCCAAATTTGAGCCCCGATAACTACTCGGGCGGCTAGCCTAGTAAATAAAAAGCATAGCAGAAATCAGATGTGCTGGCCTACTTGTAGGCGCATAACTGGCACAACGTTCATTGTTCTTAGACACAGATCACATACAAATCACACAAGTGTGGTTAACATGTTGTCGATATGGAGCACTCGAAGAAGAAGAAAGATATACCCTTTCTTTTTGAAGACATGCTATTAAACATCTACACAGCAAAGGTAATTAAAATATAAATCGGACTTTAAGTTTTAATAATGACATCCTGACACAGGAAGACTTAATAAGAATGCATCCAAACTCCACAGTATACAGAGTCTTCTACAACAGAACATCGGGAAAGAAGGCAAGAGGAAGACCACGAAAAAGATGGTTAGATGGCGTAGCAGAATCCTGTGAAAGAGCAAAGATAACAATCACACAAGCCACCAGAACAGCGCAAGACAAAAACAGAAAACCACGACACTGGGCAACAACCCGGTAGCAGTGTGACGACAAAAGAAGAAGAAGAAGGGTTCTTTTATGTGAGCAACTTGACTACGTTCCGTTGTCCGTCTCCGATAGGACTGGGAACTAGATCTTATCTTCACTGAGATCAGGGATCTCTGGAAAAATGTCCCAATGGCTCTGTGAGGGAGCGAACCAAGTGCCTTTCGAACGAGAAGTGAGCGCTTAACCTCCACACCACAGAGATCCGTATGGATAAAGTGAATAACCTGCTGCCTTGCAGGTTGGCTGGGGCAGTCAAAGGCTAACGGAGAGCGAACCCAGTAAACGCTGGTTGAAATCAGACATGTCGCCGAAGGACAAACACCAGAGCTTCAAATGGTACTGAACCATATAATGTAAAACAAACATTCTTGGCAAAGGCTGTTTTATATATCACAATAAGAATGATCAAAATGGCAGAAAAGAACGATCGAGAGAGATAGAGAGATAAAGACAATTAGTTAATAAAGTTGTTTTATTTAATAAAATGACAAAAATCTCAAAATTGAAATTAACATATAAATGAAATGCTTGAGGAAGGCAGTGGGTGTCACCAGGAAAGACAGACTACGAAATGAGAACATCAGAAGCAGAGTGGGTATAACTTCATGCACCGAATACACTGAAAGACAACAAATGCAGTGGTGTGGACATTTAATGAGAATGGAATACAACCAACCACCAATAACAGCATACAATAAAAAGAGATCAGGTACTAGAGCCAAGGGAAGACCAAGAAAAGATGGATAGACAATATCAAGACCACATTAAATAAACATGAATATAACACAAGGGTGACTCATCTGGCCTTGGAACACAAATTAAAGCTCCCACAACTATGCTTAACTGCAAGAGTGGACAACCAATTCCATCACCAACAAGGAGATAGACGATAGATAGATAGATAGATAGATAGATAGATAGATAGATGACTTGCATTGGCGGATGGAACACATATACTAGTTAAATAATTGGTGCATAGGAGGATGGAGCACTTTTGTACTTGTTCAATGTAGAGACAGTCGATCTAGAGAACTGAAAACTAAAATCAATAAAGTAAGGGAGATGAAAATCAGTTTCGGGTGGAAGTTTGTTGGATGAACTAAATTATCCGAATACATGCAGTCGACACCGTGTATGTGGGTTGAAATGTGTTATAGTGAAGCTATGTGTGTATGTATGTATGTATGTATGTATGCTAGTGAGAGTTGGAAAATGACTAAAGTTCATAGTTCATATGTACGGTTCCAACTTCACTGCAACGAGTCACGCCGTAATTGCTCCATTCCTCTGCCAACGAAAATCACATGAAATGTTAACAACTGTATCCTGTGTGAACAAATTCCAGAATGAAACAGTAAGTACCGCCACAAAAAGCAACCTGCACCGCATAAAGCATATGACTAAAGTTATAGAAAGTAAGTTGAATGTATTTGAAAATAAATGTCTGCTAGAAATAATGAACATATAATGGGATGAATTCAGGAGAAGTGATGAAATCAGAGAAATGTCTAGTCAACCACTAGCAACAATTATTAAGAAAGAGAAGGTGGAGATATAATGGGTGTATTCTGAGAAGCAATGATCAAAGAGTATCAAAGAAGACAGTGAAGTGGGAGGCAAATAGTTTAAGGGGGGATTCTGGTCTTTAAACTGTTTTCGTTACTTTGGTATTAATGTAGAATTTGTATAACAATTTTGAAAGATTATGACTTAGAATAGTAGAAAAAATTAGTTTAAAAAAAAATTTCAATGCGTTGCCGTGGAAACAACAAAAATGGCCGCAAACACAAAATTTCAAATCCTAAGGCTCTGAAGTTAATGAATATAAATAAATTCTGTTTCCACTCTAAGGTGAGCAATTGTAATATCTACAAAATTACACATGATTTTTAGGATATATTAAATATTACATTTGTAATGAATTTTTGGATAAACACACCCCCTAAAAACAGATTTTTTGGACATTTTTACCCAAAAATTTATAAAAAATTAAATATTTAATATATCCTAAAATCATGTGTAATATTTTAGATATTACAATTGCGCACCTTAGAGTGAAAACAGAATTCATTTACATTCATTAGATTCAGAGCCGTAGGGATTTGAAATTTGGTTTTTAGTGCCATTTTGTATTGTTTCCATGGCAACGCTTTGACTTTTTTAAACTAATTTTTTCTACTATTCTAAGTCATAATCTTTCAAAATGGTTATTCAAATTTTACATTAAGGTGAAAACAACGAAAATAGCTTCATGATCCCCATACTACCGAATCCCCCTTAAGAAAGAAAAAATGCACTAGGGAAACTCGGAAACAAACTTTAGTGAGAGAGGTAAGAAATATCAGACTCACTTCCATAGAAAAGATTGAACAAGCTGAACATGGTAGAACGGTATGGATAAATTACTTGCAGGTCATATGTAACATATAACAGTATGAGAGGAATAAAGTAACACCATATATATGCGTATTGATTACTTGTATCATCATCACTGCACTTTGGTGAATAGCCATGTGTGCTCTGATCTCCTTCTTACACAGGAAGATCTATGCGGCAGTACGCAAACTCCGTATCACCGGCAAGTGTCCCCGATTTAACTTAGAAGTTGGTGAAAATACTTTGAAGGAATAACAAAAATATCTTTGTAATGAATTTTGCTAGAGCAGCGACTTTCCAGCCTGCACTTCTAGATGAATCTTTCTAATTAATTTTACAATGAATATAATGATATATATGTGTGTATAACATATATATGTGCTACATAGTTTTACTGCAGTATTCCCTTATATCGATAATACTATATATGTATATGAACAATCGTGGAATGTCCTGTAAAGGATGTAGTCGTCAACAACAGTAAAAGAGTTGTCAATTTTCTAAACACCACGTACACGTTCAGTAGTTTGCCATTGCTTTCTGTTATTACTGTATGTGTATATAGAGGTATGTATAAATATATTGCAATGATATTGATGATCAAATGTTCCTTCCTGTTCTAGTCCTGGTGCCAAGCCCTCCTATCAACTTACAGGCAACTACTCTCTCATCCACCTCCATTATCGTAACATGGGATCCACCGCAAGATCCTAAAGGAATTATAGACTTATACGTTCTTATTTATTATAAGGTAAGTTCCATCTTTGGTCATTCATTGTTGTTCATTCACAATTTGTAAAGTTAATTCCTATTGTGCGAATGAAATATTGTCTATATATACTTCTTCTGCATTCTCTCTAGATTGGGATTTCGGATTCTCTAATATAGGCAGCCATCTGCCTCATATTATCAGCCACGCCATACAGTTTTGTCTTCTGCGTTCTCACTAGATTGGGATTTCGGATTCTCTAATATAGGCAGCCATCTGCCTCAGATTATCAACCACGCCATACAGTTTGTCTTCTGCGTTCTCACTAAATTGGGATTTCGGATTCTCTAATATAGGCAGCCGTTTGCCTCAGATTATCAGCCACGCCATACAATTTGTTTTGGACGCTGGTGTAAGTGGGCCACCTCTTTCTTAAGTCTGCATACTGGGGGCAGTTCTGTAGGATATAATTCCTATGATTTCTGCTTCCCTGTTTGTGCCGACCTTTTCACGCAGTAAGTTTTGGCCACCCTCGTGATGGTAGGTCTGACATTCTTACTGCGTGACTATATCTCAGAGGAAGAGTGGTGACCGTAGAATACGTTATCCCATTCCTCATTGTGAGGGTCGTTGCACCATGTTATGCGCCTTACGGCCTGGTGCATCCGTTTTCTGCAAGCATTTGTGTCAGGTTAGCATTCTCTAGCGGACACATGCATCCGATTTCAGCCAAACCTCCTTAGTCGCCTCTTACGACATGCGTGACAGGTAACAGTGGTTCTATTCTTTACACCCCAAATTTGGGCCTCGGTAACCACTCGGTGGTCTGTATATACAATGTTGTCTCTTGTATAAACATCACTGTCTTTTGTAGAGCATACAGAGGTCTATGCAGTTTTCTATCCAGTGTTTTTTCCACTGGACTATTAGAAAAGATTAAAAATATAATTTCTACAACGCCCTTGTATTGCAGGGGCTCACATGGAGGGCAAAGAGTAGTACACTACCACCTACAAGGCATGTCATAAGAGGCGACTGAGGTAGGGGCATAGGGAAGTTACCCTAGTAAATAAAACAGCATAGCAGAAATCGGATGTGCTGGCCTACTTGTAGGCGCATAAATGGCATTGTGTACAATCACTCTTAGGCTTGGATCACATACAAATCACAAAGAGTGGTTAACAGGGGGTCAATATGAAGCGCTCGAAAAAGAATTCCTACACAAATATCTTCCATCTTCAAAATTATATCGGGGACCTTTGTCGGTGTTACGGAGCTTGTGCACTGTAGCTGACATCTTCCTGGGTAAGAAAGAGATCAGAGCACACATGGTTACTCACCAAAGTGCAATGATGATGGTCCTATCAATCAATCATTGTTAATTAAGTGTTACATTTTTTACAAACGAGAATTTAAATATTTAGGCCTCCCGTGTGATGTCGGGACCGAAGGAAGCAAGGAATAGTACCACTGCGGCCTACAAGGCATGTCGTAAGAGGGTACTAGGGTAGCTTTCCTAGGACGCTAGTAAATAAAAAGCGTTGCATAAATCGGATGTGCTGGCCTACTTATAGGCACAACGTACAATCACTCTTAGGGTCAAATCGCATAAAGAATCGCACCGAGTGGTTAAAAAGTGGTCGATATTGAACATTCGAAGAAGAAAAAGAAATATTTAGACAGCAAGATCTCATCCAATGGAAGAATTACAGCAGAAATACAAGAGATGTAATAAAAGAAACCAGATTATTGGTCAAATGTCACCAATACTGAACAACAAGTAAGTGGCGACAGACACCAAAAGAACAATGTTCAACGCTGTTTTTTAAAATCAACCCTGTGCTATTAGTGCCAGATCTGGACACTGACAACAAATAGGAAAAGAGGATACAAAAGACAGAGATGAAGTATTTATGATGAATTCTAAATGTAACAAGAAGAGATCAAATCAGAAGCGGTGAAATCATAAAATGTAGGAATCTTGCCGGTGCTACAATATATATTCCCCCTCGATCTAGAAGCACTTGGGCTTTTCAACTCTTCGGCTCAGCGCCATGGACATCATAACCCTTCGGTTCGGTGCCATGCACACCGTAAATCTGGAGAACCTGTGACTCTTCTGCCAGCCTGCGAAATTGAACCCGCACTCACAGAGGGTTTTGTCACCCGTAGTCCAATGCGCTACGAACACGCTGGGCAGGCGGGCTGCTACAATATATAAAGAAGCAACAGGTTAAATGTTTCGGACATGTATCAAGGTTACCACAAGACAGTCTCCCACAAAGAGCATTAGCACTCAGATACAATGTCATATACACAGAGAACTACCACGTAAACGATTGATCGATGGAGTATCCAAGGCATTAAATTTGACCTTGTACAAAGCGCATGGGGAAACTCTCTTCAGGTGTCTCTTTTTTCAACCTGACGCTGAAAGACAAAACAAGGGAAGAGAATTGATAGATATAATTAAATATTACAGCAGGACAGATTACAAAGCAAAAAGGCCGCATTCGCTAAAGGTGGACCCCCAGAATAACAGAGGTGGGGAAAAATACTATTTTATGAAGTGCACACACATGCCTGTTCTAGAAATCTCTTCTTATCCTGACACTGTGAGGCTAAATATGATTCGAGAAGCCCACACTAAAGCCTGTTCTAGACATTTTTTCATATCCTGTCACTGTGAGACAAAACAAGATTAGAGAAGTGCACACAAAAACCTGTTCTAGAAATCTCTTCGTATCCTGACACTATGAGACAAAACAAGATTAAAGAAGTGCACACAAAAACCCGTTCTAGAAATCTCTTCTTATCCTGACACTATGAGACTAAATATAATTAAAGAAGCGCACACAAAAACCTGTTCTTGAAATTTTTTCATATCCTGACGCTATGAGGCTAAATATAATTAAAGAAGCGCACACAAAAACCTGTTCTAGAAATCTCTTCATATCCTGACACTGTGAGACAAAACAAGATTAGAGAAGTGCACACAAAAACCTGTTCTAGAAATCTCTTCATATCCTGACGCTGTAAGCCTAAATATCATACCTTATGTTTTCATTTTTCACTATTGGCACATAGTTTTACTGCTGTCTTTTTTTGTATCCATTTAAAGCTATAAAAATATTTGTGAAAATAAAATTACAATTTAAGTTGTACGTTGTACATGGTTTCGTTGTTGTATTTCTGGATAGGTTGGTTCCAAGTCAGAGGATGAGATCAAAGTCAAAGAAACATCATACACATTAAAAAATTTACAACAGTTCCGTAAGTAACCTTGATTTTAGCATTATACTGCTTTGGGCGCTGACGTTTATCTATATTGTTATTACTATTTTACGTCACCCGAGTGGTTACCGGGCCCAAATTTGGGATGTAAAGAATAGAACCACTGTTACCTGCCATGTATGTAGTAAGAAGCGACTAAGGAGGTGTGGCTGAAATCGGATGCACATCCTAAATGTGTAGAAGTCTATGCATTTAGGGGCCTACCAAACCAATGTGCAACGTATACACGTTCTTGGCAAAGATCAAACCATATCATAAAGAGTGATTAAAATTGTCCGTAAAGAATGAATGCAACGATGAAGAAGACTTTTAATTCAGATGAGATGTTTCATCTGCTACTGTATGACAGTAGACGGTACTATCTGCAGTTGTTAAATTCAATGCTTTCTGGAGGGGGCTTGAGAACGCTAAAGGCTAGGGGAGTTAAACGCTGATAGAAAATTCCCACTGCCTTGTGGGTCAGAGCAGTTATGCGGAAGGCTAGAGGAGTAAACTGTGACCACAAATCTGGACGGAGGGACCCTAAGGTAGTTGATGGTCATCTGTGTATTCCATTCCATCTTCTGGCATCCCCTGCAATCTTCTGACATCCCCTGCAATCTTTTGACATCCCCTGCAATCTTCTGACATCCCCTGCAATCTTCTGACATCCCCTGCAATCTTTTGACATCCCCTGCAATCTTCTGACATCCCCTGCAATCTTCTGACATCCCCTGCAATTTTCTGACATCCCCTGCAATCTTCTGACATCCCCTGCAATCTTCTGACATCCCCTGCAATCTTTTGACATCCCCTGCAATCTTCTGACATCCCCTGCAATCTTCTGACATCCCCTGCAAACCCTGCTTGATTCCAACGCATGGACTTAGTCCTTCCTTTGGACAACACAGTGAGACAAGGGGGGTGTGTGTTGCAGAATGGGCAAGGCACAGTGAGGCAGGGGGGTGTGTGCTGCAGAATGGGCAAGGCACAGTGAGGCAGGGGGGGTGTGTGTTGCAGAATGGGCAAGGCACAGTGAGGCAAGGGGGTGTGTGCTGCAGAATGGGCAAGGCACAGTGAGGCAGGGGGGTGTGTGCTGCAGAATGGGCAAGGCACATTTGCCCATATCAGCTGCCCAGGCTAGGCATAAATGGAGAAGAGATGAACTGACCAGCGCAAACTCAGAAGTTGTCACAGGAAAAGTCTTGCCTATTGACCGTCTGTAAAGATGAAAAAAGATATATTAACTCTTTCCGTACACAGTTATTTTCATCACTTGTACACAGTTAATTCAAGGGAGGCATTTAACAAAAATAATTAACTACTCGTCAATAAATAAACATATATATATCTTATTATATACTATTCAGAAAGTAATGGCAAACTACTGAACGTATAAGTGATGCCTAGAAAATCAACGACTAGTTTACTGTGGTTGAAGGCTACGTCCTGTAAAGGATATGCCACGATTTTCATTTCATTATGTACTAATTTGAAGAAAATTGGACAGTATATTAGAATAAAAAGCCGAAGGATTGACTTCATTTCATCAGGTTTTACCCCATACGGCTCGGTCCCTCTCTGCAGAAATGGCACGCCACCTGCCGAGAGTATTGCACAAAGCACGAACTCCGTAGCACCAGCAACAATCCTAGGGACACTGGAAAAACTGCACTTGTGAACAGAACGACGCAGTCCGGACTGGAACCCACGACCTTCGACTCACAAGGCAAAGGGCTTAACCACTTACCCACAGAGACCCCTATATTAGAATAACAAGATTAAAATGTAGTAGAAGTAAAATAGTAGAAGTAAAACTAGAAAGACTTGTATAAATGAAACAACTCAAATGGCGCAGTGTACGGCAAATGGCGTCTAACAGAAAATGCTGTTGTGCAGTATGCAGCGATTGATGTGGAAGGAGTTGAACAATAGCTAAACTTACTAAAGATGTAATCCTTAGGGTAAAAAGTTTGGTGTTTCTGTTCAGTTGGAACAATAGCCAAATTTACTAAAGATGTAATCCTTAGGGTAAAAAGTTTGGTGTTTCTGTTCAGTTTCCTAGTTGATGTATTCCACTATAATTGTATTATTTTGTACAACAGTTTGTTAAATATTTTGTAAACTCTCAACAGGAGAGTACAGTTTTCGAGTTGTTGCTGTCAATGAGAATGGGCCTGGTATAAGTACTACTGAGGTTTTAGCAAGGACCTACTCTGCTTCTCCTAGTGCACCTCCTCAAAATTTTACATTGGAAGTGTCCAGTTCAACAGTAAGTAATTGTAGTAATTTGTTGAATTCAATAGTAGGTAATTGTAGTAATTTGTTGTCGAATTCAATAGTAAGTAGTTGTAGTTATTTGTTGTCGAATTCAACAGTAAGTAATTGTAGTAATTTGTTGTCGAATTCAGTAGTAAGTAATTGTAGTAATTTGTTGTCAAATTCAATGGTAATTGTAGTATTTTTTTGGTTAAATTCAATAGTAAATAATTGTAGTAATTTTTCGAATTCAATAGTAAGTAATTGTAGTAATTTGTTGTCGAATTCAATAGTAAGTAATTGTAGTTAGTTTGTTGTTGAATTCAATTGTAAATAATTGTTGTAATTTGTTGTCGAATTCAATAGTAAGTAATTGTAGTAATTTGTTGTCGAATTCAATAGTAAATAATTGTAGTAATTTGTTGAATTCAAATAGTAAGTAATTGTAGTAATTTGTTGTGGAATTCAATAGTAAATAATTGTAGTAATTGTTGAATTCAATAGTAAATAATTGTAATAATTTGTTGTCGGTTTCAACAGTAAGTAATTGTAGTAATTTGTTGTCGAATTCAGTAGTAAGTAATTGTAATTAATTTGTTCACAATCTGCATTTACTGTAATTTTATTGCGATGATCATTGATGTTTTCGATGATACTTTCAGAGTTTAATTGTAAGATGGCAACCTCCACCGTCATCGATTATCAAAATGGAGTTGTAACAGGATACAAGATACGATTAAGAAGAAAAGGTGTCCGAGAAAAGGAAGGAGAAACAGTAGTTACTGATGGCAATAGGAATACTTATGCTCTTACAGGTAAGTTGATGTAGTTGGAGGGAGGGGGGTTGTTTGTGTATGTTGTAGGGGGTATTCTATATGGTCAACTCACAACTGGTACTAGACAGGATGTGTTTGTAGGGAAATTTGTCAGGTTCAGTTTGGAATATCTTCATTGCACTCCGACATGTCCATAGGTGCTCCAATCTCCTTCGCAATATCTCCAACAGCGTCCAGCGATTGACCATATCAGTTTGATTTTGATTGATGAGCCTACTCACGTACTTGTTATGCTGTTCTTTTCTTGCTACTCCAATCTTCAAACCCAGCTCCTGCAATCTAGTAATTGACATGGATTGGTTTAAATGAAAATCTTCTTTGTGGCCAGACTCTATGAGGGCATTCAAAATATCACCTCTATCCATTGGCTGGCCCTCTGATATGGTGGCAGAGCCAGCCAGCCTGTCTGCTATCTCATTGCCAACGACGCCTGTGTGCTCCAGAACGAAGATAAGTGTAATTCTGCAAATTGTTGATGCTTGTGGTGATTCAGTCTATTGCCTATGCACTGAACCAGCTGTCATCTATCGGATCATACTCAATGAATCACTTAGAATACGACTCCAGCCTGAGTAGTGCCTTAGTAACCGCCAGTACCTACATTGCCATGCTGCTTGTTGTCACACCAGGCTGATATTATAAATTTCCCTTTAAAGGGGAGAGAGGGCGTGTACATGATTCACGTAATAGCGGTGAATCCACAACACTAACCAGACTGTAAGAACTCAAAGTTAAGTGTGGTGTAACTCGACAAGAACGCTATGCTGGCAGACAAAGAAGAATTGTAAACCAACAAAGAACCGGTGTCGTTAGTCGCCACACGCTGATGGACATACTGAGGAGAGATCGGAGCACTTATGGACTAATTTATTCGACGTGCAGTGATGGTGATCCGACGACTAAACTAAACTAAACACTAAATGCACTACTGGCTTCCTTGACCATTCTGCCACATGAGCTCGCAGAGAAGGCCCATGTGGACTTTTCGTGACGAACTACTGATCCATCCGTGTAAATTACGTCACCTTCAATGCAGTTTTCATCAATGATGGCTTTAACGTCTGCATTTCAACGCCACATAATTCCTTTCTCTGCAACCTTTGTCGAATTTAATGATGATTGAAAAAGTGTTCCTGTATACTGAAGGCACCGGTATCCATTCTTCTCCATGGTCAATATTATTGAGCCTGCATACCAGCTGAACAGTATCTGCAGCACGGCCAACCCATGACTTGCCCCGCTTTAACCTGTTTCCACAACTGGTGTTGAGCAGCTAATGCAAGGGGAATGTTTTGGGTGGATGCTTTAAGGGTGGAGGGGGTCTTTGAAGCATGCATATGGTGTGTGGGATGCAACATGCATGCAAAGTAGTACTCTCTCTCTCTTTAGTCTGTGATGGTCTTGAAGGTTACGGCAGCAACAGGTGAACATCATCTTTTTCTATTCTTGACCGTCCTCTGTTTTGTATACTAGCTAGATGTCACTCATTTCTTTCAGGAGCAAGCAGAGAGCAATAAGCTCATTTATGAAGTATTATCTTGTTGGTTTGACAACTTATTATTTATGTTTATTAGTGTTGGAGAGTACAATCTCTCTTAGGCTCAGATCATATACAGATCACGAAGAGTGATTTAACAAGTGGTCGATATGAAGCATTCGAGGAATAAGAAGAATGCTTACTTATGGCTTGCTCCTATGACTCGCTGATAAAACACACTCCTCATTATGCCCCTTTCGTATGTAGTTCAGCCTGTACCATGTGTGTTTCTAAACTCCTTGAGAGACTGTAGCTTCAACACATGACTTGCTGTTTAAAGGGTTTTAATGCCGAAGGATTGACTTCATTGCACCGGATTTTCCCCTATACGGCACGGTCCATCTCCGCAGAAATGGCACGCCACCTGTCGAGAGTATTGCACAAATCACGAACTCGGTAGCTCCAGCAACAATCCTAGGGGTTCTCTCGAAAAAACTGCACTCTTGAACAGAACGGCATGGTCCAGATTCGAACCCACGGCCTTCGACTCACAAGGTAAAGGGCTTAATCAATTGCTGTTTCCTAATCCAAGAGATGGTTGCTAAACAACAGAAGTATGTCGCCATATCTCATCATCGACTTCACTGCACCGGGTTTGACCCCATATGGCTCTGTCAGAAATAGCATGCCACCTGCCGAGAGTATTGCACAAAGCACGAATGCCGTAGCTCCGGCAACAATCCTAGGGTTCTCTGGAAAAATGCGCTTGTAAACAGAACGGTCTGGGTTTGAACCTGCATCCATTGGAACGCACAGTAAAAGTTTAACCACTTAGCCACATAGACCCTCGGTCACCGTGCCACAATATATGCCATAGTAAATTAAGACCTTAATAAACGACATCCACTCATACTTTAACTTGGAGCATGAACTGAGACTCAAACACAACACTTGCTTTAGTAAACAGAATCTCAGAGAGTTATTGAAAGGCATCCATAATGACCCTCAATCTCCATCCTCAGTTTGGAAATATTAGTTCTGTATGTTCCATTTCGATCTACTCTAAGTTAGAACATTTTGTTATGAAGTGATTTGAGCATAATCATCATCATCATCATCAAATAGCTTGTCCTGAGAACTTTATCACCCTAACAGTCCTTCGGTATTTCTCTCTCTCGTAGTCCAGATGTGCCGCCTCTGAAGTCATCATGCTCAAACCATCAGTTACATCCTGAATCTATCTTCTCCATGGTCTTCCTCTTCTCCTCTTTGTCGGGATGCCACCTTCCATTATGGTCTTCTCCATCTATTTGTCTCTTTATATGTCCAAAATACTTCAATTTTCTTATTTGTAGTATCAGTCAGTTTTCTTTGATTTTGAGTTCTCTCTGGATAATTTATAATATTTGGTTCAGTAATTTGCCAACAACACTGTGCATAAGCTTTTTCAGCACGCTTAGAGGGAAAAATAATGAGAGAGGCCAGTGGGGCCTACGCGACAACTACAAGTAGTTTGACAATGGAGGTGTGGGTGGTTACAGAGGCGGTGAAGGGGTTGACATCTCATATCAACTCTCCATACTCAGTGACTCCACAAGTATATTTAGTAAAGTCGAAACAGGAATGGTGAGACAAGGGGGTACTGTTATATTCAAGGATCAGAGAAATCACCTTCATTTTTGTCCATGGGCACGCAGGATTGTGGTGTAATGAACAATCTGATAGATTGGCTGACATGAGCCGCAATGGACTGAAATAACATTCTTAACGCATTGAGAGAATCTTTCAGAACAGGAGTTTCAGGGTTATAATTCCAGTCGCTGACCTGATTGAGAGAGACGGGTGTCAATATTAGTACAGCCTGAGAAGAACAACATACCAAATATGCCAAAATATTGATTAATCAACATCAAACTGGCATGTTGGGCTGCAGAACATTGCTGGATTTGTACAGAATTTTCGTGCCTGATGCTGTGGGTTTTGTTGGCGGGGATTAGAGCACATGTGGGCATGTCCGGAGTGCTATGATGATATTCCTCATGTAATTGATAACAGAATTGGTGTGTTGGGCTGGTGGATTTGTTGAGGCGGAGATCAGAGCACCTATGGACATGTCTGGAGCGCTATGATGATAGTCCTCATATAACTGATAACTGTTTTTATCATAGATCATTTTGGATGATCATTTATTCTGATAATTGACTATCTCTCACTCTTTCTTTCTCTCTCTCCTTCCGATGTTACCCACAAAACTAGATTTACGTAAAGGCACAGAGTTTCAAGTTCGTATCTCTGCCATGACTGTCAATGGTTCCGGTCCAGTCAGCCATTGGGAATCGGCTACTACTTATCAAGATGATTTAGATGGTAGGTCAGCTGTCCAAGTTGTACTCTTGTGTTTGTTGAAGTTAATGATTGTGGAGTACTCAGTCAAAGCCAGCAATTTCTTGTACATGTTTTATTAAAAGATAAATCCAACCACTAAGAACTATATCTTCTTCTTCGAACGCTCCATATTGATCACTTGTTAACCTCTCTTTGTGATCTATATGTGATCTGAACCTAAGAGCGATTGTGCGATGTGTCAGTTATGCGCATACAAGTAGGCCAGCACATCCGCTTTCTGTGATGCTTTTTATTTACTAGGGTAGCTTCCTAGGTCCTCTATCAACCGCCTCTACAACATGCCTTGTAGGTCGCAGTGGTACTATTCTTTGCTTAACTTGCAGGCGCCGGCACCACACAGGTGATCCTAAGAACTATATAAAAAGAATCGATGTAACTATCTTTTGAAGCATGAATCCAGCCACCAAGAATCAGACCAAGAGGATATTTACACTGATTGTTCTGTCAGATGCGGAACCAGATCATCGTATCATCTTCCGACTTATGATATGACATACCAGACTGAACAAACACTTAACACGGGCTACGATTGTCCCCATCCCTTCTGTGTCCCTGTGGCACCGCTGATCAAACCACAGAACATGTTCTGCAAGACTGTCCCCTGTATGTCCTCCCTAGAAAGGAATGCTGGCACTACAACACTATATTCAAAACTACATGACACCAGAGATGAGCTCCAGACAACAGTCAACTTCATCATAAGAACGCAAGACTGTCCCCTGTATGTCCTCCCTAGAAAAAAATGCCGGCCCTACAACACAACACTACATTCAAAACTACATGACACCAGAGATGAGCTCCAGACAACAGTCAACTTCATCATAAGAACGTGTCTAACGGTATAAGCATCAAAATAGCGATCGCAAAGAAGTACAATAAGACAGTAGCACACTTCATGAGGAATTCAACAACATTGATCATGACTATGGAGATCACCGCTGCCTACATGGCTCTCTCGTGGGTGGCTGAGCAGCAGGTAACCCAAACGATTATTATATCAGATTTGATGAATATGTTTTAAAGGATTGAATCTGGAAGTCTTCACGCGGAGAACAGCATTCGGAGATCACATCTCAAGACACTGACTTGGCTGCACACACCTGGACATGCTGGAGTGCAGCATAACGAACGTGCTGACTTTCTTGCAAACAATGTCATCAATGCATTGCGCTCTCATTTATGTGATATAGGCAAGTCTCAGACACTGGAACGAGTGCGAAAATTAGTAGTTGAGTTTTAACATGCCAGATGGTGTCATCTTCGCGGTAGAGAGAGAAGATATACTAATCAACTTCTCATGGGTACGGTGAGCAAGTGGACTTTGGAGTGGCTGCTGCAGCAGAGGACTAAGCACGCATGGTAGTGTCCTATGTTCCATGACATCGATCGCATAACATAATATTAGACACGTGAACTCCTTGTGGACCAAATGCTACACTACATGTTTTGGGCTGGGCACCTTTTTCCAGGAGCCACTCTAAAGAGCTTTTTTTATTCTAATAATAAATGGCTTGTAAAAACATGGCTTTTGCTCTGGTCCATGTCAACTCGCATCTGGTGCTAGACAGCATGGGCGCCCATTATTACGCTTCATTGACACCTGCAAGCGTGATCTAATTTCATGTGGCATAGACAAAGGACACTGGGAGCGGCTGGCCAAAGACAGGCAAGCATGGCGAGCGGCAGTGAGGGGTGCAAAAAGAAAAGAAGAAAACAACATCACATGTGGAGACAAAAGAGAGCAGAGAGAACATCCCATGTATCTGCTCTATTCTCCAGTTTTACCTGCAGCAACTGTGGCAAGGATTGCCACTCCAGAATAGGCCATTACAGCCACATGAAACGTGATTCAGCACAGATCATACTACGTGACGCAACACCTATTGTCTCCTGAGACAAAGAGGCCAATGATGACTAGGAGTTAATGTCAGACGTATATATGTGTGTGCAAGATTGTTTAAAGAGTCCACTTTAGCAAATGTTGTTGACGGTGGTCTCTATGGCAAAGTGGTTGAGACATTTGTCTGTCATTCTAAAGGTTCTGGGTTCGTATCCGGGCTGAGTCTCGTGCAATTTTTTCATGACATCCTTATGATTTTTGCTGGAGCTACAGAGTTTGTGCTTTGTGCAACACTCTCAGTGAATATTGTGCATTCTCCCTTCTGCAACAGGGTGTTAACACTTTGGATCTTTGCTCTTGTGAGAATATTGCTATCTGGAATTTTGTCCTGCCAGTTTATTTTTAGTATTATAAGTAGACATCTTGTGTGGAAGTGGTTTTGTTTTCTTGCATGTCTGCTGTACACTGTCCATGTCTTGCTTGCGTACAGCAGCATGGTTAGCACTATGGTCTGGTAACTTTCAGCTTTATGGCTACACTTATCCCCTTCTGCTCCCACACAGTGACACAGCCTTATGAATGCAGCACTGGGGTCGACGAGTATATGACTCTCAGTCGATGCTTCGGAAGATGCAAGATGACAGTTTTCGGTATGAGTGGATGTCGTCTATAGAAGTTTCTAACCTCCAGATGTATTATATGGATCTACTGTCATATAAAAAAATTCGAAGGGTTGGAGAAGATCATCATGGAAGGAAGCATGCCAACAAAGAGAAGAGGAAGACCACAGAGAAGTTGGATTCTGGATGTAACTGATGGTTTGAACATGATGACAGCAGAGGCGCGGGATATCTGGAGAGAGGGAAATTCAGGACTGTTGTGGTGGCAAAGTTCTGCACAGGACTAGCTATTTGATGATGATGACTGTCATAGGCGTGCAGGTGTTTGCGGCAATGAGAGAGTGGACAGGCTTGCATCAACAGCATTGATTGCAGAGGAGTTGAAGATGGATAAAGAGAGCGTTCTTCTGTCTCATCATGGCTGCCTGTTGGATGAAGACACTAAAATAGATGTTGAATCGATCCAGTGATTTAAGCAGTCTGAAGTTACCCATTGTACAAGTAGAACTGGATGCCTGAGGGTCAGAGTGAGGAGTGTGTTTAGCCAGCTAGCCACAGGAGCCATTAGTATGCATACTCTTTGAAATCTGTTGATGGGGGAGGAGGAACACTTAGCACCTATGGGTCTGCCCGAGTACAATGATGTCAGTTTAGTAGCCAATAACTATATATTCCTAGTGTAATATGTATTAACTCCTTGTGGACCAGGAGCCACACTAAGTGGTGTTGTTACTCTAAATGGCTTTTGCCCTGGTTCACTAAGAGTTAACCGGTTTGTATACATTTTCAATGATATATTGATACTACTTGCGCATCATCATCAAATAGCTTGTCCTGAGCAGAACTTTACCACCCCAACAGTCCTCCGGAACTTCCTTTCTCTCATAGGCCAGGTGTCCTGCCTCTGCAGCCGTCATGTTCAGTCCATCAGTTACATCCTGAATCCATTTTCTCAGTGGTCTTCCTCTTCTTTTCTTTGCCGGTATACCTCCTTCCATGATGGTCTTCTCCAGCCCTTCATATCTTTTATATGCCCAAAATATCTCAATTGCATATACAGTCATTCATTATCTATGTCTCTTGTTTACTTCAGAGTCAACAGTACCACCAGAACCAGCTCATCTGATTGCTCGGCCAAAAGCCAACTCCATCAAAGTCTCATGGGCTCCACCACCTCCGCATTCCAAGATTCTTGTCAAAGGATATGTGCTAGGATATGGTCTAGGCATACCTGATGTGTTCAAGCATACGTTGGATTCAAACACTCATGATTACGTGATCGAGAACTTACGTATGTATACTGTTTATTCTTTTCTAGTGTACGTAATGTCCTAACCAGGTTTTAAAAAAATTCACAGAGTGAGGGAGGAGAGAGGGAGGTAGGAAGGGAGGGGAGGGAGGGGGAGGGAGATGGAAGAAAGAGGGAAGGGGAGGGAGAGGGATGGGAGAGGGAAGGGAGAGGGAAGGGAGGAAGGGAGATGGAAGAGAGAGGCGACATTGTGGGAATGGATCGTGTGATGCATAGAGTGTTCACATATCGTCGCAGACACAAAAGGGTTGTGGGTCGAGTCTCACTTTCAACATTACACATGTGAGGAAATTGTCCCTCTTACATCAGGTGCTGAGACCTAAAAATGTGAAGTGACAGGTACTTCATATCGTAAGGTCTAAAAAGGCTACAGGACATATTAAGGAGACATTACTAACATTAAAGATCATACCAGAGTTCCACCCTCCTTTTGTTCACTTGAAATATATATGCCCTTTTTTGTCTTAACAGACGGGCAATTGGCAAGTGTTTTACTGTAACAACTTCTGAGTTTGCTCTTGTCTCTCTTGTCTTTACAGACAGTCAATTGGCAAATGTTTTACTGTGACAACTTCTGAGTTTGCGCTTGACTTTCAGATCATCCCAAAGTCTCTTCTTTTTAAAAGATTCTGCACTTTTGAGTAATGTTTTTTTTCCACATAACTTTGTCATCATCGAATATTTTTCCATTTGTTGTGACTGTTAGAAAGGTTTTTCATTGAGGCCTTGCAGATATCATTGCATCTGAGCAGTGGTCTGTCTTGGTGCCTCTTCCTCTCCGAAAGTTCACAGAACAACATGTGGTATATAGCTTTTGTTCATTCCATCACATCCTATCCATCTTAGTCGTCTACTGCTGAGCATGCCCATGATGGAAGGCAAGTTTGCACATTGCAGTACTTCAGAGTTGGGTTATTTTGTCGCACCGCCTGATATTTATAATCTTGCGGAGACATCGAAGGTGAAAGATGTTAATTCCCCTCTCGTGTTTTCAGTAAACTGTCCATGTTTCTGAGCCATATATTAAAGAGCTAGTTACACAGGCTCGATATATTTGAATCTTCGCCTGCAATATTCATTAACTAAATATTCAATATAGTCTATTGTATAAACTCACCGCCTTCTGTAGCTCACACAGAGATTCGTACAGCTTTCTTGCCATGTTGTTTCATTAGGCCAGTGAGTTTGTCTCAGTAACTGTATTCTTCTTCTTCTTCTTCACCCATGACCTCTAGGGATGGATAGGTCCGCTACCAAGGTTATCCAAGCCCTTCTATCTAAGTCTATCTTTTCCAGATCTCTCCACTCTCTCTGCATGTTCTTGCATTCTGTTACTAACTCACGCCTCCAGATATTCCTGGGTCTTTCCTTACCTCTATTATTCATAACTGTATTCTTCTCTTAATTCCCCCGAAGCATAAGGCATCAACAAACTGCCATGAACCAGATCTGTCTTGAGCAAGTCAGCCTAGTTCATTCCAGGTCTTTCTCTCCTCTTCTCTTTCTCTGTCTACACACACCATCATCCTAACATTCCACGCTTCTATCCGTAAAAGTGTTTTGGGGGCTGCCTAGCATCCTGTCAGAGACTGGGCTTTATTGCGAGTTTGGCCAGTGCTCGTCATACAGTGTTTCCATCTAAATCTTTGACTGCTTTCCCAGTATCTGATTGAAAACATCTGTTGACACTTCAGTAGCATAGCTTTTTTAAAAAAAATTTGGAGGGCTGCCAACCCAACGCAAATGCCTTCAGACTGAATGGTAGAGTGTGACCCTCTTCGTCTGATCTCTAACCGTTGATCTGTTCGGCATAGTTAAACCTATCGACAGCAATGCTACCCCCGACATAGCTCTCCGGGTCACTGGGATACTCATACCCTTCCACCAACTACACAGTGGGGACACCATTGGGAGCGAGCAACTGTATTACCAGAGGTCTCTGTCGCTAAGTTGTTACGCCCTTGCCTTGCGAGTCGAAGGTTGTAGGTTCAAATCTGGACCGTGCTATTCTGTTCACGAATGCATTTATTCTCCAGAGACCCCTAGGATTGATTACAGAGTCCATGCTTTGTGCAATACTTTTGGTAGGTGACAGACTATTTTTGCATAGAAGGACCAAGCATATGGGTTAAATAAAACCCAGTGCAATGAAGCCAATCCTTCGGCTTTAAAAACCTGTAAAATACTGTATTACCTTGATTTTTATTAGTGATGATTGTGAATGAAAAATCAAATGCTTCATGCACAAGAATATTTCTAAATGTTTCTCTCATTATGTATACAGAACCAGCATCCCAGTATGTGATTACCATCAGAGCTTATAACTCACTTGGGCAGGGACCTAGCAAATATGAGACAGTTATTACGTCCGAGGATACAAGTATGTCATTTTTGTTTCACAGTTTATGTGTATGTGTTTCTGCATATGTTACTTATAATCTGATATCATCATCGAATAGTGTGTCCTGAGCAGAAATTTGCCACCCCAACAGTCCTCTGGAGTTTCTCTCTCTCATAGGCCAGATATCCCACCTCTGCAGCCATCATGTTCAAACCATCAGTTACATCCTGTATCCATCTTCTCTGTGTTCTTCCTCTTCTTCTCTTTGCCGGTATGCCTTCTTCCCAGGATGTCTTCTCCAGCCGTTTATGTCTTTTTATCTTATCTTAACCACATTTGCCGTGAAGCGTCGTGGGGAGAGTAAGTTTTCTATCTTGTGCCAGGCGTGTTGCGCTTGACGTTATCAGTCCATGCTTTCGCAGGGACTCTGAGATGTTATCTCTCCATCGTGTTCTTGACCTGCCTCGTGCTCTGCGCCCTGGGTGTCGATTATTGTAGGCACATGATGGCAGTAAATGTGGTTCCATTCTCATTAGATGGCCGAACCTCTTGATTCTTTGCTTCTCGATGTACTGTATGAATGGTATAGTATCAACGATGCTTCTGTGTCTTTTATATGTTCAAAATACTTCAATAATCTAATAACTGGGAGCATATCATTACAGAGTGGACATATCATTACAGAGTGGGCATAACTTCATGCACTGAATACATTGAAAAACAACAAATACAACTGTTCGAACATTTACTGAGTATGGAATACAACCAACCACCAATAACAGCATAAAATAAAATGGAACGTATAAAAATAGAATGAAGTTGAAGATGGATTGCCCGCCTGCCCATCGTGTTTGTAGTGAGTTGGACTGCGGGTGACTTGCTCTCTGTGAGTGCGGGTTCAATTCCACGGGCTGGCAGAAAAGCCACAGGTTCCCCAGATTCATGGTGTTCGTGGCACCAAACCGAAGGGTTACGATGTACATGACACCGAGCCGAAGAGCTGAAAGCTCAAGTGCTTCTGGATCGGAAAGAAAGAAGATGGATAAGGGAGATGTTATTCTATTTCTTTGCGACTGCCTGTTGGATGGGCACACTAAAATAGATGTTGAGTCGATCCAGCGATTTAAGTAGTTTAGAGTTACCCATTGTACAAGTAGAACTGTATGCCTGAGGAGCAGAGTGGGGAGCGATCCGTTGTACAAGTAGAACTGGATGCCTGAGGAGCAGAGTGTGGAGTGCGTTTAATCAGCGAGCCACAGGAACCATCAGTATGCATACTCTTCGATATCTGTTGGGGAGACTGAGCACCTATGGGTCTGCCCGGAGTGCAATGATGTCAGTTTAGTAATAACTAACCAATAAAAAGAGATCAGGTTATAGAGTCGAGGGATGACCAAGAAATGGATGGATGGACAATATCAAGGCTACATTAAACATGGATATAACACAACAAGTGGGACTCATCTGGCACTGGA
Organism: Arion vulgaris; assembly: GCA_020796225.1. Classification (NCBI taxonomy): domain Eukaryota; kingdom Metazoa; phylum Mollusca; class Gastropoda; order Stylommatophora; family Arionidae; genus Arion; species Arion vulgaris. The sequence continues at coordinate 5,398,073 of CM036777.1, read as the reverse complement.
ACGCAAATTAAAGTTCCCACCCTCTACGCTTAATGCCAAGAGTGGACATCCAACTCCATCATCCACCTGGAGATAGACAATAGAAAAGACATATACAAGCAGCGTAGAATGGAACTGAGATCAGAATACTAAAAGCATGCTATTTCATTGTGAGGAAATAAATTGGCCATCCTGCCTCCTACAAACTAGGACCTAGAAATGTGAAATGACAGGCGCTTTATACTCAAAATATATTGGGTTCTTTTTGATCCTCCTATCTTAGGTTATGTATGTAATTGCCATGGTTACCAACCGTGTTTAGAAGTTCGTGATAATGCACTTTTCATCGAGAACGTAAATGATAACAGAGTAAAGTATATGTGATGGTCCGATGGCTTTTTCACAATGCTTCCTACTGCCTAATCTGAAGATTAGTTAAACTCTGACCGAGTCCAATTGCCCCCCCATAACAACGAAATGCCCCCTGTGTGGCGTGGCCCCACGTTGGGAAACACAGATCTAGAGGGTAAATGATAACAAAGTAAAGTATATGTGATGGTCAGATGGCCTCTTCACAATGCTTCAGTATGCCTAGTCTGGAGATACAAACTCCAGAAACAAAAAGAAGAAACAAACGCTGGAAGAAATATTATGATCTTTGACATTTCAAAAGAAAAAGAAATTAAAAAAAATGTATAAAATCTGTGGTAAACTAGCTCCGCTGTGAAATCAAAGGACCCAAACCAGACCGGAGTCTAAGTGTCTGACAGGTCAAAATAAAAGATCATTTGAAGTTTCCTGCAGTCTGAGAAATTGGAGCCAGCTTGACTGTTGGTGTGGCGTAATAGTAATTCCATCGCTAGAAGATTTTCATATATAGACACTTTTGAGGGTTGCGGCAGAAAAATGTATTTAGAAGGTGGTCAGCAGTAATGCAAAGTTTGAGAACCGCTGGTCTAGTTTGATGAAACAGCTATCTCTACTGTATAGTCTGATCTTGAAATAACTACATTTTAATGCTCTACTTTCAGTTGAGGAACCAACCACTCCCATGTTACCTCCCGTCGGGCTCAATGCCCATGTCCTGTCCTCATCAACTATCATTCTGACCTGGGCTGATAACTCTCTCAGCAAAAACCAGAAAATTACAGACAATAGATACTACACCATAAAATATCGTCAACTTAACAGCAAAGGTTCCAAGTACAGGTACGTATCATATGTATACATGTGTTAACTAACGGGTCTGAAGCCGAAGGATTGACTTCATTGCACCAGAATGAACCCCATATGGCTCGGTCCCTCTCAGCAGAAATGACATGCCACCTGCCGAGAGTATTATCAAAATGAAAATCGTGGCATATCCTTTTTACAGGACGTAGCCATCAACAGTAAACGAGTAGTTGATTTTCTAGGCAGCACTGATACGTTCAGTAGTTTGCCTATTGCTTTCTGAACGGTGAGGTCTACTTTTACCGTTTGTAAAAATCCAAGGAACAAATTTGCTTCCAAACATGCCCGCCACAGAGTTTGAACCAGGAACACCTGTGATCGATCTCACTACCGCTTAAGCTACAGACGCTCACACAGATGATTATACAAAGCACAAACTTTGTAGCGCCTACAACAATCCTTATGGTCTCTGAAAAAATTCACTCTTGAACAGAATGACCGGTCCGATTCAAACCCTCTGCCTTCGGATAGCAAAGCAACGACTCTGGTTTGGAAATGTTTTTTGGTTGTTTTCATATTAATGTAGAATTTGTATAACAATTTTGAGAGATTATGACTTAGAAGAGTAGAAAAGATTAGTTTCCAACAATATGTCAACGAGTTGCCATGGAAACAATACAAAATGGCCACCAAACACAAAATTTTAATTCCGTAAGGCTCTGAATCTAATGAATGTAAATGAATTCTGTTTTCACTCTAAGGTGAGCAATTGTAATATCTAAATTATTACACAAGCTTTTTAGGATATATGAAATATTAATCATTTTAAATATATTTTTGGGTAAACACAACCCCAAAAATTAGGTCATAAAAGTTTTTTGATTGTTATGATCTAATTCATAGATTCCCAAACTTTTTCGGCTCACCGCCCACTTTGCATGACGTAAACTTCTACGCCCTCCACATTATAACAGTTTGCCAGCGACCCCCTTTTTTTTTCCACACCACCCACCCACCCACTCCTCATATATACATGCTCTATTTTCTCTTTGACATAGAAAATTGATATATGTTTCTGTCATACATGGTCAACTTTCAAATGATTATATACATGAAATAGAAAATTGATGAAAATATGGATTGTGTAAGATGGGTATAAGATGAATTAAAATGCAGAATTAAAATTTTAAAAGATTATTCAATCTCAAAATCACGAAAATAATTTATTTTAAAATACATATTATTACTTTCTTCTTTAAGGAGCCACCGACACCTAATCGCCTGAACACCCCTAAATTCTTCTGAAGCCACTATCAGCCGCGCCCCATCCCCGAACGCTTCAGCCCCCACTGGGGCGGTACCACCCACTTTGGGAAACGCTGATCTCATTGATCATAGGGAAGTCTGTCAGAACTGATTCATGCCCTGTAGTGTCGAGCCCTGTAGTGTTCCGTGTTATCTCTAATTTTGACAAAACTCAACAAAAAAGTTGAAGATCAATAATTGATATTTGTTATTTATTTTGTCCCGCAGGTTTATCAATGCTACCGACCTCAACTATCATATTGAAGGCCTGCGACCAAACACAGAGTATGAATTTATGGTGAAAGTTATTAAAGGCCGCAGGGAATCGGATTTTAGTATGACAGTCATCAATAAGACAGAGGAAACAGGTTTGTGTCATTCTTCATTTTATCATTTTTGTTTTTGTTGGCCATTGAGAGCAGAAAGGCTGGCATCGATTGTTGATAGGACACACATTGAGAAGACCGACCAACCAGAAACATTGCAAGACACGCACTGTTTTGGAACCCCTAGGGGAAAAGGCGAAGATGGAGGTGGTTTGGACATGTATGCCGTATGTCAGGGAACGGTGTCTTCACATCGATTTAAGGAGTTTGGAATTACACGTTGTACGAGAAGAGCTGGATGGTTGAGGGGCAGAGAGGGGAGTATGTTTAACAAACGTGCCACAGGAACCATCAGTATGCGTACCATTTAACATCTGTCGGGGGAGAAAGAGAAAGACTGAGCACCTATGGGTCTAGCCAGAGTGCTGTGACGTCAGTTTAGTAACTAATAACCAGTTTTATTTGTCGTTATTAGCAAGCGCTGACGGCATCAATTCAGCTTTACTGTCAGTTACTTGCTGTCACAGATCTAGTTTGCAACCATAGGTTATAGTTATCTGTATAGATTGTGAGCTTCTGTAGCGTATGTGGTAGGGAGCTTGATTACAACCCAAGCGTACCTGGTTCAAACTCCACAGCAGGCAGTTTGGAAGCAAATTCGTTCCGTGGATTTTACGAAAGTTAAAAATAGACCTCACCGCTTAGAAAGCAATGGCAAACTACTGAACAACCTGATTACTGTAGTTGACGGCAACGTCTTGTAAAAAGGATATGCTATGATTTTCAATAGGTTTAAGGTTGTAGTTTAGTATAGTGTAGGGGCCAGAAGCACCTTTCCCAGCTTTGGGAGACTACACACAAGCTGGATGGGATTGTACCAGTAAGCCACTCATAGCCGAGTACTAGCGTCAGGACACAGCCAGGCTCTAGCACAGGCCAGACATCTGGCCGGGTATTCCTTGACCTAGATAAGAAAAGGGATCTGGAAATTACAGATGTTTGATAGAACACTGCAACGCTTTTTTGCAATTTTACTAAATTCGGTGAGTCATGGTTATTTATTGGTGAAAATATTTATAATATTGATATTCCTTATTGTTAAACTTAACTTGTTGCATAATATAACTTCGAGTTAGCATTTTGTGTTGATTTTAGAATGAATTCGTCTATACACACCAATACTGAAATGCGAGGTCACGTGGTGTAGTTGGGGTCTGATTTCCCATAATTCTTACTTAAGCCCGAAGGCCCAGTAGTTTATAGTTGGCTCTGGTCAGGATCAGTGTAAGATCACAGCTGACCAAGACTCCTCCCCGTGGCGGCCCCAGAAACAGACGACTATCAAGAAGTCCGGCTAGGTTTGTGGAATCTCCCCCCTCCCCAAGGCTATACTGAAGTCTGATGTGTTGGACCGAAAGATGCAGATACCATAAAGAAAAAATTCCAACCTGAACAGTTTTGCGGCGACTGCACTAGCCATGCGGCCATTAAATTCCGCAAGCACATGTCCCCCTTGTCCTACACTGTCTAAAAAAAAAAATGTAATTGCATATCCTTTACAGGACTTTGCTGAATCAACCTCAGCTTTTAACGCTGTTGTGTGATTTTTCTAGGCATTATTACGTTCAGTAGTTTGCTATTGCTTTCTGAATGGGTGGTGCCATCGTCCTTTTTGTTAAAATCCACATGAAACAATTTGCAACAAAAATGTCCGCAGCATGATTCGAACTCAGAACGTTATGGTTAACCCTTTAGCTGCTAAGGACGTATATATACGTTTTCCCATTCACTTCTAAAGACGCATGAACACTTCTGTTATTATCTCTCCTCTGTGGGCTAAAGACGTGTTTAACACGTTATACATTGCTACTGTCACTGCTATAGGCGTACTTTCACGTTTGTGACCTAGAAACAAAGAATAGCTATGCTTAGCTCAGCCTTCAGAAAGTATGTAGCAGCGAAAGGGTTAATAGACCAAGTTACTATCCCCTAAGCCACAGACGCCACCCCTACACCACCTACAAAGTGGTATTACGGACTGTAATGACAGTTTTACTCTGCTAGTGTTTCTTGGATTGAAAGAGTTAATAAATATATTTATAATGTATACAGTACATATATGTTGTCATATTTTCAGCACCCAGCACAGAACCGAGAGATGTTACACCAGTACCACTTGATGACAACCCTCTTGCTGTTAGTTTGAACTGGCAGCCCCCAGCACGCCCTAATGGTCTGATTACAGGATATATCATCTACTACACTAATCTCTTACATACAGATGATATGGCATGGCCAGTCGAAGATGTTCCTGGTGAAAGGTAAGAGATTGTAGATGTAAACATGAGAATGTAGAGGCGTTGCCAAACATTTTCTGATGATTTCATCATTTCTCCTGAATTTGTCTCATTTTCTTCTTCTGCGTTCTCACTAGATTGAAATTTTGGACTCTCTAATAAAGGCAGCCGTCTGCCTCAGATTATCAGCCACGCCATACAGTTTGTCTTGGACGCTGGTGTAAGTGGGCCACCTCTTTCTTCTCAAGTCTGCATACTAGGGGCAGTCCTGTAGGATATAATTCCTATGCTGTCTGCTTCCTCGTATGTGCCGACCTCTTTCCGCAGTTAAGTTTTGGCCACCCTCGTGATGGTAGGTCTGACATTCTTACTGCATGGCTAAATCTCAGAGGCAGATTGGCGACTGTAGAATCCGTTATCTCATTCCACATTGTGAGGGGTCGGTGCATCTGTTTTCTGAAAGCAGTTATTTCGGGTGTATTCTTTACACCCCAAATTTGGGCTTTAGTAACCATCCGGGCGGTCCCATTTTATGTTCACTATTTTTCACAGACATCTATTTTTCAAATGCATTCAATTTACTTTCTATATTGTGAGTCATTTTCCAACTCTCGCTGGCATATGTAAGGATTAATACAACATTGGAATTGAAAATTCATATTAGTTATCAGTTATATGAGGACCATCATAGCGCTGGACACCTCCATATGTGTTCTGATCTCTACCTGAACAAATCCAACAGCATCCAGCGGCCCAACATGCCAGTTTGTGATGTTGATTAATCAATCTTTTTACATATTTGGTATGTCATTCTATTCGGGCTGTACCAATATTGACTTGACACCCATCTCTCTCAATCTGGTCAGCGAGTGGGATTCACAATCCCGAAACTCCTGTTTTGAAAGATTTTCTCAATGCATTAAGAATGTTATTTCAGTCCATTGCTGTTCATTCCAGCCAGTCTATCAACTGGTTCAATTCTTTATTTAGTTTTTGTTTTGATTTTTTTTCCCGATCCAGAAGCACTTGAGCTTTTCAGCTCTTCGACTCGGTGCCATGGACATCGTAACCCTTCGGTTCGGTGCCACGAACACCGTAAATCTGGGGAATCTGTGGCTTTTTCTGCCATCCTGCGGAATTGAACCCGCACACACAGAGGGATAGTCATCCGTAGTCCAGCGCGCTACGAACACGCTGGGCAGACAGGCTTAATTTAGTATTAAAACTATATAACTTGTAGTTCCATATGTTATTGATACTTTTAAATACTGATGTTTCTTTAAGAATTATATACAGTTTTTATTAATGCCTATATTTTATTTTGAATTTTTGCAGGTTGTCCACAGTTATTGACAAGTTAACACCGGACACAAGATATCAATTTAAAGTTCAAGCTCGCAACTCTAAGGGTGTTAGCCCCAAATCTGTACCTGTCACTTATGTGACACCATCAGGTACATGACAATACTTTTGTTGTTTTTGATGAAGAGATGTGGTTGTATCATTAGTTGTGTTTGTCTGTCTGTGATGAAGAACTGTGATTGTATCATTAGTTGTGTTTGTTTGTCTGTGATGAAGAACTGTGATTGTATCATTAGTTGTGTTTGTTTGTCTGTGATGGACTGTGATTGTATCATTAGTTGTGTTTGTTTGTCTGTGATGAAGAACTGTGATTGTATCATTAGTTGTGTTTGTTTGTCTGTGATGAAGAACTGTGATTGTATCATTAGTTGTGTTTGTTTGTCTGTGATGAAGAACTGTGATTGTATCATTAGTTGTGTTTGTTTGTCTGTGATGAAGAACTGTGGTTGTATCATTAGTTGTGTTTGTTTGTCTGTGATGAAGAACTGTGATTGTATCATTAGTTGTGTTTGTCTGTGATGAAGAACTGTGGTTGTATCATTAGTTGTGTTTGTTTGTCTGTGATGAAGAACTGTGATTGTATCATTAGTTGTGTTTGTCTGTGATGAAGAACTGTGATTGTATCATTAGTTGTGTTTGTCTGTCTGTGATGAAGAACTGTGATTGTATCATTAGTTGTGTTTGTTTGTCTGTGATGAAGAACTGTGATTGTATCATTAGTTGTGTTTGTTTGTCTGTGATGAAGAACTGTGATTGTATCATTAGTTGTGTTTGTTTGTCTGTGATGAAGAACTGTGATTGTATCATTAGTTGTGTTTGTCTGTCTGTGATGAAGAACTGTGATTGTATCATTAGTTGTGTTTGTTTGTCTGTGATGAAGAACTGTGATTGTATCATTAGTTGTGTTTGTTTGTCTGTGATGAAGAACTGTGATTGTATCATTAGTTGTGTTTGTTTGTGATGAAGGACTGTGATGAAGATGTGCGAACAACAAATGAGAATTCAACAAGATTTAAATTGAGGATGGATCACAACTGACCTCTTTCACCAAGATTTGGATTGAGGATGGATCACAGTTGCTCTCATTCACCAAGATTTGGATTGAAGATGGATCACAGTCGCTCTCATTCACCAAGATTTGGATTGAAGATGGATCACAGTCGCTCTCATTCACCAAGATTTGGATTGAAGATGGATCACAGTCGCTCTCATTCACCAAGATTTGAATCTGGGGTGGAAGGCAACTACCCCCAGTCACCCAGATTTGGATTTGTGCAGAAGGCTGCTGGCTTCAGATTTGTATTGTTGAGGGGAGAGGCAAATACGCTCTCAGGCAAAAAATGATTGTAGAAATTAAAGAAGAAATGTATTAGTAATATGTATAATGCTAATGTTCTGTTGTATATGTTATTCCGACAGCTGCCCTAACAGGTTCAACTGACGGTGATAACGATACAGGCTTATCTTTGAATGTCATCATCATCATCATCGGAGCTTGTATTGCAGGAGTCATCCTTTGTGCTGCTGTGATAGTTACCATCATCTGCTTGTGCATATGTAGAGGGAAAAGCTCTGCACAGTTAGTCACAGTTTTTAAAAATTCTCTTTCTAATTTGTTTTGATGTCATGCTGGTTATAGAATGATCGTACAACTGCAACCTATAATGCATGTCATAAGAGGTGAATGATGTAGGCCCTAGGGATGCTGCCCTAGTAAATAAAAAGCAGTGCAGAAATTGGATGTGCTGGCCTACTTGTAGGCGTATAACTGACACAATGTACAATTGCTCAGATCACATACAAATCACACAGAGTGGTTGACAAGTGGTCGATGTGGAGTGTTTGAAGAAGAAAAATAGAATGATCTTGTATGTTCAGTCATACACTTTCTCGGATTGCGTTCGGAAGATTCATCGAGGCAATAAAACAAAAATCGACATAATCTTTGAAGGGGACAGGCATATCAGACTGCAGAGCACATACTTCAAGACTGCCCCGAATATGATATGCTGATGCAAAGTCTCTTGCCTAATGAAACAACACTGGACAGAAAACTACACAGACCTCTGTTTGAGCTAAAAAAGACAGTGAAGTTCATACAAGAGACAACATTGAATTATAAATAATATTTCATGCGAATGAAATGAAGGAAGGAAGGACATAATCTTCAATGTGATGGCACCTGCTGATGACACCTACTGATGATACCTACTGATGATACCTGCTGATGGCACCTGCTGATGACCCATACCTGGCCTACAAACCCTCTTATCTTCTTAACATCTATGTGGTTGTATGAGAGTCTCAGCTACATCCACTCTCGAGTAGAAGACTTGTCAGCGTGTAGCATTGAACACTTCGTCACATTAAGACAAGCAGACTTTTGGGAGTTTGAAAGCAAACTCAGGAAACATAATTCATCTGGTAGAGCCACCAAGAGATCCACCAACTTGCGGTCAAAAGTCTATTCTCCTCTGCCTGGTACAGGGAATTAGCTGCAACCTAGCAACCAGCTCAGTAACTTTAGCTTTAAATATAGAACTTAGCATTGTCTATGAAATAGCGACTAGCTCAACAACTCTAGCGTTGATTAGAAACTAGTTCAACAACTCTATTTTTCAATATACAGGGTGTTCAAGATAAAAGCAGCCTGTGAATGGAGCTATTCTGGCATATATGTATGAAAATGAGAAGGTTCAGTTATGACGTAGTATAGGTCAAGGTTGTGTGACGGTGTGAAATTGTAGAAGGGAAGGGAGCAATGAACAAATGTGACGTAGGACAAGCTAGTCAGAACCGGTTTAAATAGTAAATAGACACAATGCAATAGGTTAACTGGCAACTTTTGATTTGTCAATGGGGCTGCATTTATCTTGAACACCCTGTAGAACTTAGCATTGTCTATGAAATAGAGACTAGCTCGGCAGCTCTAGTTGTTAATATTTCTCCCCATTTTTTGATATTTGTTCACGCCATTTTGCTGCAACTTTTCATCGTGACATGTTAGGTAAGATTTAGTAGTTATATTTGTTGTATATGTATATTTCCTGTTAAGTCACAGAGTTTCATTTTATGCCCTTTGGAATATATCTCTCGTAGTTTGTATGTAGTGTGCTGTGAAACTTGTCACTCCTGTTGTATCGTTTGCTTGATAAAGGCCTTTTGGTCGAAACATTGCTGTGTATTGTCATTGTTTTTGTGTTTTGTAAAACTACAGTACTTTGTTATTACATTTCACCATTTCTCAGTTTTACTGCAGTTCCCCCTATTTCGATAGTTATCAATATAGAACTTAGCATTGTCTACGAAATAGTGACTAGCTCAGTAGCTCTAGCATTTTCTATAGCACTTAGCATTGACTAGAAACTAGTTCAGCAACTCTATTTTTCAATGTAGAACTTAGCATTGTCTACGAAATAGTGACTAGCTCAGCAGCTCTAGCATTTTCTATAGCACTTAGCATTGACTAGAAACTAGTTCAGCAACTCTATTTTTCAATATAGAACAGCATTGTCTACGAAATAGCGACTAACTCATCTACGAAATAGCGACTAGCTCTTGTCTACGAAATAGCGACTAGCTCGCTCTACTGAAATAGCGACTAGCTCTTGTCTATGAAATAATGTCTAGCTCAGCTACTTTAGTTGTCAATATAGAATTTAGCATTGTTCACTGAAATAGCGACTAGCTTGTCTACGAAATAGCGACTAGCTTGTCTACGAAATAGCGACTAGCTCTTGTCTATAAGATAGCGACTAGCTCTTGTCTACGAAATAGCGACTAGCTCTTGTCTACGAAATAGCGACTAGCTCTTGTCTATGAAATAGCGACTAGCTCTTGTCTATGAAATAGCGACTAGCTCTTGTCTATGAAATAGCGACTAACTCTTGTCTATAAGATAGCGACTAGCTCTTGTCTACGAAATAGCGACTAGCTCTTGTCTACAAGATAGCGACTAGCTCTTGTCTATAAGATATCGACTAGCTCTTGTCTACGAAATAGCGACTAGCTCTTGTCTATGAAATAGCGACTAGCTCTTGTCTACGAAATAGCGACTAGCTCTTGTCTATGAAATAGCGACTAGTTCTTGTCTATGAAATAGCGACTAGCTCTTGTCTATGAAATAGCGACTAGCTCTTGTCTACGAAATAGCGACTAGCTCTTGCTCTAAATAGCGACTAGCTCTTGTCTACTGAAATAGCGACTAGCTCTTGTCTACGAAATAGCGACTAGCTCTTGTCTACGAAATAGCGACTAGCTCTTGTCTATGAAATAGCGACTAGCTCTTGTCTACGAAATAGCGACTAGCTCTTGTCTATGAGATAGTGACTATACCATCAACTCTAGTGTTTGCTATAGAACTTAGCGTTGACCATAAACTAGCAACTAGTTCAACTACTCTAGATTTCATCATCATCATCATCATCATGTGGAAAGACATCAATTTCTTTATCAACTTTCTTCTAACAAACAGTCAATTCAAGACACAGACAAAACTGAACAAGACTCCTCCGCCAAATGTCAAGCCCCCAGACTTATGGATACATCAGCCTAATCATCTAGAACTTCAAAAAATGGAGAGGTCGCAGCGAAGTGAAAGTTCAGCATCTGTTGCAACTAGCACTTTGCGTAGAGGGTCTAGAGGCTCGGCAGATCAGACTGATGAGCAGGGTTCAACGCTTGATAGGAGACGAAATTCTTTTGTTGGTAAGTTAGTTGTCCAGTCGTTCTCTCTGAATATCAACATGGATCTGTGTGTTGTTATTTCTTTCTGTAGCTCTGTTCTCTTCTCCTGATTAACATACTTGTACATTGGATAAGTTAAATTATGATATGAATTGACAAATCATCAGCTTTTAAAAGTCTTTTCCTTCTTCGAACGCTCCACATCGACCACATTTCAACCACTCGCTGTGATTTGTATGTGATCTGAGCCTAAGAGCGATTGTAGTTGTGCCAGTTATGTGCCCACAAGTAGGCCAGCACATCCGATTTCTGCGCTGCTTTTTATTTACTAGGGTAGCATCCCTTGGACCTACATCAGTCGCCTCTTCCGACATGCATGTTAGGTTGCAGTGGTACTATTCTTTGCTTCCCTTGAAGGCTCCGGCACCACATTGGCGGTTTTAAAAGTCTAAATAAAATATGGAACTGCAAGTTATATAGTATTAAAACTAAATTACGAATTTTCAATTTAAATGTTGTATCAATCCTAACATATGCCAGCGAGAGTTGGAAAATGACTAAAGATATAGAAAGCAAGTTGAATGCATTTGAAAATAGATGTCTGCGAAAGTAATGAACATAAAATGGGACGAATTCAGAAGTGATGAAATCAGAGACATGTCTGGTCAACCACTAGTGACAACTGTTATAAGAAAGAGAAGATGGAGACATGTTGGACACACCTTGAGAAGAAATTATCAAGAAATATGAAAGCAGGCATTGAAGTGGGATGCAAAGTGTTCAAGAAAGAGAGGACGACCTTAGGAGATGCTGAAATGAACTTTGCTGAGAGAGGCAGGAAATATCATTCTAAGTTCCATGGAGGAGATTGACCAGGATAGAGCAGTATGGAGAAATTGCTTGCAGGCACTATGTAATGTATAACGGTATAAGAGAAATTATCTGTGAATGCTTCATCCTCCAATGCAGCAGTTATCCCATTGTTCCCATACTCACTGCACCTAAGTGATGTCTATTGTCTTTCCCCAGGTGGATGATGAAATTTCATGGCGTTAAGTGAAGAAGCGGGAGCTTTAATTTGCCCACTATTAATTCTGGCGCAGTCACAGCACCTAACACCGCACCCAGGACTAATTTTTGCGTAACGGCTTACTTTCCTTAGCATCAGTGCCCATCGTCATTCAGGCAAACCTTTCCCCCCAATTTCAGAGGTACTTGTAATTTAGGTTCATAAGTCAAGGGTCAGAGTTTCCTGTAGACCTGCCATGTGCACGTACAAAATGTGTTGCCGTATTTGGCTACAAACTTCTGGAATGTTCACGGAACATGGTCGTCACTAAAACTGCCTGTTGTCATCTTCACGTTTGACTACCACATTGTTGATTGCTATTATCGTTGCTGTCGTGACGTGTGTGATTCGTTAAGTTGAATAAACCTACTGATTTTCTGACGTAAATTCATGGTTTTATAGTATGAATGTTCATATTTTGATCTTAGGTGACGGTGGTTATCCTTCCAGTGGGGAGGAACGATATCAGCCAATTCAACCCAGGAACTTAATTAGACCTAAGCCTGTTGCGTTGCCCGATGCACAGTCTTCATTTAGGGAACGTAAGTCATTTTGCTACTACTACTACTAGTACGACTGCTGTTACTACTACTACTGCTGCTATTACTGCTACTGCTAATTCTACTACTATTTCTATTACTACTGCTGCTGTTACTACTACTACTGCTACTGCAACTGCTGCTACTATTACTACTTCTTCTACTACTACTGTTACTACTTCTACTACTACTACTGTTACTACTTCTACTACTACTGCTACTACTATTACTACTACTACTGCTATTATTACTACTGCTGCTACTACAACTGCTACTACTACTGTTGCTACTACTAACTATAACTACTACTACTGCTGCTGCTGCTAATTCTACTACTACTACTATTACTACTACTACTGCTACTGCAACTGCTGCTAGTACTACTGCTGCTGCTACTACTACTACTACTACTATTACTACTACTGCTACTACTACTACTACTAACTATAACTGAAGAGGATCTAAATGAATTGATTTGGTCTGTTCCTGTACTTATATAAAACTAATTAGTTTTATCTTTTCACACACCTTCATTTTAATGTACTCGTTATTTGATTATTTCCAGCCATAGCTACAGTCACGGCAGCTCCAAACGGTCACATACTCCAGTATGGAGAAAGTCCCAGTGGACCATTACCCATGCGACCAATCTACCCCCGGACCCAGTACAACACACAGTACACCAGCGCAGCTCGGGTAAATGCTGGTGATCTGCCTCATACTTGCCCTCCTTCCAGTAAGTTTTTTTTTTTAAAAGTCTTCATGTTTTCTGGGTAGATTTTTAAAAATATCAAAATTATGTCCATATTTTCTCTTTCTTTTTTTGATCATTGAGGAGTGTTTTGCCGAATGGATTTCGAGTGGCTCCCACGCAGGAGACCCAGGTTCAATTCACGGTACGACCAAGGATGTTTTTCCTGTTGTTAGCATAAATTAAAAATCCTAATCTGAACAGCTTCGCGGTGACTGCGCTAGCTTGTTATCGTCCCACCTGTCCTACACAGCCCTAAAAAGTGGTACTACCGGTAGTAACGACAGTTTTTTCCTTTGTTTTTCATTTGATCATTGTTGTTAATTATGTCAGTTCGGTTATTCCGCTCCTCACAGAGCATAGGGCTTCAATAGTTGTTGCTTACCCCTCCTGGTTTCTGGCTGTTTTCTTTATTGCTTCCCAGCATAGTCCAGCCTCCTTAAGTTCCTCAAGAAGACCCCACATGTTTAGGATTTCCCTTTTTTTTTGCTTTCCTTGGTGGTCTCACTCAAGTTCCTGTCCAGTGACACTCAACTGTGTCTTCCGCAGGACCCCTCTTTCACCATTTTCTCCTTTTAATCTGGGTCATCATGGGTTCCTGTACTGTTCTTATCTACAGGTCTGTGTTTGCAACTCTGTTATACCACCACAGTCTGAGAATCCGTAGAAGACAACTGTTGACCAAGGCCTGAATCTTTTATGTATTTAACTCTGGGACTCTTTAACAATTCTGAGACATACATCAACACAGATTTCACATTTGAGCTGAATATCCTGAGCTTTGTTTTAGTGGAGATGGCATTACCTTCCCACAATGAGGGCAGGAGAGCAAAGACCTTGATATCCTCATCTGTCAAACATATGCACGTAGCTTTTCCCCTGCAGCTACTCCTATATAATATGCGTACTAGCCTCTTTTCTGATCCAGAAGCACTTTCAGCTCTTCGGCTCGGTGCCATGGACATCATAACCCTTCGATTCGGTGCCACGAGCACTGTAAATCTGAAGAACTTGTGGCTTTTCTGCTAGCCCGCAGAATTGAACCGCACTCACAGGGGGCTTTTCACCCGTCATCCAACACACCCTGAACACGCTGGGCAGGCGGGCGCATACTAGCCATACAACCCATCCTCGCTGGGATTTAAGTTGAATATTTTCTGACCGTAACGGTCTCCTATCAACCCTGCTTCACTTGGGTACCATAGTAACACTGGATAGTGAAGTTAGCCAACATGATGTTGACATCAATCACAGTGCGCATAAGTAAAAAAAAACAATTTCCACACAAGCTGTCTTCATCACCTTTCAACTCCCAACGGAGCACAGGTCTTCAACTAACTTCTTCCAGCTCTTCCTCTCTCTTGCCATCCCTTCTAATTCTTTCCATGTTTTATCTATCCTTTTAATATCAGCCTCCAGCTCTCTTCTCCAGGTGTGTCTAGGCCTTCCCCTACTCACACAAGCTGTCTACTTCATATTTATATGAAAATGAAACGGAAATCATGGAATATCCTCTACAGTACGTCACCATTAACCCCAGTAAGCCAGAATAAGGGACAGAGAGCTGTGGAAATACATGATAAATTATGCTTGCTGGCATGGCACTTGATAATGATGATGAATAACAAAAAGTGTTCAGTTCAGAACTAATAAGAGTGCAAAGCTTTTAGTGATAACATTTATTAGCTTCTCACCGCATGGTTTGACTGGGTGTGTCTTGTGTTAAAGCATGGTGTTTGTGTGGGAATCATTGAGTTTTAACAAGGCAGTGGATAAACATATAAATATGTGCTTTTGAATATTAGAGTCGCCCGAGTGGTTACCGGGAGCCCAAATTTGGGGTGTAAAGAATAGAACCGCTGTTACCTGCCACGCATGTCGTAAGAGACGTCTAAGGAGGTTTGGCTGAAATTGGATGCATGTGTCCTAAATATGTAGAAGTCTATGCGTTTAGGGGCCTACCAAACCAATGTGCAACGTATACACGTTCTTGGCAAAGATCAAACATATCACAAAGAGTGATTAAAATTGGTCGTAAAGAATGAACGCAAAGAAGAAGGAAAACAAAAGAAGAAAAAGAATATTAGAGCGTGACTCCCATGCGGGAGACCTGTTTAATTCATGGTAAGGTCAAGGATAGTTTCTGCTGTTGGCATAAATGAAAATCTGAACCTGAAGCCATGCAGCAATTACATTTTTCAGGCCCCCCCTCCATTCCCCTAAAAAGGATACTACTAGCAGTAGTGGCAGTTTTTAAAATAAGTATTACAGAAGAGTCCTCCGTATATCATGGACAGAGAAGAGAACAAATAGATCTATTTAGAAAGACCTCAAAATCAAAGAAAACTGGCTGATGCTACAAATAAGAAAGAGAAAATTGAAATATTTTGGACATATAAAAAGACATGAAGGGCTGGAGAAGATCATCATGGAGGGAGGCTTACCAGCAAAGAGAAGAAGAGGAAGACCAAGGAGAAGATGGATTCAGGATGTAACTGATGGTTTGAACATGACGGCTGCAGTGGCAGGACATCTGACCTATGAGAGAGAGAAATTCTGAAGGACTGTTGGGGTGGCAAAGTTCTGCTCAGGACAAGCTATTGGATGTTGATGGTGTGTGTGTGTGTGTGTGTGTGTGTTTTATATATATATTTATATATGTATATGTATATGTATGTATACATATGTATGTATGTATGTATATATATATATATATATATATATATATATATATATATATATATATATATATATATATATATATATATATATATATATATATATATATATATATATATATATATATATATATATATAATGCATTTGAAAATAGTTGTCTGAAAAATAATGAATAGAAAATGTGGTGAATTCAAGTGATGAAATCGAGAAATGTCTGGTTAACCACTAGTAACACTTATTTTGAAAGAGATGGAGATATGTTGGGCATACCTTGAGAAGAAGTGATAAAGAATATCAAAGCAGGCATTGAAGTAGGACACAAAGGGTTCAAGAAAGAGAGGATGCCTTAGGAAAGACTGAAATAAATATTGCTGAGAGAGAGGCAAGAAATATCTGGCTCCATTCCATGAAAGAGATTGAGCGAGTTGACCAGGACAGAGCGTTATAGAGAAATTACTTGCTGGCCCTATGAAGCGTATAACGGTACAAGTGGTATATATATATATGAATGTGTATGTGTGGATATGTATGAGCATCATTCTTCGAAGGAAAGATTGAAAAAACTAATAATAATGAACATGTGCATGTAGTAGGGTTGCCATATTTTGATCTTCCGAAATGAGAACACTTATCCTAACATTAACTCCAAGTAGACCAAACACTACACGACTTTGGGTTGAGCACATTTTTACGAGGAGAACACAAAGGGTGTTATTTATTCTAAAAACAAATGACTTGTCTTCTTCTTTGTGATCGCTTTTTTGATGATTATACCGTTAGGCTCGTTCTTATGATGAAATCGACTGTTGTCTGGAGCTCATCTCTAGTGCCATGTAGTTTTGAATGTAGTGTTGTGTTGTAGGGCCAGCATTCCTTTCTTGGGAGGACATACAGGGGACAGTCTTGCAGGACATGTTCTGTGGTTTGTTCAGCGGAGCCACAGGGGCACAGAGGGGTTGGAGACAATCTTATCCTGTGTAGGTGTTTGTTCAGTCTGTTATGGCCTATCCTGAGTCGGAAGATGATTGTCCTTGTCTGTCAAAATGACTTGTAAAAAAGAAGACTTTTGCCCCGGTCTACTAAGAGTTAAATTCCATTTAAATTGTGTTCCATGTATATTTTTCTGATGACCCAATCTTTTTTAGAATGTCTTTTTGCATCAAATGCTCTTAAAATTGCCTGCATGTGAAATGTTTAAAATCAAATTTTACAAGTGAAATTGACTTGACTGAATCCACACACTAAGACGATTTCTCTCATTAGTCAATTGAGCATGAATTTAAAAAATAGTCTCTCTACCGAAGCATTGTGTGCTAGAATAGCAAAGAAGAATTGCACTATCTTTACAATTTCAGAGTACATTTCACTTCTTCTACAGTTTACAGCAGTGTTTCCAACCTTTTTGGGTCATGCCCCACCTAAGCTTTTCTAAAAATTGGATGCCCCCTATGAACATATACATCATTTTTAATATTCAAAAATTGAATTGTTCACTGAAGAAACTTAAATGATAGGTTTTATAAAGAAATCACTAGGCAACTATTGAGAAAACACAGTAAGTAAATTTTCAAAACATATAATGGAGAACTAAATTCATGTCAGAAATCATTTTAATGAAAGATTTTTCTATATTATTTTAATTATTAGTAATTATTTTTAACAAATATTTAACAAATTGCCCCCCTTAACAATCAAATTGCCCCCATGTGGGGTGTGGGCCCCACATTGGGAAACACTGGTTTACAGTATAGTAACATCATATTTTTCGACGGCACTTGATTTTTTTGTATAGATGGATGCAAATTTCTCCAGATTGTAGTACTGATCACAGAGCTTTGAATCATCTATGTGCATACCTTTGTCAGTGAAAAATCTGTTGAGTTTGTCTTGTAAAATTGCGGACAAATCTACAAATTTCTAAAATTGTTTACGGACGTTCAGATTTACACGCGAAATGAAGACATGTCCGCAAAAATGAGAATGTATGGCAACCCTATATGTAGTAACATTAACCAGCATGTGTGTGCAGTGTTGCATTTGTTTATGTGTTACAGATAAATCATTACCAGCCGTAGACGAAGATGATCAAGATGGCAGCTGTGACATGGTTGCTGGTATGGATGACTCCTATAATTCCAGAATAGGATATGGTTAGTTCATTTGAGACTTTGTCCCCAATTTGATTAGACCCTACCTGGGCATCATATTCTTTACCTGTCAACTCTAGACTTCAACAAAGTTCTTTCTGCCTTTCATCTCTCTTTTCATCCCTTCCAATTCTTTCCAATTTCTTGCATGTAATTTCCATGTTTGTGAAGTTTTTTGGCTTTTCTTTTCTTTCGGATCTTCTTCTTATTTTTGTTCATTCCTTACGACCAATTTTAAACACTCTTTGTGATATGTTTGATTTTTGCCAAGAACGTGTATACGTTGCACATTGGTTTAGTAGGCCTCTAAATGCATAGACTTCTACACATTTAGGACATGTGCATCCGATTTCAGCCATACCGCAGGTAACAGTGGTTCTATTCTTTAGAACCAAAATTTGGGCCCCGGTAACCACTCAGGCATTTCTTTGGCATGAGGTAGCCAGCCTCACGATCTACCCTACTCATTTGCTTCTTATTGCTAGTGTGGTGTCTGGGTCCACATGGGAAGCAAAGATTAATACCACTGAGACCTACAAGGCATGTCATAAGAGGCAGCTGATGTAGGACCTAGTGAATCTGCCCTAGTAAATAAAAAACATTGCAGAAATCGAATGTACTGGCCTACATGTTTTCGCATAACGGGCACAGCATACAATATCTTTTAAGCTCAGATCACATGCGGATCACACAGAATGGTTAACAATTAGTCATTATGGAACATTCGAAGAAGTCGCATCTTATGACCTGCTTGGCATGTACACATTGCTGCATATTCTTTCATTCTCTTTCGAACTCCGAGAGCACGCGGGTGAGACCTCATGTATTATAGGGGAATAAATGAATCTTCATTACCACCCTAACAGTCCTACAAAATTTCTATCTCTTGTAGACCAGATGTCATACCTCTGCAGTGGATTCCATCTCACTGTGGTATTGCAGGCAGTGAGAGTGCCGATGTCTTAGCTAAGGAGGACAGTGCCAAAGAGCAAATTTACCAACCCTTGTCTTTTCAAGAGGTTAAAACCCTCATACAGAGAAAATCTGCAGTAGACTGGAAGACAAACACTGGATATGATTATGGAAAAGACTCCCTCAAAGACCTAAGCAGAACAGACCAGGTCATTATATTTCGACTACACACAGGACACTGCAGACTCAACAAACACTTATATAGACTAGGAATAAGTCAAACAGCTCTCTGCCAGTGTCAGCAGGCGGAACAGACACCAGAACATATCCTGCAAGACTGTCCTCTCCTGTGTGAGCTGAGAAGCAACATGTGGCCACACCCAGTCGACCTGAAAACTAAGCTTTGGGAAACCTGACAGACCTGAAGCTGACTGCCCAGTTTGTGGTCCACAGTAAATTAAGCGCATGACCAGAGATCGCTGAAGAAGAAGAAGATACCTCTGTTCACATCATGCTCAAATTATCTTCAACATTCTGAATCCATCTTCTGTGTGGTCTACCTTTCAAATTTTTTTTGCTGCTTTTCTCTTTCCAATATTTGTGTTTTCCAACCCGTTGTGTCTTTTTATGTGTCCAATACATTTCAGTGTTTTCATTCTCATTAGTCGCCTTGTGTTGCCGGGACTCATAAGGGGAGCAACGAATAGTAATGCTGCAACCTACAAGGTATGTCGTAAGAGGCAACTGAGGAAGAGGCATAGGAAAGCAACCCTAGTAAATTAAAGCGTTGCAGAAATCGGATGTGCTGGCCTATGTGTAGGTGCATAACTGGCACAACGTGTCATCGCTCTTTTGCTTAGATCACATACAAATCACAAAGAGTGGTTAACTAGTGGTCGATATGAAGCGTCAAGGATAATTCTTATTATAGTTGGTTCAAAAATTCGTGATCACACTAAGGTTTAATTTGTACGAAATCTATGTGATGGATACAAGTCTTTTTTTGTATGCAGTCTTATATACCTCACGACGTTACTAATCCATGTTTAACTAATTGGTAGGTAGCTTAGTTGATGCAAAAATGTTTTTTGTTATATAATTTTGCATAAGCACAACAAAATGATAATCAAAGTTTAGAACTTACAGTAATACACAAAATGGTGGCGAATGTTTGCAAAGGCGTATTCCTATTACATATTATAAAAAGAAAGGTCACATAGTGAACAAATGATACCTTCCACTTCTATAAATGAAAGTAAATGTTGCGTACATACGCCAATGACAGTCGGTAGGAAACATTGTGAACTGATTAATTCAACGGATTCCCGATTTTGACGTGCACTGAATTGCATTTGGAACATGGAAATGCTTAGTTATAGACAAACTTGACAATCGTACTGTAAAATTTCGACAAGTATACCAGATTAACATCGCGGTAAATTTAGTAATAACATAATAAAATTCTTACAGAACTAAAGGTTTGGGTGGGCAAAAATACTTTTGAAACGTGGTCACTGTTACCTATATAAAAATGCAAAAATCAAGAATTTCTGTCAAGTGGATGATTTTATATCGGTCGGTAAAGATGATCACGAATTTTGGAAAACGAAATATAGTGGCATAAGAGTTAATAATGCATGAATTGTGTACTAAAACATTAATAACCTGTAACCAGTGTGTTAGTTTTCAAATTCATGTCAGGAATTGAATAATATAAACTTGCATGTCTATGTGGCTGAGTGGTTAACGCTGGTGCAGTGTGCTCCGAATGTCGTGGATTCAAATTGCACTGTTCTATTCACAGGTGCATTCTTTCACCCCCTCTCTCTCTCCCCTCCTCCCGGCCCGAGACTTGGGATTGGTGATGGTACTATAGAGTCAGTTAAAAATTGTAGAGGAACCCTTTTTTTTACTAAGGGATGTATATAGAGTTTACTACCATCACGTGCCTATAATAATCGACACTCAGGGCTCAGAGCGCGAGGCAGGTCAAGAACACGATGGATAGATAACATCTCAGAGTCCCCGCAAAAGCATGGACTGACAATGCCAAGCGCAACACACCTGGCACAAGATAGAAAACTAACTCTCCCCACGGCGCTTCACCGCAAATGTGGTTAAGATAAGATAAGAAGATAGAGTAATGCCATATTTAGCATGTATTGTATAGATGGGAGTTCTTTGGTCAACATCACTCGGGTCGTCATTACTTCCCAGTGCTTTTCTGGTACCCATTTGAGACTGCATCGACCTGAGAGCTGATACGGTCAGAAGAAATTTCAAGACCGATGTTGAATTGAACCCGAATCACTAGCTTAAGAAGCGAGTACACTAACAACTATGCTGCTGAAGATTTTCACAGAGTTCATGCTTTGTGCAGTGCTCCCGACAGGTGACGTGTCACTCCTGGGAGAGGGGCTGAGCTATATAATGTAAACCCAGTGCAATGAAATCCATTCTTCTGCTTGAGACCTGCATGCTGTCATTATTTATATGCTGTCTATTTTTGTGCAATGTTTTTCTGAAACTTTAACTAATCGCTAAATTAAATCTCATCATAGAAGCACAGGAAACGAGAGAACTGGTGCCAGGAACAATTGGTGGTAGAACTGGCCCGAGTGGTTACCGGGGCCCAAATTTAGATTGTAAAGAATAGAACTGCTGTTACCCGCCACGCATGTCGTTAGAGGCGACTAAGGAGGTTTGGATGAAACTGGATGCATGTGTCCTAAACGTGTAGAAGTCTATGCGTTAGGGGCCTACCAAACCAATGTGCAATGTATACACGTTTTTGGCAAAGATCAAATATATCACAAAGAGTGATTAAAATTGGTGGTAAAGAACCAACGCAAAGAAGAAGGAAATGGTAAAACTGTTCCAGCACTCTTTACTAATATTTTATTTTTTGGGTGGCTTCTTCTTCCAACGCCCCATATCAACCACTTGTTAACCACTCGTGATCTGTATGTGATCTGAGCCTAAGAACAATTGCATGTTGTGCCAGTTATGCCCCATCAAGAAGGCCAGCACATCCGATTTCTGGGACACATTCTTTTTACTAGGGTAGCTTCCCTAGGCCCCTACCTCAGTTGCCTCTTACGGCATGTCTTGTAGATCGCAGTGTTACTATTCCTTACCCGCCTTGCGGGCCCCTGCAACACACAGGCAGGGTGACTACTGAGTCAACATGACAGAGCTACGGATGATTTGATAATCCCTTCTTTCTTTTTTGTACCTGTTGATGTATTAATCTCTGTATTGTCTTTCTCTTTGTTGTGATTCAGTGAAACCTCAGCCAAACATTAGCCCATACAAGAAACCGACTGCACCAATCATGTCTGCACCAAGTAAAGGACAGAGGACTCCGATATTCAATTCCAAATCTCCAGAACTGAAGAACAAGAAAGATGATGCAGATTTATCAGTGAGTTTAGTTGATCATATTTGTGTGTACAAATGCAAATGTGTGTTTGCATGTGTGGGACACATACGTATGTGTGTTTACGTGAATAGATTATTTCTTCATCGTTTCATGTCCCAAGTTTCAGTCTGATACTGTAGAAGTTTTAAATATTCATGTTTAGTTTAGTCGTCTCACACTAAAGCAAATCTCATAAGTACGATTTTCTGGCCAACACTATGTTACCAGTGTCAAACATGGCCAATAACAGCAGATAATGAGCGGAAAATCATTAACAGAGATGAGCTGTCTTAGAAGAGCTGCAGGTGTGACAATAAGAGACAAAATTAGAAATGAAGAAATCAGAACAAGACTGGATGTGAAACCAGTCATGCAATTCATAAAAGAACAACAGATTAAATGGTTTGGACACCAGACATGAACGCCCTGGTATCGCCTACCACAGAGAGCCACACAGAAAAAGTATAATGAGTACAAAGGAAGAGGAAGACCATGCAAAAGATGAAGCGACGGCATCAAGAACTGCCTATGAAAATGAATATCAGCTTACAAAGTGCCTTAAAACAAGCACACACAAGATCACTACATAAAAAAGTAAATGGTGAAAGAGAAGAAGAAGAGTTTAGTCGTCGGATCATCATCACTGCACATCAAACCAATTAGTCCATAAGTGCTTCGATCTCCTCCTCGGTATGTCTCTCAGTTTATTTTAGTCGTCAGATCATCATCATCACTGCACATCGAACCAATTAGTCCACACGTGCTTAGATCTCCTCCTCGGTATGTCTCTCAGTTTATTTTGGTCGTCGGATCATCATCACTGCACATCAAACCAATTAGTCCATAAGTGCTTCGATCTCCTCCTCGGTATGTCTCTCAGTTTATTTTGGTCGTCGGATCATCATCACTGCACATCGAACCAATTAGTCCATAAGTGCTTAGATCTCCTCGGTATGTCTCTCAGTTTATTTTGGTCGTCGGATCATCATCACTGCACATCGAACCAATTAGTCCATAAGTGCTACGATCTCCTCCTCGGTATGTCTCTCAGTTTATTTTGGTCGTCGGATCATCATCACTGCACATCGAACCAATTAGTCCATAAGTGCTTCGATCTCCTCCTCAGTATGTCTCTCAGTTTATTTTGGTCGTCGGATCATCATCACTGCACGTCGAACCAATTAGTCCATAAGTGCTTCGATCTCCTCCTCAGTATGTCTCTCAGTTTATTTTGGTCGTCGGATCATCATCACTGCACGTCCAACCAATTAGTCCATAAGTGCTTAGATCTCCTCCTCGGTATGTCTCTCAGTTTATTTTGGTCGTCGGATCATCATCATCACTGCACATCGAACCAATTAGTCCACAAGTGCTTCGATCTCCTCCTCAGTATGTCTCTCATTTAGTTTAGTCGTCGGATCATCACTACACATTGAACCAATTATACCATAATTGCTTCAATCTCCTCCTCAGTATGTCTCTAGTTTAGTCTTTGGATCATCACTGTACGTCAAACCAATTAGTCGATAAGTGCTTCGTTCTCCTCCTCTGTGTGTCTCTCAGTGTGTGGCGCCTAACGATCCCGGTTCTTTGTTGGTTTACTAATCTTCTTTAGCTACCATTATAGTGCTCTTGTCTAGCTACACCACATTTGACATGGTATTCTTGCAGTCTGGTTAGTGTTGTAGATTCACCACTAGTACATGGATCATATACACGTCCTCTATCCCTTAGGGCGTTCAGAATATCAGCCTGGTCCATTGTGTGCACTTATTATATGTGTCCTTCACTACCTCAGTTATTTCTGTAGTCCAACTTTTGCATGGATGATCTTTCGCCTAGTATACTGCATCCTAAGAAGCATTGTCTTTTGAGGTAGTGCGTCTGTTGGTAATCTACTTATGTAATAGAGCTACATAAATTATTTTTTTCTTGATAAGTTCAGTATTAGTGTTGTACTCATTTTTTCCTGATGTCTTCATTTCTAAACTTATCTCTTCTTGTTACTCCCAGCATTCTGCGTATGTGGTGACTAGTTTTCTTCTATCGTTTGATGTCAGCGTCCAGGTTTGGAATTAGTAGCATAATGTCGGGAGAACATGAGAGAAATAATGTTTTTCTTCTTCTCGTCCTTCATTGTACCTCAGGGATGTTTTGATGAAGGTGCTTCTTCTTGCTTCTTCTCCGAACGCTCCATATCGACCACATGTCAACCATTCTGTGGGATTTGTATGTGATCTGAGCCTAAAATCAATTGTTCATTATGCCAGTTATGCGTCTGCTAGTAGACCAGCACATCCGGTTTCTGCGCAGCTTTTTGTTTACTAGGGTAGCATCCCTAGGGCTTACATCAGTCGCCTTAAGACATGCATTGTAGGTCGCACTGGTACTATTTTTTGCTTTCCTTGCGGGCGCCGGCACCACGCGGCCAAATGAAGGTGCGAAGACCTTCTATGCTCCATATCTAATGCACATTGTAAATTGATATACATTTCTCTAAAGTTGCTCTTGTTGCCATTGTTCCCATATTTTTGTGGTGTCTTTTTCTCTATTCAGTATCTTTCTTTTCTTTTTTAAAGAGATTTCTAGAACAGGTTTTTGTGTGCACTTTATAAATAGTGTTTTTCATCGTCTCTGTTATCTCTGAGGTTCACCTCTTGTGTGGACAGCCTTGTGCTTTGTATCCACTATATCGGATTAGTATTGCTCTTTGAATCTGTTGGTAGTATGCTTATGTGGCCGCACCAATTTGATTGGTTGTTTCTTAATGTTCAGTAGCCCGTCTGCCCAGCGTGTTCGTAGCGCGTTGGACTACAGGTGACTATCCCTCTGTGTGTGCGGGTTCAATTCGCGGATTGCAGAAAAAGCCACAGATTCCCCAGATTTACGGTATTCATGGCACAGAACCGGCTGTCACGATGTCCTTGGCACCGAGACGAAGAGCTGAAAAGCTCAAGTGCTTCTGGATCGGGGGATGTTCAGTACTGATGTTGCACCCACTTTTTTCCTGATGTTTTCATTTCTAAACCGGTCTCTTCTTGATACCCCCAGCATTCTGCATATACACTTCATCTCTGTCATGTCTAGTTTTCTTGTATTGGTCTATGTCAGCATCCAGGTTTGGTACTTATAGCATAATGTGGGGAGAAATATTGTGATGAGCAATGCTTTTTTTTAAGTATTCATGGTGACATATTGGCATTTCAAAATTAGGCGTCATTTTTCCAATGATTAATTTGATGTGCTTTATTGCATCTGTGTTGGATTTCTTTAGTTTTTCAGTGTATATTTTTCGATGTAGCTTTCTGTGGTAGGCCACACCAGGGCACTTTTGCCATGTGAGCAAGTCATTTAATATCTTTCTTTTTTTTATGCATTGTGAAACTGGTTTCATTCGCAATCTTCTTCTAATGTCTTCATTTAACAGTTTGGGTTATTATTGGCCGCTTTAAGGTCTAACATAGTCATGGGGACTAATACATCATCTTTGACGGGTTTTTGCGTGAAGATTTACTTTACTTATGACCAGTATTCCTTGTCATTCAGGCGAACTTTACTTCAACTTTAGAGGTACTTGTAAGTTAGTTTCTCAAGTAAAGGATTAGTGTTTTCTGTAGTCCAACCATGTTCCTCGTACAACCATGTTCCTCATACACACTGAAATGTGGGAGCAAGCTAGTCCGGAATCTTGAAATGTTCACAATGATGTCGGTGACCCCATTTCTATTTGAATATTTCATTGTTACTCCTACAGATCTTCTAAGATATCTCATCTCTGTTGTTATAACTTTCTGCTCATTACCAACAGATAGTGCGCATCAAAGAGCGATTCTACATTCGATACAGTAGATACAGTGGATACAGTGGATACAGTCGATACAGTGGATACAGACAGTGGATACAGTCGATACAGTGGATACAGTCGATACAGTGGATACAGTCGATACAGTGGATACATTCGATACAGTGGATACATTCGATACAGTTGATACAGTCGATACAGTGGATACAGTTGATACAGTGGATACAGTTGATACAGTGGATACAGTGGATACAGTCGATACAGTGGATACAGTCGATACAGTGGATACAGTTGATACAGTGGATACAGTGGATACAGTGGATACAGTTGATACAGTTGATACAGTTGATACAGTGGATACAGTGGATACAGTCGATACAGTCGATACAGTCGATACAGTTGATACAGTGGATACAGTCGATACAGTGGATACAGTTGATACAGACAGTGGATACAGTGGATACAGTTGATACAGTGGATACAGACAGTGGATACAGTCGATACAGTGGATACATTCGATACAGTGGATACAGACAGTGGATACAGACAGTGGATACAGTCGATACAGTGGATACAGTGGATACAGTTGATACAGTCGATACAGTTGATACAGTGGATACAGTCGATACAGTGGATACAGTTGATACAGTGGATACAGACAGTGGATACAGTCGATACAGTGGATACAGTCGATACAGTGGATACAGTCGATACAGTGGATACAGACAGTGGATACAGTCGATACAGTGGATACAGTGGATACAGTTGATACAGTTGATACAGTGGATACAGTTGATACAGTGGATACAGTGGATACAGTTGATACAGTGGATACAGTGGATACAGTTGATACAGTCGATACAGTGGATACAGTGGATACAGTGGATACAGTCGATACAGTCGCGATACAGTCGCGATACAGTCGCGATACAGTGGATACAGTGGATACAGACAGTTTATACAGTGGATACAGTTGATACAGTCGATACAGTGGATACAGTGGATACAGACAGTTGATACAGTGGATACAGTGGATACAGTGGATACAGTCGATACAGTCGATACAGTGGATACAGTTGATACAGTGGATACAGTCGATACAGTGGATACAGTTGATACAGACAGTGGATACAGTTGATACAGTGGATACAGACAGTGGATACAGTCGATACAGTGGATACATTCGATACAGTGGATACAGACAGTGGATACAGACAGTGGATACAGTCGATACAGTGGATACAGTGGATACAGTCGATACAGTGGATACAGTGGATACAGTCGATACAGTGGATACAGTGGGTACAGTCGATACAGTGGATACAGTGGATACAGTGGATACAGTCGATACAGTGGATACAGTCGCGATACAGTCGCGATACAGTGGATACAGACAGTTGATACAGTGGATACAGTTGATACAGTCGATACAGTGGATACAGTGGATACAGACAGTTGATACAGTGGATACAGACAGTTGATACAGTGGATACAGTGGATACAGTGGATACAGAGCAAAATGACGTCCACAAAAAAAAGGTGGACCTCAGAAATAACAGAAGCAGTGAAAAACACTATTTATGAAGCGCACACAAAATGCCTGTTCTAGAAATCTCTTCTTATCTTGACGCTGTGAGGCAATACAGGAATACAGAACAGAAAGAAGAAGAAGAAGTAGAGTCCATGTTTGACATTGATAAGATTTGACCAAAAGAGTTCTTCATCAAATTTCTTGTAATATTCCGCCCATATGTTTCCGAGGCTCGCAAGCGGAGCAAAGAATAGTAGCACTGATACCTATAAGGCATGTCGTAAGATACGACTGATGTAGGGGCCTAGGAACACTACTCTAGTAAATAAAAAGTGTCACAGAAATAGGATTGCTGGCCTACTTATAGGCGCATAACTGGCACAACGTACACTGGCACAATTGCTCTTAGACTCGGATCACATACAAATCACAAATAGTATTATCGATATAGAGGAAGACTGTAGTAAAACTATGAAGCAATGTCGAAATGTAAATACAAAGTATTGTAGTTTTACAAAATCAATCAATCAAGTGTCATGCCTGCCGGCGTAGGCGATCATGTCTCTCCACAACTCTCTTTGCTTGGTGCATGTAATCAGTTCTGACATCGATATTTTGTTGAACCATGATGTCAGGCCATCCAACATCTTCTCCCTCTGTCTTCCACGATATCTCCTTCCTGAATTTTACCTGTAGTCACCAAATGTTCTAAACCTTCTCTCGCATTATATGCCCGAAGAACCTTGATTCTCGGATTCTTATTCTTTTGATAAGGTTTCTTTGTGTGCAGGCCTGATTTAAAACCTCCTCATTTGTTTTCTTTGCTGTCCATGGAATTTTCAACATTCTTCTGTAAAACCACATCTCTGTGGCTTCCAATGATCGTATTGATTATTTGTTCCGTGTCCATGATTCGCTGCCATACATAAGAATTGGTTCAATATAACACTGGAGTATTCGTTTTCGCAGTGTCATTGGTAGTGAGTTCACGCATAGTGTGTTCTTCATTTTCATAAAAGCTGCTTTCGTTTGAGCTATTCTATTTTACAAAATACAAAAACAATAACAATACACAGCAACGTTTCGACAAAAGGCCTTTATCAAGGTACGGATAGAAGAATTTCACCTCCCGCACAACACACAACATGTATAACAAGTTTGTTTTTTGCATGTATTTCGTTTTTAGTCATATTTTCATTTTAGGACCGTTAGGAACTTGTTGTTTGACTCTACATGTGTGCTGTGTGAGATGTGAAATTCTTCACCTCTCTTGTATCCTTTGCTTGTTAAAGGCCTTTTGGTCAAAACGTTGATATGTTCTGTTTTTGTAATTTGTAAAACTATAGTACTTTGTTTTTACGTGTTTCGCATTACAAATCACAAAGAGTGGCTAACAAGTGGTCGATGTGGAGCGTTCGAAGTAGAAAGAACAAGTTTTAATATTCACATGTATCTATCTTTTGGTGGCGTCTGTGGCTAAGGGGATAGTGGCTCGGTCTATTAACCCCAACGTTCTGAGTTCGAATCACGCTCGGACAATTTGGTTGCAAATTGTTGCGCGTGGATTTTTACAAAAGGAGGATTGCACCACCTGTTAGAAAACAATGGCAAACTACTGAACGTAATAATGCCTAGAAAAATCACAAACAACATTAAAAAACAGGGGTTGATTCGCAAAGTCGTGTAAAGGATATGCAATTAACTTTTTATCTATCTTTTAATGTACTAGTTAATTATCTCAGTACTTGGTTAACTTTTGTTGACTTCTTCATGATTCCGATTTACCCTCATCCACAGAAATCGTTAAGTACAGAAGAACTGACCGCTGAGATGGCTAACTTGGAAGGACTCATGAAAGATTTAAACGCTATCACACAACAAGAGTTTGAATGTTAGCGTTGTCATGGAGTAGGCTAGAAAAACTCATTTTTAATTTGATTGTAAACATTGCAAATAATTATCTCATTTTGGTTAATTTATGTGAGCAAATATCGTACAATTTTAATAGTGCCTATATGGTTCTGTTATTAACAGAAAGATGTCCGAGTGTCCGGATGTCGGTAAAGATATTATCAATGAGGGTGAATGAAAGTGCATGAGAAGTTTGTGAATGGGAAAATTGTGCACAAAGAAACGTTACTTAAAAATGTAATACAAATAGTAGTTTGTTTGTTAATTGCATTTGATGTTGCACAAAATTTGATATTTTTTTTGGTAACTGTTAATTTAAGAAAGTAGGGTTGACTTGTGTGTTCTGAAGGATGTCGGCCGACAACTAATTTTCAGTTTTTGCTACTGCTTTGAGAGACTAGTCGAATTCAACCCTGCTGGATGTAGCCCAGAGTCAGAATATACATTGTAGGCCTCAATGATGATGATGATGATGAAATTAACAAATGAAAATGTCGCGTAGTCTTTGTAGATTATAGAGTGTAAAGTGCCTGTTACATAACATTTTAAAACCCGACATTTTGCTGTTAGTTTGACATTTCTAAGGCCAAGTATACGGGAGGTAGGTGGGCCAAGTCTCACTTTTGGAACATTAGTTGCCTGAATTAATGAAGCACACAGAACTCTCCCCACTCCCTCCCTCCCGATTTGAAAAGTAGACATTTTGCTGTTAGTTTAACATTTCTAAGGCCAAGTATACGGGAGGTAGGTGGGCCTAGTCTCACTTTTGGAACATTAGTTGCCTGAATTAATGAAGCACACAGAACTCTCCCACTCCTCCCTCCCGATTTGAAAAGTAGACATTTTGCTGTTAGTTTAACATTTCTAATGCCAAGTATACGGGAGGTAGGTGGGCCTAGTCTCACTTTTGGAACATTAGTTGCCTGAATTAATGAAGCACACAGAACTCTCCCCACTCCCTCCTCCCGATTTGAAAAGTAGACATTTTGCTGTTAGTTTAACATTTCTAAGGCCAAGTATACGGGAGGTAGGTGGGCATAGTCTCACTTTTGGAACATTAGTTGCCTGAATTAATGAAGCACACAGAACTCTCCCCACCCTCCCGATTTGAAAAGTAGACATTTTGCTGTTAGTTTAACATTTCTAAGGCCAAGTATACGGGAGGTAGGTGGGCCAAGTCTCACTTTTGGAACATTAGTTGCCTGAATTAATGAAGCACACAGAACTCTCCCACCCTCCCGATTTGAAAAGTAGACATTTTGCTGTTAGTTTAACATTTCTAAGGCCAAGTATACGGGAGGTAGGTGGGCCTAGTCTCACTTTTGGAACATTAGTTGCCCTACTTATGAAGAAGCACACAGCCCCCTTTTTTTTGTGTGTTTGATTTGAAAATTGAATATTTTATACGCTGCGCTATATTGTCCCACAGTTAGTTAAAAATTCAGTTAAAATCAAACAGTTCCTATAATTTCTAAAGTTCATATAATTTCTTCCATTATGGTCTTCTTCAACTGTTCGTATGTCTCTGTATATGTCCAACTGTTCGTATGTCTCTGTATACGTTCAAAATATTTACGTTTTCTTATTTCTATTATCGATATTAGGGAAGAATGCAGTAAAACTATGTAGCAATGACGAAACTATTCTATATGTTCTGTGCTGTGTAAAAAGTGAACTTCTTCACTTCTGTTGTATCCTTTGCTTGATTGCGGCCTTTTGGTTGAAACATTGTTATATGTTTTTTGTATTTTGTAAAACTACAGTAGTTTGTTTTTAAGTGTTTCACTAATCTTATTTGTAGCATCAGCAAGTTTTCTTGAATTTTGAGTTCTTTCTGTAAAACTTATATTCAAAAGCAAAGATTTTGAGTTCTTTCTGTAACACTTATATTCAAATTCAAAGATTTTGAGTTCTTTATGTAACACTTATATTCAAAAGCAAAGATTTTGAGTTCTTTCTGGATAGATCTATTCATTTCCTTCTCTGTCCATGATATACAACACTTTCCTCGGCACAACAGATGGGGAAAAGTGTGTGCTTAATTGATTGTTCTAATGCCGTAACATGATAGGACCGCTGGTCTTGTCTCAGACGGAGACGATGAGCATATCTTAAGTTTGATTTTTCTACCAGATATAGTTTTCTATATCAAGTTTGTGTACACCGAGAGAATAAAGAATGTCGTTTTTGTTGTGAGAAATACTTTGATAAATTGCTTTGACTTTGAATTATTTTGTGAAACAGTACAGCCTGCAGGATTGAATCTGTCTAGCAGAACAGCATTCATTTCATTCTAGGATTAAATCTGTCAAGGAGAATAGCTTTTGTTTTATCCTAAGATTAAATCTATCGAGCAGAACAGCATTCATTATATCTTAGGATTAAATCTGTCGAGCAGAACAGCATTTATTTTTCCTAGGATTAAAACTATCCAGGAGAACAGCATTCAAGATGAGTTCTTTGATATCATGCAAATATAACTTCTAACTGTATTTTTCATTTGGTCATGTAAACACAAAAATGGATCAACTGTGTTGGGCTTCCTGTGGAAGAAGCTCACAATAACATTTGTTAACATGATACGATATTGTTTATATAGTGCTTGTCTGCTGTTGGATTCTGTATTATTTATTAGTATGTATGTAAGAGTCTGCGTTTTTCCCCCCCAGGCAACATATGGCTATGAGACATGGACTATTGACCAAGCGGCGGAAATCGTTTACGCCTTTGAATGCAAATGCTACAGAAGAGTGCTTAGAATATCATGGACAGAGAAAAGAACAAATGCTTCCGTTCTGCAACAAATTGATATTAGAGTTGGCGATTACAGAGCATAAAATCAAGGAAAATTAAATATTTCAGGTACATCAAACGACATGAGTGCCTAGAGAAGTTAATTTTGGGGGAAATGGTGCCTAGAAGAAGAATAAGAGGAAGACCTAGAAGATGATGGGTGCAAGATGTCATTGACGATCTGAGAATGGTTGCTGTTGATGCCGGTCAACTTGCACAGAACAGGGAGTTTTTCAGGACTGCTGTCATAGGAGCCAAGTTCCGGAAGGGACAAGTTACTTGATGATGATGATGTATGACAGGTAGCTCCATCATCTTCTAGTTGAGTATTGCTATTGTAGGTTGTTGCACAGGTAGCTCCATCATCTTCTAGTTGAGTATTGCTATTGTAGATTGTTGCACAGGTAGATCATTGCTTGTTTGTTATGTAGATGATTAAAGCCGCTTTAAGCCGATTCACGCTCCTTTCAACCGAAGGACAAGCCTTTTTTGGTTATATCAGAGTATGTAGACCAAGAAACATGAAAACTAAGAATGAACTACTTTCTTGGAAATCTAAGCTATAAGATCACTGTTATAGCAGACCGTCATCGCGGCAGACCGTCGCTGCGGTAGATCATTTGGTCATATCTCTACAATGTACCATTTTTGTGTGAATTTTTATCCATGAAGTTAGGACAGTTCAGCGGCTGGTGTTAAAAATGTTTTGTGTCATGTCTCTCCAACTTCCATTTTACAAATTAAGTTTTTTAGTTTTTAGCCATAAGTATGCTCAGAAAGGAGCTAAGAAAGATAGGACAGGAGCAATGGATAGGACATACATTGAGAAGACTGACCGGAAGCATTGCAAGACAGGCACTGTTTTGGAACCCGCAAGGAAAGAGGGGTAGGGGAAGACCTAGACAGACCTGGAGAAGAGAGCTGGAGTCTGATATTAAAGGATAGGTAAAACATGGAAAGAATTGGAAGGGATGGCAAGAGAGAGGAAGAGCTGGAACAGTTTGTTGAAGACCTGTGCTCCGTGGGAGTTGAAAGGTGAAGATAAATGCTCAAAAAGATTGAGATGGCTGGGCTCGGAGACAATAGGTGGAGACTCACAAGAGGTGTAGACTGACAAAAATCAGTTTAGCTATGAATATGCCCAGAAAGACTGAGATGGCTGGACTTGGAGATGGTAGTTGGAGACTCACAAGAGGTCTAGGCTGACAAAAATCAGTTTAGCCTTGAATATACTCAGAGAGATTGAGATGGCTGGGCTCAGAAACAATGGTTATAGTCTTGGAAGAGATCAAGGCTGACAAAAAATCAGTTTAAATTTTGTGCCAGGCATGCACCATGCAAGTGGAAATGATACGCTTGCAGGAATGGCAGCTGTAAAATGTTGACCAGCAATAGACCAGACTGATATTCTTAATTCCATACGGGAGAGAAGGCGTGCTCTTAATTCCATACGGGAGAGAAGACATGCTCTTAATTCCATACGGGAGAGAAGGCGTGCAAACAATTCAAGGAATGGTGTTGAATCTGAAACCCTAACTAGCAAGAATACCAAATCAAATATGGTGTAGCTAGACAAATGCACTATAGTGGAAGCCAAAGAGGAATAGTAGACCAACATAGAACCTGTCGTTAGTCGCCACACGCTGTGAGACATACTGAGGAGGAGATCAGAGCCCTTATGGACTAATTGGTTCGATATGTAGTGTTAATGATCTGATGACTAAACTAAAACTAAACTTTAACCATGAAAAATATCCAGTGATTTTATTAACTGCCCAAAGCAAGAGACCTTCTTGTCTAAGTTATATATTGTTTTAAAGCAATGAAAATGTCGGGAATTTTTTTTTTTACATGCTTATACAGTCTAAATTATGGCACTACCATTTTGGAAGAAAATTCGTCACATAATATACACATTTTTTTAGTAATATCTAACACTGCCATATTACAGTACTACATATTTGACGTGCTGTATTGAATGAAAATCATGGCATATCCCTTACAGGATGTGGCCATCAACCATAGTTAACGAGTCATTGATCTTATAGGCAACACTTATACGTTCAGTAGTGTACCTTTACTTTCTGAACGGTGAGGTCTAATTGTGCTGTTTGTAAAAAATTTCTGCTGCAATAAATTTGCCAGCGGCGGCGGAGTTTAAACCAAGTACTCTTGGGTAGTGGTCAAGCTCACTACCGTTCAGCCATAGATGGCCACACATTCTGTATTACAAATTTAACTTTCAATATTACAATACTATAAATTTGATGATTGTCAAATTTGATCAACAAAGGCATGTGTGTTTACGGGTCCCTCAAGTGGAGTAAAGAATAGTAACACTTCCACCTACAAGACGACTGAGGTAGGAATCTAGAAAAGTTACCCTAGTAAATAAAAGACGTCGCAGAAATCACTTGTAGGTGATTAGCTGGCACAACATAGAGTTGCTCTTAGGCTCAGATCACAAAGTGGTTTTACAAGTGCTTGATGCAAAGCATTCAAAGAAAAAGATCAACAAAGGGGTAAATAATTAATATTTTTTACTTTTGTATTAAAAACTAAAAATAAATTATGCATTTATTACATTTGTCATATCAACTAAATACTACATCTTTATATTTCTTTTATATGTCAAGTTGAAATTGTTTCACATTAACTTATTACGAATACAAATTCATTTCAGCAAAGTCTTCCAGTATCTAAATATTTACAGTTTCAAGTTTATTTTATTTTCAAACTCTTGTCTGTGCAGATAACTTGTTTCAATCATGTAACTCAATGATTGATTCAATCGCTCACAAGTTATGAGGGATTGTCTGTGTATATATTTGTTTCAAGTTAATAGATTGTCTAAAATGATTTAAATCGAAATTTATCAATTTAATTTATACAACACTAAATGAAAATCGTGGCATATCTTTTACAGGAGTTCACTCTACCTGGGTAGAAGTCTCCGCAGCACTAAGCATAGCACTGCACGCCCTGGAGCGGTTGGAGGTTTCTGGGTTTTCAAGAAAGCTCGGGTACTCTCCCTGTTGAACTATAGGACAAAGAGTGAAAATTCATTATTCTTGGGGATAGAAGAAGAAGACGGGACGGCACCCTCACCCACAGTAAACGAGTCGTTGATTTTCTAGGCACTACTTATACGCTCAGTAGTTTTCCATTGCTTTCTGAAGTCTATTTTTAACCGTTCGAAACATCCACTGGAACAAATTTATTTATAACTGCCCGGCGTGGTGTTTAAACCAGGTTGTGATCGAGCTCACCACTGCTAAGCTACAGATGCCCACAATACACAGCACTATTTATTACAAATATTAAAATAAAATTTGTACACAAGTTTTATCTCTAAAATTACAACAGGGACCTTCACTTGTGTCGCAGAGCTCAAGCACTGCCACTGAGATCTTCCTGTGTACAAAAGAAATTGAAGCACACATGGTTACTCACCAAAGTGGAATGATGATGGTACTTTCAATCAATCAGTAGGATGTTATAATTTTGAATAAGATGTTTGCGATCAGTGTACCCTCATATGTGCTTAAGGGGGGATTCGGTGGTATGGGGATCATGAAGCTATTTTTGTTGTTTTCACATTAATGTAAAATTTGTATAACCGTTTTGAAAGATTATGACTTAGAATAGTAGAAAAAAATTAGTAAAAAAATTGTCGTGTTGCCATGGAAACAATACAACATGGCAGCCAAAAACAAAATTTCAAATCCCTAAGGCTCTGAATCTAATGAATGTAAATGAATTCTGTTTTCACTCTAAGGTGCACAATTGTAATATCTAAAATATTACACATGATTTTTAGGATATAGTAAATATTCAATTTTTATAAATTTTGGATAAAAATTCCTCAAAATTCTATCAAAAAAGCTGTTTTTGGGGGTGTTTTTACCCAAAAT
This sequence comes from Arion vulgaris, assembly GCA_020796225.1. Classification (NCBI taxonomy): domain Eukaryota; kingdom Metazoa; phylum Mollusca; class Gastropoda; order Stylommatophora; family Arionidae; genus Arion; species Arion vulgaris. The sequence goes on along the minus strand of CM036777.1, from coordinate 5,361,476 downwards.
TCATTAAAATTGTAATATTTAATATATCCTAAAAATCATGTGCAATTTTTTAGATATTACAATTGCTCACCTTAGAGTGAAAGCAGAATTCATTTATATTCATTACTTTCAGAGCCTTAGGGAATTAAAATTTTGTGTTTGGTGGCCATTTTTTATTGTTTCCATGGCAAAGCGTTGACATTTTTTTTTACTAATTTTTTTCTACTCTTTTAAGTTGTAATATCTCAAAATTGTAATACAATTTCTACATTAATATGAAAGCAATGAAAAAAGTTTCCAGACCAGAATCCCCCCTTTAAAAGTCAAACAAAAAAAAGTAAAACAACTTCTTATTATGCCAAGAGGTATATAGGGTAAAACAATGTTAGGCCCGTATTTTTCATTGGCCGTCGTGATGCACATGATGGGTAATGTGGTCATCTTTACTTCCCAGTGATTTTTCTGGTATCCAATTGAGTCTGGGTCGACCTGGTAGCTGTTACGGTCAGAAGAAATTCCACACCCACTGTGGAATGGAACCTGGACCTTTAGCTTAAGAAGCAAGTACTAATTGTTTAACACCTGGTACATAGTCTTACTTGTATGTATGCTGATGTGATTAGCTGGTTAAGTGTACTTATTGTTCGTCTCCTGGTGCGCAGTCCTACTTGTACTTGATACTGTTAGGTGATGGACAAAGCTTGTATTATCAATATAGTGGAAGACTGCAGTAAAACTATGCAGCAATGGCGAAACACGTCAAAAACAAAGTATTGTTGTTTTACAAAATACAACAATTGACGTAGTTAGGTTAGATTTAGTAGTTATATTTGTTGTGTATGTATGTAATAGCTGTACTTGCCCGTGTGCCCAGCGTGTTTGTAGCGCATTGGACTCCGGGTGACAAGCCCTCTGTGAGTGCGGGTTCAATTCCGCGGGCTGGCAGAAAAGCCACAGGTTTCCCAGATTTATGGCGTTCGTGGCATCGAACCGAAGGGTTACGATGTCCATGGCACCGAGCCGAAGAGCTGAAAGCTCAAGTGCTTCTGGATCGGGAAAAACAATATTTGTACTTGTGTTTATATTTCTATTACTATGCCTGCATAAAAGTTATATATATTTATTTGATTTTTAAAATTGTTTCTCTTCTTTTTTTATATTTCTAATTTTTTCTATTTATTTCGTTATTCATTTTTAGTCACAGATTTTCATTTTAGGACCGTTAGGATGTTTTCGTTTTCATTCTATATGTATATGGCCTTTTTCGTCTTTACAGACGGTCAATAGGCAAGTGTTTTACTGGGACAACTTCTGAGTTTTCGCTTTTCTCTCTTGATGTTCAGCTCGTACATAAGTCTCTTCTCAAAATACTCTGCGCTCTTTCGTAATTTGGCTTTCCACACAACTCTGTCATCAGCTAGTCCTTCCCATGTGCTGGGACCTATAGAAAAGTTTTTCATTGAGGCTTTGCAGGCATCTTTATATCTGAGCAGTGGTCTGCCCTGGTGCCTCTTCCTCTTCGAAAGTTCACAGAATAACATTTGTTTTGGTATGCGACAAGTTTCCATTCTTCTCACATGCCCCAACCATCTTAGTCGTCTACTGCCGAGCATGCCCATGATGGAAGGCAGGTTTGCATGTTACAGTACTTCAGAGTTGGATTCTATATGTAGTGTACTGTAAAAGAATTGAAATTTGTCACTCCTGTTGTATCGTTCACTTGATAAAGGCATTTTGGTCGGAACGTTGCTGTGTATTGTTTTTGAATTTTGTAAAACGACGTGTATTTTTACGTGTTTCGACAAAGCTTGTACAGTGTTAACTTCTATTAGAAAACCAAGGAAAAACTTGTATAATGAAGGCAATGAAGATAGATATTGGAACCTACTGCAGTTGTTTGGTAACTTCCTATTTGATAAGAGCATAGTAATGATGAGAAGATAACTTTTATTGTGATTGCAGAAGTTTTGAATACAAATCTAGCAAAATTTGACACCTGTAGAGTCGAGCTCAAGGTGTGTCCAACTACAGGGTGTTCAACTTAAAAGCAGCCAGTGAATGGAGCTAATCTGGCATATATGTATGAAAATGGGAAGGTTCAGTTATGACGTAGTATAGATCAAGGTTGTGTGACGGTGTGTAATTGTAGTGCGGGAAGGGCGATGAACAAATGTGACGTAGGACAAGCTAGTCAGAACCGGTTTAAATAGTAAATAAACACAACTCAATTTGTACCTGGCAACTTTTGAATTGTCAGTGGGACTGCAATTATCTTGAACACCCTGTATAATCATCATCATGCAGTTGCATAAACATCAGTTATTTGAGAACAATCATCATAGCACTCCAGATATATCCATAGCTGCTCCGATCCCCGTCTTGACAAATCTAGCAATGTCCAAGGCCCAACACGCTAGTTCATCGTTCCGTAAACATTTGCTGGGCGAGACTGATCACATGTGTGTGAAATCATTGTGAGAGGTTTCAGATAGTTTTTAGACGTCTCAGAATGAATGAATTTGAAATTGTTTTAAGAGGTCTCGGAATGAATGAATTTGAAATTGTTTTAAGAGGTCTCGGAATGAATGAATTTGAAATTGTTTAAAGAGGTCTCAGAATGAATGAATTTGAGATTGTTTTAAGAGGTCTCGGAATGAATGAATTTGAAATTGTTTTAAGAGGTCTCGGAATGAATGAATTTGAAATTGTTTTAAGAGGTCTCGGAATGAATGAATTTGAGATTGTTTTAAGAGGTCTCGGAATGAATGAATTTGAAAATGTGTCCATGGACAGTAAACATGTGTGGTGCTACAATTGAATGTGTTTCAGAAGGGAGAGATATCAACTCACAGATGTTTTCTTGATTGCATTTAAAATGTGTTTTTGTATAAACTCATTGATTTGATCAAATTTATTTGAATTGTGTCAGACTGCAAGGTTTTATGATTATCACTAAGCTCTCATCTTCTCTAACCTGGTTTGAAATTTCTCTAACTTGGTTTGGAATCTTCTTTAACCTGGATCAGATTCTTCTCCAATTCTTGTTTAGAATCTTCTCTTAACATGGATTGGAGAAATTATTTGTGTATATAAATATGTACGGTTCCATTTCAAGATAAATCCAATTCAAGAGAATATATTCTCTGTATTTCTTTTCATAATTCGGAGTATTACATCTAGGTATTTTTGTTGTTGAGCTGCTAATTGTTGTTGAGCTGCTAATGTATGCTGCTTGTCGGATAATCTTGAATGTTCTGTTTTTCTTCTGCATGATCGTTTATTTTTTCTGATAAACTTGATGATTTATTCTTTATTTAGTTTGTGTCGTTTATCAGAATTATTTATGTTTAATGATGTTGTGACTAAAGTTGGTGCTACGATTGAAACATATATGTTCCATTGATAGAAGAAGTGTATGTGTAATATAGTTGTAATAGAACTTATTATGTGAGCTGAGTTGTAACAAAACTTGTATGACTGAAGTTGAGACATAGCTTATGTGACCGAGGTTGTAACAGAACTTATTATGTGAGCTGAGTTGTAACAAAACTTGTATGACTGAAGTTGAGACATAGCTTATGTGACCGAGGTTGTAACAGAACTTATTATGTGAGCTGAGTTGTAACAAAACTTGTATGATTGAAGTTGAGACAGAGCTTATGTGACTGAAGTTGAGACAGAGCTTAGGTGACCGAGGTTGTAACAGAACTTATTATGTGAGCTGAGTTGTAACAAAACTTGTATGATTGAAGTTGAGACAGAGCTTATGTGACCGAGGTTGTAACAGAACTTATTATGTGAGCTGAGTTGTAACAAAACTTGTATGATTGAAGTTGAGACAGAGCTTATGTGACCGAGGTTGTAACAGAACTTATTATGTGAGCTGAGTTGTAACAAAACTTGTATGACTGAAGTTGAGACATAGCTTATGTGACCGAGGTTGTAACAGAACTTATTATGTGAGCTGAGTTGTAACAAAACTTGTATGACTGAAGTTGAGACATAGCTTATGTGACCGAGGTTGTAACAGAACTTATTATGTGAGCTGAGTTGTAACAAAACTTGTATGACTGAAGTTGAGACATAGCTTATGTGACCGAGGTTGTAACAGAACTTATTATGTGAGCTGAGTTGTAACAAAACTTGTATGACTGAAGTTGAGACATAGCTTATGTGACCGAGGTTGTAACAGAACTTATTATGTGAGCTGAGTTGTAACAAAACTTGTATGACTGAAGTTGAGACATAGCTTATGTGACCGAGGTTGTAACAGAACTTATTATGTGAGCTGAGTTGTAACAAAACTTGTATGACTGAAGTTGAGACATAGCTTATGTGACCGAGGTTGTAACAGAACTTATTATGTGAGCTGAGTTGTAACAAAACTTGTATGACTGAAGTTGAGACATAGCTTATGTGACCGAGGTTGTAACAGAACTTATTATGTGAGCTGAGTTGTAACAAAACTTGTATGACTGAAGTTGAGACATAGCTTATGTGACCGAGGTTGTAACAGAACTTATTATGTGAGCTGAGTTGTAACAAAACTTGTATGACTGAAGTTGAGACATAGCTTATGTGACCGAGGTTGTAACAGAACTTATTATGTGAGCTGAGTTGTAACAAAACTTGTATGACTGAAGTTGAGACATAGCTTATGTGACCGAGGTTGTAACAGAACTTATTATGTGAGCTGAGTTGTAACAAAACTTGTATGACTGAAGTTGAGACAGAGCTTATGTGACTGAAGTTGAGACAGAGCTTATGTGACTGAGGTTGAGACAGAGCTTATGTGCCCGGAGTTGTAATGTTAATAATTTAACATAGACATACGAGAGGTTGTGTCAATATTTCAACATAGACGTACTAGAGGTTGTGTCAATATTTCAACATAGACGTATGAGAGGTTGTGTCCAGTTTGTGTTAATAATTTAACATAGACATACGAGAGGTTGTGTCCAGTTTGTGTTAATAATTTAACATAGACATACGAGAGGTTGTGTCAATATTTCAACATAGATGTACTAGAGGTTGTGTCAATATTTCAACATAGACGTACGAGAGGTTGTGTCAATATTTCAACATAGACATACGAGAGGTTGTGTCCAGTTTGTGTTAATAATTTAACATAGACATATGAGAGGTTGTGTCCAGTTTGTGTTAATAATTTCACATAGACATACGAGAGGTTGTGTCAATATTTCAACAGACATACGAGAGGTTGTGTCAATATTTCAACATAGACATACGAGAGGTTGTGTCCAGTTTGTGTTAATAATTTAACATAGACATACGAGAGGTTGTGTCAGTTTGTGTTAATAATTTAACATAGACATACGAGAGGTTGTGTCAATATTTCAACATAGATGTACGAGAGGTTGTGTATCTAAATGAACATAAAATAAAGATGGACTAGGGATTGATACAGACCTGCCTGCTAGTACATTGAACACTGGACAAGACGAATATCATATGAAATAATCAAGTGACAGGAAGTAGTAAGGCATTATTACCGCAGCCTCCCCACAGTTTTCTCCAGACCGAATCCGGTCTGATCACCTTAGATTTGTTGGTTTCTATACATCGCCTGAACACAGCGATACTAGAGACTGTGCCCAATTTTATTAAGACAAACTTCTTGAACGCTCCATACCGACCACTTGCTAAACTACTCTTTGTGATTTGTATGTGATCTGAGCCTAAGCGCGATTGTATGTTGTGCCAGTTATGCGCCTACAAGTAGGCCAGCACATCCGATTTTGTGGCCCTTTTAGTTACTTGGGTAGCTTCCTAGGCCCCTACCTTAGTTGCCTCTTATGACATGCCTTGTTTATCACAGTGTTACTATTCTTTGCTCCCCTTGTGAGTCCCGGCGACATTTCCAGTTATTGTTCTATAAAAAGATAAACCATATTAATACTAAATGAAACTATATTAAATTCTTCTTCTGCGTTCTCACTAGATAGGGATTTCCAAATCTCTAATAAAGGCTGCCGTCTACCTGAGATTGTCAGCCACCTCTTTCTTCTCAGGCCTGTACACTGGGGACAGTTCTGTAGGTTCTGCTCTGTTGTCATACTCGCCAAGCCACATGGACACAGGTCGCTGATGTCTATCTTAAATTGAGTGTACAAGTGGTGTCTCATTCTGATGTGATCTGTTCGGAGACGAAGTATGAGTCTGGTCCCTTGTGGACAGTTAGTAATACCCATCATCCTTGTGTTTTAACTGTATTGAATGAAGGACGTTCTCATATATTTGTGTGTAATTTTGTTTTCCTGACACTAAAATCTCTATATATATATATATCTCCCAACATTTCAGAACAAAAAAAACTCTTGATGATAAATGTATCAAATTTCTGTTCTCCGATTATGCATTCATGTCATTTACTGCTTTGTAATTTCATTGATGAAACAAATACTGTAAATATGCATTTTATTGTTCCGAGTTGATGCATTGTTGTATTTTGATAATTTTTATGTTTGTGTATAATATTTTAGTCAATAAATGTTGACAAACAAACAGTCATACAGGTTGTCGACATATTTCTATTTAATCAAAATTGAGATGTTCGAGATGAGGAATAAATGTTTATATATTAGTGCGGTCGTTATATCTTGATGGAAAGATTTGAACCAGGACTCTGCGAAATCATTCTCAGTAAGAAGTGAGGTAATTGGTTACTGAACTGATGTCATTGCACTCGGGGCAGACCTTTAGGTGCTCAGTCTTCCCCTATAGATATCGAAGAGTATGCATACTGATGATTCCAGTAGCTCGCTTGTTAAACACACTCCTCACTCTGCCTCTCAGGCATCCAGTTCTACTTGTACAACGGGTAACTCCAAAATGTGAGGAATAAATGTTAATATTTTAGTGCGATCATAAGTAAGGAAGGATCTGAATCAGAACTCCCATCCTCAACAAGATCTTCCTCAGTAAGATCATCAAAATGGAAGGAATATAAAATTGTAAGATCATCGTCTGTACGGTCATCCTCAGTAAAGTAATCAATAAGGAATAGTTTGAATCAGAACTCTGCAAGACAAAGCCCAACCAACTACGTAACAAAACTCTTCTTGAAAAATAAAACTATTTCATGCTGCACCAGTATAAGACTGTTGAGAGCATTTGTCATATCTATCTATACATCTGTTTGCAAGACTTTGAGACATCAACACCACACTTCAAGAGGAGAACCAAGAATTCTTTAATACATCTGTCTACAAGGCTTTGAGACATGAACACCACACTTCAAGAGGAGAAAATACATCTATCTCCAAGACTTTGAGACATCAACACCACACTTCAAGAGGAGAACATACATCTATTTCCAAGACTTTGAGACATGAACACCACACTTCAAGAGGAGAACATACATCTATCTCCAAGACTTTGAGACATGAACACCACACTTCAAGAGGAGAAAATACATCTATCTCCAAGACTTTGAGACATGAACACCACACTTCAAGAGGAGAAAATACATCTATCTCCAAGACTTTGAGACATCAACACCACACTTCAAGAGGAGAACATACATCTATCTCCAAGACTTTGAGACATCAACACCACACTTCAAGAGGAGAACATACATCTATCTCCAAGACTTTGAGACATGAACACCACACTTCAAGAGGAGAACATACATCTGTCTGCAAGACTTTGAGACATCAACACCACACTTCAAGAGGAGAACATACAACTGTCTGCAAGACTTTGAGACACAGACATCAAGAAGAGAACCAATAATATTATAATACATCTATCTGCAAGACTTTGAGACACAGACATCAAGAAGAGAGCCAAGAATACTATACATCTGTCTGCAAGACTTTGAAAACACAGACATTGAGAAGAGAACAAAGCAATGGAAATGAGATCTTTCCGCAGATTGCTGCATGTCACACACATCGACAGTCATGAATTTATTATTGAGAAATATGGCAATATAAAGACTCCTACAGAAAAATATTTTAAAATCTAGCAATAGGAACAAGTAGCAGTATCTTCAAAATACTAACAGTCTGTAAATGTCCATTGGCAGCGTATGGATGTGAAGCATGGAAATTTAACAAGGCAGTAGGAAAACATGTGCTTTTGAATATAAGTGTTACAGAAGAGTCCTTCGTATATCTTGGACAGAGAAGAGAACAAATAGGTATATCCAGAAAGAACTCAAAATCAAAGAAAACTGGCTGATGCTACAAATAAGAAAATTTGAAGTATTTTGGACAGATAAAGAGACATGAAGGTTGGGAGAAGGCCATTATGGAAGGAGACATCACGGCAATGAGGAAAACCGTGGAGAAGATGGAATCAGAATGTAACTGATGATTTGAGCATGACGACTACAGAGCCAGGACATCTAACCTATGAGAGAAAGAAAATCTGAAGGACTGTTAGGGTAGCAAAGTTCCGCTCAGGACAAGCTATTTGATATTGAGCCATATCATCTTGCCTTGTTAAAACCTTCTTCTTCGATCATTATTCATTTTAGACTGGGATTCCAGATTGTCTGTTTCATAATTTCAGTTTCACTAAGCAGTTTCTATCTGAAGGTGGTTGGTGTTGGCCATATTCATTTTCTCAGTTCTGATCGCAGTGAAAATATTATTTAATGAATAATAGAAGGAAAGAAGAAGAAAAGGAGGCGGACAGCAAAAAAATGGATTGACAATATAAATATTTACTAATCTTTTTTTGAAGATGAATGGAAACATGTTTAATTATAATAAAAAATGAAATGTGTAAAAATGAATTGTGTTTAAATTTAGTGGATCCGGTGTGCGTGGATGAACGTTACAATTCTCATCTGTCTTCGTCTTCCCCATATCAACATCCTGTTAACCTCCTTTTGTGATTTGTATGTGATCTAAACCTAAGAGTGATTGTACGGTGTGCCAGTTATGCTCCTACAAGTAGGCCAGCACATCCGATTTCTGTGATGCTTTTTATTTACTAGGGTAGCTTCCCTAGACCGCTACCTCTTACGACATACCTTGTAGGTTGCAGTGTTACTATTCTTTGCCCCCTTGTAGGCCCCAGCAACACACTGGTGTGATTTCTGTGACACTTTTTATTTACTAGCGTAGCTTCCCTTGACCCCTACCTCAGTCGCCTCTTATGACACACAGTGTATCATGCCACAAATCTGTGCTTTAACAGTTTGATAATTAACAGGTTTGTTCACTTATGACCTGGATGATCCTTTCTACCTTTTGTTTTCTTCAGGTGATATGCTCTTTCATTCCCTGGATTACTGGAATTTTTATTTCTGTCTTAAATTTTTTTTAATGGATCCAGAAGCACGTGAGCTTTCAGCTCTGCGGCTCCGTGCCATGTACATTGTAACACTTCGGTGTCACAAACACCGTGAATCTGGAGAACCTTTTGCTTTTCTGCCAGCCTGCGGAATTGAACCGCACTCACAGGGGATTGTCACCCATCATCCAACACGCTATGAACACGCCGGGCCAGTCTTGTTTATGAATTTTGCCTGGGCAGCAGATTTGCAGTCTACTCTTATGTTATTCAACTGCGAAGGGATTTGTTACTTGCTCATTTTGAGCACTGGACCTACGTTTCATAGACTTCTTCTTTGCCTGTCTGCCCAGCGTGTTCGTAGCACGTTGGACTACGGGTGATATGGGTGACTATCCCTCTGTGTGTGCGGGTTCAATTCGCGGATCAGAAAAGCCACAGATTCACGGTGTTCATGGCACCGAACCGAAGGGTTACGATGTCCATGACACCGAACAGAAGAGCTGAAAGCTCAAGTGCTTCTGGATCGGAAAAAAAACTTCATTTGTCATCACGTTGCTGCAGTGTCATGGTATTCTGTTTTTGTCTTGCGATGTTCTAGTGGCTTGGGTGATAATTTTTGTATTTTGACAGGATTGTGCTATACCATCTAACCGTCTTTTCTGATGTACTTCTTTGAACGCTTCACTTCTACCACTTGTTAACCACTCTTTGTGATTTGTATGTGATCTGAGCCTAAGAGCGATTGTATGTTGTGCCAGTTATGCACCTACAAGTAGGCCAGCACATCCGATTTCTGCGACGCTTTTTATTTACTAGTGTCACCTCTTACGAAACACCTTGTAGGTCGCAGTGTTACTATTCTTTGCTTCGCTTACGGGCGCTGGCAACTCGTAGTCAGTCCTGATGTTCTGTCTATGCATTATAGTCAGTTTTCATTAAGACTAGGAACTTGATTTCACCTACATTGATATCCAAGGATCACTGGTAAAAAAATCATGTTCACTCTATGTAGGAATCGAACCGAGTACTTTTGTTGTGAGAGGCGAACACTTTACCTACACACCACAGAGGCCCACAGCATTTCAACATTTTCAAATAACATCTGGATCCTTGCTGGTGCTACAGAGTATGTGCTCTACTGTTGAGCTTTTTCTCACGTTCACACTAAGTTCACACACACACACAAAGAACCGACATAAGTTCACACACACACAAAGAATGGACATAAGTTCACACACACACAAAGAATGGACATAAGTTCACACACACAAAGAATGGACATAAGTTCACACACACAAAGAATGGACATAAGTTCACACACACAAAGAATGGACATAAGTTCACACACAAAAAGAATGGATATAAGTTCACGCACACACAAAGAATCGACAAAAGTTCACAAATGACTAATATAAGTTCACGCACACACAAAGAATCTACAAAAGTTCACAAAGGATTAATATAAGTTCACACACACACACACACATAGAACCGACAAAAGTTCACACACACAAAGAATCGACATAAGTTCACACACACAAAGAATTAACACAAGTTCACACACACAAAAAGAATTAACACAAGTTCACACACAAAGAATCGACAGACATTCACACACACAGAATTAACACAAGTTCACACAAACAAAGAACCAAACGTAAGTTGACACACAAAGAATCAACATAAGTTGACACACAAAGAATCGACACAAGTTCACACCAAAAATCAGAAACAAAAACTCTGTTGATTAACTTTCACTGGACAGATAATAATTTTACATCTTAATAAATATCTTGAACAACATTTGAATAATATAAACATCCGATCAAATAACAAACACAAAGAAAAATAGCTTGAGAATCACCTATTGTTACATACACTCAACATTTGTTGGATGGGGAGGGAATATGGACAATGAACAAACAGCTGCTAAACAGAATCAAGGATTTCGAGATGTAAATATAAAGATTAATTAAAAAACATGTCTATAGCGAAGAATAGACTTCATTGCATGAGGTTTGACCGCATATGGCCTGGTCAGTCTCCGCAGAAATGGCACGCAACCTGCTGAGAGTAGTGGACAAAGCACGTATTTCATAGTTCTCTTGATGCAGAAATGGCATGCAACCTGCTGAGAGTGTAGTGGACAAAGCACATATTTCATAGCTCTCTTGACAACATACCTAGGGCTCTCTGAATAAATGCACTCGCGAACAGAACGGCGCAGTCCAGATTCAAACCTATGGCCTTCAGAATGCAAGGCACAACTCCTTCTGGACTAAACGTCAAACTATGTGGCTTTGGGTTGGACACTTTTTTACCAGGAGCCACACTAAAGAGTATTTTTTATTCCCAAAACAAATGGCATGTAAAAACATGGTTTTTGACCTGGTCCACTAAGAGTTAGCCAAAGAGGATCTCTCTCCGTACAAAATATTTTAAAAAGTTAAACAAATAGGATATTTGAGTTCCCCAATTAAAAGACATTGTTGAAGATCATATTGAAGAAGACAGTTGAGAAAAAAATAGCAATGAAGACACAGAGATATAATTAGGAGAGAGACATGAAGACATGTACAAGCAGCGGTCTGTCAGAGAATATCATCATCAGCACAAGAAACAGAATTTACTGGAAATCAACCTATGATGTGAACACGACACATGATGGTGATGATGACTGGACATCACCAGATAAAATAATAACATACTTAACACAAATTCACATACTGAGGTATGATGTCACTAGCAACCATATAACACAATGATGATACTAATAGTATATGTTTTTTGGAGGAGATTAGAGCATTTATGGACATGTCCGATGAAAATGATCCTCAAATAAACAATATTTTTTGGGATAAATCTTCAATATACATTTGAAATGTGGCATACCTCAGTTAATTCATTATATTTGTAAAATGGCAGTTTAAACACAAAATAGTTTGTTTTATAGCTTTGATTTGGTCATGTACTTGTTTTTACAGGAAGCATTGTAAGATGTGCACTGTATTTGAACACATGGGGAATAAGGAGTAGGGGAAGGTCTAATTAAAATCCTAGAGACGAGAACTGGAGACTAATATCCTTTCTGATAAAGAGTAAAAGACGATGGACAATACAAATCTGACATCTGTGTGGTCACTGGGACCCAAACTCGGGGGGGAAGAATAGAACCACTATTACCTACGACATGCTGTATACAGCAAAAGAGCAGGTTTGGCGTGGGATTAGCTACAACCACTCTGTAAAAATACTCCGCTTTAAAAACCACAATCAAGCATATGAGAGCTTGCAAGGCCTTGGTTGAAGACCTATGCCTCCTTAGAGATGTAGGATAAAGAGGAAGAAGAAGAGGCAGGCAAGACTTGGAAAGAATTGAAAGGGTTTGTAAAAGAGAGGAAAGGCTGGAAGAAGTTTGGCGAAGACCTGTTGTCCATCGGGAGTTGAAAGGTGAATGAGAGGGACTTGTTTTTATTATATGCAATGCAATAAGTTTCGGAGTATTTGTCTTTGAGCCGAGCACTGTATTAGTAGCTCAAACTAAAGTTATATATAATGTCTATTCATCAGCAGTTTGGTAATCCACATTTGTGTTATAGAGAGCTAGAGTAGCGTAGTTGTTAGTGATCTCGCTTTATAGGCTAATTGTCAGGGTTCAATTTCACAGTGGACGTGGAATTTTGTCAGACCGTAACAGCTCTCAGGTTGACCCAGCCTCAATTGGGTACCGGGAAAATAAATTGGAAGTAAAGGAGACAGGCGTGATGTTGACCACACCACCCATCGTGTGCCGACGGTCAATGAAAAATACAGGCCTAACTACCCTATATGCCTTGTGGTTTAAAAAAAGAGGTTCCTTTACTTTTTGTGTGTTATAAGCATGCATGAAAATGCCTGACCACAGCTGTGAAATTGTAGAGGTTAGGTCATCTGCTTTATAGATATGTGGTACCATGATTCATTTCCATAATGAGGGTTGGGATTTTTCTGACTGTAACTCGCATTCAGGTCAAACCCAGCTGTAATTGGTTCCCAGGAAAGCATCATCCCTCTTTGTTGCACCCAAGGGAACATAACACAGAAACAATAATTTTCCACTCAATTTGATTTGGTGTCTTTCTTCACGGTTTGAGAATAAATAGAAATATTTTGATAAACAATTTGACATACATTTTTGGCTGCTTGCTCATATTTTGACTGACATAGTTAACCCTTTTGACCTTCTCAGCCGTTATACAGGCTTCGCTAGTGCTTTTTTTTAATGAAGACGCAAAGCCAGTATACAGACTAAGTCAGTATACATTGTAATATAAATCTGGCTGGAAACCAAAAACAAATTAAGGAATGAAAGGGGTTAACAATACATTACATTTCTTAATACAGTTAACATTTTTATAAAGCCCACATCCATTTTGTTTTTTTAATGTGGCTTTTAATAAGTTATAATTTATTCATATTTCAAGATTATGTTACAGTTCAAATAACTAGAAGTGGGGGGTCTCAATGGTGAAGTCGTTTGCATGTCGTACTGAAGGTTGTGAGTTGAATCCGGGCCGAGATATAAGTGCAATTTTTTCATGAGATCCCTAGGATTGTTGCTGGAGCTAGAGAGTTTGTGCAATGCTCTCCGCAGATGGCATGCCATCTCTGCCGACAGGGACATATGGGGATACACTATGCAATGCTCTGGACAGATGTCATGACATCTCTGCCAACAGGGATGGGGCTATATGGAGAAACACTGTGCAATGCTCTGGACAGATGGCATGAGATCTCTGCCGACAGGGACATATGGGGATACACTATGCAATGCTCTGGACAGATGTCATGACATCTCTGCCAACAGGGACGGGGCTATATGGAGAAACACTGTGCAATGCTCTGGACAGATGGCATGAGATCTCTGCCGACAGGGACGGAGCTATATGTGGAAACACTATGCAATACTCTGGACAGATGGCATGACATCTCTGCCGACAGCGACGGAGCTATATGTGGAAACACTATGCAATGAAGTCAACCCTTCACCTTTGAACTCTTACATAACCAAAGTGTAAGCAATTATGAAGTCTAAACAAATAATCCAGTCCAGCATTGTTTAAATAATCTCTGTAGTGAATCAGATAAAAGAAATTTGTGTCAACACAATGATGGACCTACAAGAAAAGCCTAAAGTTATATACTTTTCATCCATTTATTGTTGCATGTTTTCAAATTGACTTCACTGCATGTTTTGATATGTTGCTTACGGAATATATAATTTAACTGTAGTCTTTCCACATAATAATAATAATACAAGGGGACCTTCTAAGTCAAATATATGCCTGTCTGCCCAGCGTGTTCGCAGTGCGCTGGACTACTGGTGACAAACTCCCTGTGAGTGTGGGTTCAATTCCGCGAGCTGGCAGAAAAGCCACAGGTTCACCAGATTCAGGTGTTTGTGGCACCGAAGGGTTACGATGTCCGCGACACCGAGCCGAAGAGCTAAAAGCTCAACTGCTTCTGGATCAGTTAAAAAAAGAAGGTCAAACATTAGATACGAAAATCTGATGTCTGTGTGTTGAGAGCCCGAAACAGGAACAAGGAATAGTAACACTGCGAAATACAAGGCATATTGTAAGAGGCGATTAACTCTTAGTCGACCAGGGCAAAAGCCATATTTTTACAAGCCATTTGTTTTTAGAATACAAAATGCTCTTTAGTGTGGCTCCTGGTAAAAAGGTGTCACTCAAAGCCACGTAGTGTAGCGTTTGATCCACAAGGAGTTACGGTAGAGGCTCGCATGTGTACTGCCGGGGCTCAAAAGGGGAGGAAATAATATGCAGCAATGTGTACCTGCCAAGCATGTCGCAAGAGGTGACTAAGGAGGGTTTGTGTAGGGACTGACTACCTGTACAAGAGATAAGCTAAACATAAAACTTTGACAAACATTAGAATTACAACTAAAAGTAAAATCTAAATCCACCATCCGAAAACTAGGGGAAGGTCTCCCAACGGATAGACAGGGATGTGTGACTAAATCCCACATTGGAATCATCAGGATATTTTTCCAGATATCCCTGATCACAGTGGTAGGTGCGGTTGAGATCCTAGTCCTATCAGAGACGAACAATAAAATATAGGCCCCGTTCAAGTTGAGTATGCCAAAAAATCCATGGTTGTTCAAAATTGAGAAGACAGGGTGGCAAGCTGCAGCCCTGGTAAAATTCATTCGAAAATAATAAAATTCGGACAAAATATTTGCACCATCTTCTAAATGACATCAGACACCTTCACCTGTGCTACGGCAGAGATCTTCCTGTGTGCTAAAGAGATCGGAGCACACAAAGTTACTCACCGAAGTGCAATGATGACAGTCCTATCAATCAACTTTTATTCACAAATGGAATATAGCAGGCTTCCAGATAATGAGAAACATACAAACAATATACAAACAATCTGCTGATAATTTTTAAGGGAGAAAAACAGTTTTGGTATGTTACGCATAAACAACAATCCTCTATAGATGCAAATCATGGACAATTGATAAACAATTAGTAAACTTATTTGCAGGAACAGAGAAAAACAACACTGCTCTAAGGTTTCAAATCATGGACATTTAATAAATAATTAAGAAACTTACTTGCAGGAACAGACCCAAAAAAACCCCCACTGCTCTAAGGTTGCAAATCATGGACAGTTGATAAGTAATTAACTTGCAGGAACAGAGGAAAAACAACACTCCTCTATGGACACAAATCATGGACAGTTGATAAATAATTTACAAACTTACTAGCAGGAACGACGGAGAAAAAACAACACTGCTTGATGGTCGCAAATCATGGACAGTTGATAAATAATTAACTTGCAAAGAACAGAAACAAATGTCATGCATGCCATGAACAGGTGAACAATCAAAAAGCAAAGGTATAACAAGATAACAATATAAATGCAAACACAATTTAATGAAAGGAAGACAAGCAAAATTTATTTGTTGCGCAGGAAGAAAATTAAATGATGTGAAAACTTTGTGACAATTGGTAAAACAAGCAGCGGGATTGAGAGAAGGAATGCGATGGAATGATAATGTGATTAATAAAACAATTGAATATGTTAAATTGTAGATGATTGTGGAAGAAATAGAATGTTATCACTGTGTAATGATTTTTTTCCACCACTAGAGAGGCATAGTGTTATCACTGTGTATGAGGATGATCTCTTCACTACTAGGGAGGCATAGGTTCACAACCAAGGCCTTCCAAGCCTGATTATCCAAGGCTATCTTATCCAGACCTCTGCATTTTTTTACATTCCGTCTCCCTCCTTTTGGAGTCCTCCTCCTCCTTCTTCTTCAAGTTATGAATTTTCTTGGTATGAATTTTCTTGGTTGTAGTTTCTGTAGCTATCTAGTGTTTTTTTCAGTGTGGGGTAGTTAGCCCCACACCCAACCTCCTTAGTCGCCTCGTACAATATGTGTGGCAGGTAACATTTGCATTATTCTTTAACCCCTAATTTGGTCCCCGGCAACCACTCTGGCACATAATGTCTGACAAACAATATTTAGTTTTGCAGGTCTCTGTGATGGGGTCTCTGTGATGGGGTCTCTGTGACGGAATCATCGAGTCATTTGTCTTGCGTTCTGATAGTTGTGAGTTCAAATCAGGGCCGCAATGTTTGGGTTCAGAAATGCAATTTTTTTCCTAGAGCCCCACGATTGTTGCAGGAGAAATAAAAATTTGTGCAATACTCTCGGCAGATGGTGTGCAATTTCTACAAAGAAGAAACGAACCACATCAGCATACCAGGAAATCGTCAAGTCAATCATTGTCCTCGAATTTCAAAGTTCAGTCTTCATCGTAGCCAGTTACAATTTTTATAATTTCATTGTAGCTAGTTATAATTTTTCTAATTTCATCGTAGCTAGTTATAATTTTTATAATTTCATCATTCAGTTATAATTTCATCGCAGCTAGTTATAATTTTTCTAATTTCATCGAAGCTAGTTATAATTTTTCTAATTTCATCGTAGCTAGTTATAATTTTTATAATTTCATCGTAGCTAGTTATAATTTTTCTAATTTCATCGAAGCTAGTTATAATTTTTCTAATTTCATCGAAGCTAGTTATAATTTTTCTAATTTCATCGTAGCTAGTTATAATTTTTCTAATTTCATCGTAGCTAGTTATAATTTTTCTAATTTCATCGTAGCTAGTTATAATTTTTCTAATTTCATCGTAGCTAGTTATAATTTTTCTAATTTCATCGAAGCTAGTTATAATTTTTCTAATTTCATCGAAGCTAGTTATAATTTTTCTAATTTCATCGTAGCTAGTTATCATTTTTCTAATTTCATCGTAGCTAGTTATAATTTTTCTAATTTCATCGAAGCTAGTTATAATTTTTCTAATTTCATCGAAGCTAGTTATAATTTTTCTAATTTCATCGAAGCTAGTTATAATTTTTCTAATTTCATCGTAGCCAGTTATAATTTTTCTGATTTCATCGTAGCTAGTTATAATTTTTCTAATTTCATCGTAGCTAGTTATAATTTTTCTAATTTCATCGAAGCTAGTTATAATTTTTCTAATTTCATCGAAGCTAGTTATAATTTTTCTAATTTCATCGAAGCTAGTTATAATTTTTCTAATTTCATCGTAGCTAGTTATAACTTTCTAACTTCTGTTATGACAATTTCTTCCACCCCTCCCTTCCCCACAAAAAAACTATAGTAGTCATTTTTTATGTGTCCGCCCGCCATAAATTCACATGTAGTCCGGGCGCCTAATATAGAACATCTGACTGATTTTTGTGTAAAGGCTTGCTTAGCAGTCCTTATCACTTGTGTCTCTCATTATTCCGGTGAGCCTTACTCTGACTTCAGAGATACTTGTAAATTAGATTCCCAAATAAAGGATCAAGGAACACGTAGTGATGCACACCAACATTTTTGAACCTCAAATCACAATTTCCACATCGAGTGGATACTAGCGAGTTATCGGCTTTGCCGTTCCTCTACAGAAGTCATGTAACATGCTCCTATTTTGTAGACTTTGAGAGGTATGTATCTTTATTAAACAATATGTGTTCATTATATCTGAGCATCTGGCCAAAGGTGATTAGAGCTCGGGCTCCCATTCGGGAGACCATGACTCAATCCACAATGAGGTCAAAAAGTTTATTTTTCGTTCGGAGCATAAAGCAAAATTATAACCTAAAGTGTTTCGCGGGGCGACTGCACTAGTCCTGCGGCCATTAAATTCTTCATTTCGCCCTTTAATAAAACGGTATTACAGACAGTGACGGCAGTTTATACCTGAGCTTCCTTAGTCACAAGGATAAATCAGTTGCTTACTATTTCAACTAGTTCAAACACACGGATACACCATACAGAAAATGGTCGACATTTCTTACATACAATTTATACAGGGTGTTCAACATAAAAGTAGCCCAATTTACAGGCTTTAATTAGTCAATTGGGCTACTTTTACCTTGAACACCCTGTATTTCACAAATACAATGACAATGTATCTTTCATTGAAGAAAAAAATCATGACAAGAAAACAAGAGTAAAAATTTGAAGGCAAACACAAAAAAACACAAATATATGATAAAACTTCCACCATGACAAAATGAATGCAATTAAAATTATTATATTATCTTTATAAACAAAATTGACATGTTAGCTCAGTAAAATTTCTTGGCTTGTGCTTCCTTGTTTGATCTGGAGGGAAATAAATTTAGAAGAAAAAAAAACCAAATTATTTCTAGGAAAAATATATAAGAAAAGAGATATTAAGAACAAGGATAAAGAAAAGTAATTAAGGGGGGATTCGGGTCATGAAAATCAAGAAGCTATTTTCGTTGTTTTCATATTAATATAAAATTTGTATAAGCATTTTGAAAGAGTATGACTTAGAATAGTAGAAAAAAATAGGTAAAAAAAAATGTCAAAGTGTTGCCATGGAAACAATACAAAATGGCTGCTAAAAACAAAATTTCAAATCCCTAAGGCTCTGAATCTAATGAATATAAATGAATTCTGTTTCCACTCTAAGGTGCACAATTGTAATATCTAAAATATTACAAATGATTTTTAGGATATATTAAATATTTAATTTTTATTAATTTTGGGTAAAAATTCCTCAAAATTAGGTCAAAAAAGCTGTTTTTGGGGGTGTGTTTACACAAAAATTCATTAAAAATATAATATTTAATATATCCTAAAAAGATGTGTAATTTGTAGATATTACACATGCTCACCTTAGAGTGAAAACAGAATTCATTTATATTCATTAACTTCAAAGCCTTAGGGATTTGAAATTTTGTGCTTGGTGGCCATTTTGTATTGTTTCCATAGCAACGCGTTGACATTTTTTTTTTTACTAATTTTTTTTCTATTATTCTAAGTCATAATCTTTCAAAATTGTTATACAAATTCTACATTAATACCAAAGCAACGAAAAAGTTTCAAGACCAGAATCCCTTAAAAATTCAGTTTCATTTTACCACAACACCACCCAACACAAAACTTTACAGAAGCAAAGACTCTCCTGAAACAATCCAGAAAAATGATGTGGAGAAAAACAAAACGGAGGATACAACCCAGAGCATGACAGTATAAACACACTAAACAGAAAAGTACAGACCACAGTCTTCAGACTTAGAACGGGACACTGCGGTCTTAGAGTACACCGCCATAGAATGGGTATCAGAGACTTGGCTGCCTGCACCTGTGGAGCACTAAAGCAGTCCCCAGAGAACAGCCTACAAGACTGCCCCAGCCTGAGCAGTATGAGAATGGAAATCTGGCCCATAAAAACAACACTACAAAACAAACTATGGGAGACCAGTGAAGACCTCAAGCGCACCGCCCTGTTTATGACACATATCGGAGTAGCTGTACAGAAGAAGCTGATCGCAGAAGAAGGACCACTAGGAACTTATTTTCTAATTCTATATGTTGTGTGCCGTGTTAGAAGTGAACTTCTTCACTTCTGTTGTATCCTCTGCTTGATAAAGACCTTTTGGTAAAAATGTTGATGTGTACTGTTATTGTATTTTGTAAAACTACAGTACTTTATTTTACGTGCTTCGTCGTTGCTACATAGTTTTACTGTAGTCTTCCCTTATATCGATAATTTCCGTTTGGAATATCTTCATTGCACTTTGGACATGTCCATAGGTTCTCCGATCTTCTCTGCAATATCTCCAACAGCGTCCAGCGATTGACCGTACCGGTTCAATTTTGATTGATGAGCCTACATGTTGTTCTGTTCTTTTCTTGCTACTCAATCTTCAATTCAAGCTCTTGCAATCTAGTAGTTGAAGTGGAGTGGTTTAAACTAAAATATTACTAGGAGAGACCTACGCATCACAAATAGTGTTAACTTGGTTGATATGAACGGACACAAACCACACAGATCACAAATGTTAAATTGGTTGATATGAACGGACACACACCACACAGAACACAAATATTGGTTGATATGAACGGACACAAAGTAGAGGCCACTTACCTATACACAAAATATCCTATGGTTAATGCAAACTGTACAACTAATGCTACAAAAAAGACTGTTGCAGATAAACAGTTCCCAGAAGATGGTGGAGGGCACTCTAGATTAGCCTGTGAAAGAATGTAGAAAGTTATATTCAGAAATAATTTGTATTTCTTTCCAAATGGATTAAACATAAACAAGTTCCAATTTCTTTTACTATGTTTAACTTCTGTAAGAATGTTTGTACCCAGCAATAAACTCCACAATTTGGTAGTAACAGTCTCTGTGGGGTGGCGTCTGTGGCTAAGGAGATAGTGACTCGATCTATTAACCCTGACGTTCTGAGTTCGAATCACTCTGCGGACAGTTTGGTTGCAAATTGTTTCGCGTGGATTTCTACAAAAGGACGATGGCGCCACCATTTCAGAAAGCAATGGCAAACTACTGAACGTAATAATGCTTAAAGAAATCACAAACAGCGTTAAAAAGTTGGGGTTGATTCGCAAAGTCCTGTAAAGGATATGCAATTAACTTTTAGTCTCTGTGGCATAGAGGTTAGGTACCTGGTTAAAAAGGTTCTCTGTTCGCTTCCTCGTGGAGCTATTGGGATATTTTTTCCGACATCCATGGTCACAGTGTAGGTGATATTGAGTCCCTAGTCCTATCGGAGATGCACAATAAAAAGTAGGTCCCGTATTCAAGTTGAGCATGTAAAAGAATTCTTGGCATTTCAAAATCGAGAAGAATAGGCTGGAAAGCCGATGTCGGACAAAATTGATTCAAAAGATTTTTAAATACAAATTTTCACCATATTCTAAATTTCATCATGGACCTTTACCTGTGCTACAGAGTTTGTGCACTACCGCTGAGATATTCCTGTGTAAGAAAGAGATTGAAGGCACATGGTTACTCACCGAAGTGTAATGATGATGGTCCTATCATTCAATCTCTCTCTCACGATCCCCGCCTAGACTGATGAACCAAATTTTATCATGAATTTTACTGTTGTTTTTTGAGACTGTACATCCGTAAAGCTTCTCGCAAAGCTCTGTGTTATCGGGCATGTTTCTTTTCTCTGGGCTGCTAACAGTCTTGCAGTATGTGCTCTGCCGTCATCAATCAATAATTTCAGTACTGTACACAAAATAAGTGAGCTACTGAGGCGGGCACCAGAATGTTATGTTATGTTATGCAATCGACGTCACGGCACATTGGGCATTCCCATGCATGCTCTGTCCTCCGCCTTCAGCAGCCATCCTAAAGTCCATTTGCTCACCGTACCCATGAGAAGTTGATTACTATATTTTCTCTCTCTACAACGAAGACGACACTGTCTGGCATGTCCACACTTAACGCCTAATTCTCGAACTCATTCCAGTGTCTGAGACGTGTCCATGTCACATAATTGAGAGCGTACCACATTGATGATATCGGCTCTGTCCATACTTCTGCCCGTTTGTGTCGGGACATTGTTTGCAAGAAAGTCTGCATGCTCGTTACCCTGCACTCCAGTATGTCCAGGTGTGTATAGCCAAGTCATTTTCTTGAGATGTGATCTCCGAATGCTGTCCACCTATTCCACAAAGTAAACAAATATGTGGAAGATGGAGGACACTAGAGGATACACAAAAAAGTGGAAGACCCAAAACGACTAGGAGTGTAACAGTAGCATAAGAACAGAAAGAAATGAATCAAAGCTGGAACACAATACAGAGGATGGCAAAGACTAGAAAAGGATGGTGTGCATTTGTTGCTGTTCTAATCGCTAGGGGCATCACAGGCTAGAGAGAGAGAGAGAAAAGAGAGAAAAATAGAGACTACGAGAGATCATGAATAAAACCAGGAGAGAGTAAATATGAAGCGAATATGAGAGAGGGAATGTAAGAGAACGAATGAGGAAGTGGGTGGTTTAGGAATACATACAGAGTGCCACAGGGTACTATGTCGATGATAGCGCTTAGATGGGACAGCAAATGGAAAGTGTAGATACAATTGACCAATGGAAACATGGAGATTCTTCTTCTTCGAACACTTTATATTGACCACCTGTTAACCACTCTTTGTAATTTGTATATGATCTAAGCCTAAGAGCAATTGTATGCTGTGCCAGTTATGCATCTACAAGTACGCCAGCATCCGATTTCTGCGATGCTTTTTATTTACTAGGGTAGCTTCACTAGACCCCTACCTCAGTAGCCTCCTATGGCATGCCTTGTATGTCGCAGTGTTACTTTTCTATTTTGTAAATACTGTTCTTTGCTCCAACTTGCAAGCCCCAACAACTCATGGGTGAACATGGAGATTGATTGACATGACCATCACAACTGCCCTTCGGTGAGTAACCATGTGTCCTCTGATCTCTTTCGCACACAGGAAGATCTCAGCGGCAGAGCACCAACTTCGTCATGAAAATTTGACATAATGAAAACAGAGACAAGTCTCCATAACATTCCTTATTCTCTCTCTCTCTTGATCACCGCCCAGACTGATGTACCAGACCTCCCCATAAATTGTATTCATGTGGAAATCTAATTCATGCAGTCTTAGCATTGGTGTGTTTTACATCACATCTTCAGCACCATGTGGAGCTCAGTGCTTATCCTTCGGCGATGTGTCCGGTTTCAGCCAGCGTTACTCGGTTCACTCTCCGTTCTGTAGCCATCTAGTGTTTTTTACGGTGTGGGGTAGCTAGCCCCACCTCCTTAATCGCCTCTTACGACATGCATGGCAGGTAAGTGGTTCTATTCTTTACACCACAATTTGGGCCCCAGTAACCACTCGGGCGACATTCCTTATTCTATGCATAATCTCTCTTGCCATCCCTTCCTATTCTTGTGTCTTAACTATCCTTTTAATATCAGTCTCCAGGTACTTCTAGGCCTTCCCCTACTTCTCTTTCCCTGTGGGTTCCGAAACAGTGCCTGTCTTGCAATTCTTCCGGTAGGTCTTCTTAATATGTTCTATCCATCGCCAGCATCGTTTCCGTAGATCTTTTTTTCCCACTGCTTAGTTCTTTCTCTGAGTTCATCGTTTGTAATCTTATCATACCATCGTAGTCCCTCTATTCTACGTAAGCATCCATTTACGACGGGAGTCTATCTTACCTGTGGTTTATTCAAAATTGTCTTCATATCGCTGCTAACAGCATTAAGTCTATCTTTTATTTCATGCATGGCCAACTGATCATTGACACCTAGTCCACCTTGCGTCTTGCCTTGAATATTAGTGGCCTTGAGTTGAATGTCATTGATGGTAAGTCTGGGGACAACAAGATACTCAGAATTGTATAAAGTTATACTAACAGTGGGCAGGCTCCCATATGGGAGACCAGGGTTTGATCCCCAGCCAAGCTAAGGAGTTTTTAATAGGACCTGCATAATAAACCTTCATTTTGTTGGTAATCTGCTTTTTTAGTTCTCAATGCACATGTGTGTTTCTAGGGCCCTTCCAGGGGCCACTTGTTAAACCACTCTTTGTGATTTATACATGATCCGAGCCTAAGAGCGGTTGTACATTGTGCCAGTTATGCGCTTACAAGTAGGGCACACACACCAGATTTCTGCGAAGCTTTTATTAACTAGGGCAGCTTTCCTAGGCCCCTACCTCAGTCGCCTCTTACATGCCTTGCACTGTTGCTATTCTTTGTTCCCCATGAGGTCCCCGGCAACACACAGGTGGGCGGATGAGTGAGGGAGCAGCTGACAGAGTGTCAATGTTTATGGTATAAAAACTCAAGTGACTGTAGACAGAAGATCTCTGTAATAGAGACAATGGCTATGGTCATGTACCAGTATGGTTGCTGCCACTAAGGAAATCACTTGCAGATTACCTTCCAAAAGATGCCTAAAAACCCTCAGAGTAATAAGGACTCAAGATCAAAGAAAGACTGATTGATGCTATAAATAAGAAAATTGATATATTTTCAACATATAAAAAGACATGAAGGATTGGAGAAGTCTATTATGGAAGGAGGTATAATGGCAGAGAGGAAGGCCATAGAAAAGATAGATATAGGATGTAACTGATCATCTTCATTGCGTTGTTCTTACGACCAATTTTAATCACTCTTTGTGATACGTTTGATCTTTGCCAAGAACGTGTATACGTTGCACATTGGTTTGATAGGCACCTAAACGCATAGATTTCTACAAGTTTAGGACATGTGCATCCGATTTCAGACAAACCTCCTTAGTCGCCTCTTACGACATGTATGGTAAGTAATAGTGGTTCTATTCTTTACACCCCAAATTTGGGCCCCAGTAACCACTCAAGCGATGTGACTGATGATTTAAACACGACGGCTGCTGAGGGAGTACATCTAGCTTATGAGAGAAATCCCGGAAGGATTGTTAGGGTGGTAACGTTCTGCTCAGAACAAGCTATTGGATGATATGCGATAATATAGTACTGGTTATTGAGCTGATGTCACAGCACATGGGCAGACCCATAGGTGCTCAGTCTTCTCCAACAGAAGTCTTCTTTAAACGCTACATACCGACCACTTGTTAACCACTCTTTGTAATTTGCATGTGATTTGAGCCTAAGAGCGATTGTACCAGTTATGCACCTACAAATAGGCCAGCACATCTGGTTTATGCAATTCTTTATATTTACGAGGGTAGCTTCTCTAATCTCCTACCTCAGTCGCCTCTTACATGACTTGTAGATCACAGTGTTACTATTCTTTGCTCCACCTGTGGGCCCTGGCAAAACACAGGTCCCAACAGTTATTGAAGAGTTATGCATACTGATGGTTCATGTGGCTCAACTAATTAAACACACTTCTCTCTCTCTGCCCCTCAAGTATCCACTTCTACTTGTACACCAACTAATACAGTAACAATCAAGTTGACTAAAATGAAACTCACGCTCCTCAATTAACTCTTAGTGGACCAGGGCAACATTTTACAGGCCATTTGTTTTTATTATAAACAATGCCCTTTAGTGTGGCTCCTGGTAAAAACAGGTCCAACCCAAAGCCACATAGTGTGGCGCTTGGTCTGCAAGGAGTTAATACCCCGCCCACTAAGGATATAAAAAGTCATACCTTAAATCTCCCAGTTGTTGTAGTACAGTGTTCTGATTGCCGAGGATTCTATCCAAATCATATTTTTGAAGACTGCCAACTTGTTGCTGATCAAGCTGGTTGAACAACACAATGAATTAAATGATGTTTACAGACATTGTAAGTAATACTCAAACATTAGCAAAAATAACAGACACCAACAAAAATATATTAAACACGCTTTTATTTTTCGATCCAGAAGCACTTGAGCTTTCAGTTCTTCGACTCGGTGCCAGGGACATCGTAACCCTTCCGTTCGGTGCCACTAACACCGTAAACCTGGAAAACCTGTGGCTTTTCTGCCAGCCCACAGAATTGAGTCACACTCACAGGGAGCTTGTCACCCGTCGTCCAACACACTACGAACACGCTGGGCAGACGGTATCTTCAACACATAAACTAGTTCTCAGACTCGCACCAAATTATCTTTAACCTCCGAATTTTTTTTTTTTTTTAAAGTTATGAAATTATACAATTTTTGTTATCTACTTCTACTTCTTCAAACACTCCATATCTATCACTTGTTTAACCACTCTTTGTGATTTGCATGTGATCTGAGCCTAAGAGCGATTGTACCAGTTATGCGCCTACAAGTAGGCCAGCACATCCAATTTCTACTGCCCTTTTTATTTACTAGGGTAGCTTCCCTAGGCACCTATCTCAGTCGCCTCTTACAACATGCCTTGTAAGTTGAATTTTTGCTATTCTTTGCTCTCATTGAGTGCCCCTGCAACACACAGACGGATCTGAGCCTAAGAGCGATTGTACATTGTGCCAGTTAAGCACCTACAAGTAAGACAGCACATCCAAGTTCTGCTACGCTTTTTATTTACTAGGGCAGCTTCCCTAGGCACCTACCTCAGTCGTCTCTTATGACATGCCTTGTAAGTCACAGCGTTACTATTCTTTGCTCCCTTTGAGAACCCCGGCAACACAGTGGCCAATGCTTTTGATTTTTAGCTGACATAATATTTTAAATGTATAAAAGCCCGCGTGTTCGTAGCGCGTTGGACTACGGGTGACAAGTCCTCTGTAAGTGCGGGTTCAACTGATTTACGGTGTTCGTGGCACCGAATCAGAGGGTTACAATGTCCATGACACCGAGCCGAAGAGCTTTCAGTTCAAGTGCTTCTGGATCGGGAAAAAAATGTATAAAAATAGTATGCTTCATGTCTGCTTTCATGAAACACAGTGTATCAGAGTTGGTAGTGCAACATTGAATTTTCCACTGATTGAGTGATAACACATCATTATTACACTTTGATGAACTCTCATGTATGTGTAATAGGATGATTGAAGTGATGATGTTACAGGTTGTTTGAAACTGATGGTTTGTTGCAGGGAGATTGAAGGCTTGTTAGACCTTTACTATGATACTTCTTCTTCTTCTGCAATCTCACTAGATTGGGATTTTGGATTCTCTAATAAAGGCAGCCGTCTGCCTCAGATTATCAGACACGCAATACAATTTGTCTTGAACGCTAGTGTAAGTTGGCCACCTCTTTCTTCTCAAGTCTGCATACTGGGGGCAGTTCTGTAGGATATAATTCCTATGATTTCTGCTTCCTGTTTGTGCTGACCTCTTCCAGCAGCAGTAAGACCTCATGATGGTAGGTCTGGCATTCTTACTGCGTGGCTAAATCTTCGAGGCAGATTGGCGACCGTAGAATCCATTATCCAATTCCTCATTGTGAGGGTCGTTGCACCATGTTATGCGCCTTACGGCCTGGTGCATCCGTTTCGGGTTAGCATTCCCTAGCGGACACATGCATCTGATTTCATCCAAACCTCATTAGTCGCCTCTTACGACATGCGTGGCCGGTAACAGTGGTTCTATTCTTTACACTCCAAATTTGGGCCCGGTAACCACTCAGGCGTTACTATGATACAATGCAAATAGTGATGGTCATGCTTCAAACGTATACAGATAACAAATATCGTACTCTTTGATAGTTCCTGGTTTAATAATCATAGGTTACATGACATATTATATGAATACCTTAGTTATTGACCTGTTCTGTGGCTATCCTATGTCTAACCTTCCTAGCTATTCCTTCTATTGATACAAACGTCTGGTCTTCTACCACAGTTCCTATCGGTTTCCTACTTGTCACTCCTTATCTCCTAGCAAACGTACGTCATACTAATTACGTTCTAGTTTCTCGCAATACTTCTACCATAATATGCAGTCTTTGGTGTGCAACTGTCTTCTGTACTATTGTCGTCATTTGTCCTCTGTGTTGTCATCAACTGTTTGCCATATAGAAGGATAGCTATATCCTTTCACTAGGGATAGCTATATCCTTTAACCAGGGACAGCTATTTCCTTTAACCAGGGACAGCTATATCCTTTAACCAGGGACAGCTATTTCCTTTAACCAGGGATAGCTATATCCTTTCACCAGGGACAGCTATTTCCTTTAACCAGGGATAGCTATATCCTTTAACCAGGGATAGCTATATCCTTTCACCATTGCTTTTTGAACGGTGAGGTCTATTTTTACAGTTAATAAAAGTCCAAGGGAACTAATTTGCTTCCAAATTTGCCCGCTGCTGAGTTTGAACAAGGTATGGTTTGGTTGTGATCGAGCTCACTACTGCTTAACTGATTGGGTCTCATAAGCCGCTGGGAGTGCCACTGTGTATATTTTTTAGATCTATTTTAAAGAAAATTCATTTGCCTACAAAATGGTATATTACTCATAAAAATCTGTTAATAATTAAGAAACTGCAGCTGAATTTGTACATACATCTGCAATAGGAAAATAGGATCAATATTTAATTCAGCCACAACCATCCGCTTTTTCAATTCAGTAGCCAATCTTATACGTTCAGTAGTTAGCAATTGATTTCTGAAAGAATGTGCCCTATAAACAAATATTTAGAATGTTTCCTACCTGTTGCTGTCCCGTCTGAGCAGGTTGACCCTGGCCGACTGGCAATGAATTGACCCTTGAGATGACAATCTCCTGTTTACCAATCAGTTGATCCAATTTGAGATTGAGTTCCTTGAGAGCTATATTTATGACATTCTGTCC
This sequence comes from Arion vulgaris, assembly GCA_020796225.1. NCBI lineage: Eukaryota > Metazoa > Mollusca > Gastropoda > Stylommatophora > Arionidae > Arion > Arion vulgaris. The sequence goes on along the minus strand of CM036777.1, from coordinate 5,332,646 downwards.
GTCAAAAATCTGTTTCATTTCTTTCTCATTCTGAGACTGGAACTACAGAAAACACACAAACAAACACATGATCAACTGATGTATACAATCAACACACAGGCTGGCTGTGTTAACAATATTCTTACTTACAGAGACCTTCTTCTTCTGTAGCCATTCTGCTACCGGGTTGTTGCCCAGTGTCGTGGTTTTCTGTTTTTGTCTTGCGCTGTTCTGGTCGCGTAGGTCATTGTATTTTTGCTCTTTGACAGGATTCTGCTATGTCATCTAGCCATCTTTTTGTGGTCTTCCTCTTGCATTCTTTCCTGATGTTCTGTTGTAGAAGGCTCTGTATACTGTGGAGTTTGGATGCATTCTTATTAAGTGGCCAAACCACTCCATTCTTTGTTTCTCAATGTAATTCAAGCATGATTCTGTGTCAACTTTCTTTCTTATGCTGATGTTGGTAACTCTGGTCATTTCTGGTTTTGCTGGTAACTTTTCCCAGAGACCATGCCCTCCTTAAAACCATTTCTCTCTTAAAACCACTGTGATGTTAAATATGATCTAAATATGTTGGCTTCAAAGGAATGATACTGTTTATCAAAATTAGTTATTGTTTAATGAGCTTCTTCTTTGAATGCTCTATATCGACCACTTGTTCAACCACTGTTTGTGATTTGTATGTGATCTGAGCCTAAGAGTGATTGCACGTTATGCCAGTTATGCGCCTACAAGTAGGAAAGCATATTTGATTTATGTAACACTTTTTATTTACTAGGATAGATTCCCTGGGCTCCTACCTCAGTCGCTTCTTATGGCATGCCTTGTAGGTCGCAGTGGTACTATTCTTTGCTCCCTTGCGGGCCCTGGCAACACAAGGGTGTCTTAATTATTTCATTCATAAGTAAGACAATTTATTTTGATTCTATTTGGAGTTGACTGTACAAACCTGGACATGCTGGAGTGCAGGGTAACGAACGTGCTGACTTTCTCGCAAACAATGTCCCGAGCCAAGCGGGCAGAAGTATGGACAGAGCAGATTTCATCAATGTGGTACGCACTCATTTATGTGATATAGGCGAGTCTCAGACACTGGAACGAGTGCGGGAATTAGGTATGGACATGCTAGACAGTGTCGTATTCGCGGTACAGAGAGGAGATATACTAATCAACTTCTCATGAGTATGGTGAGCAAGTGGACTTTGGGATGGCTGCTGCAGCGGAGGACAGAGCATGCATGGGAATGCCCAATGTGTCATGACGTTGATTGCATTACATAACATTCATAATGCTGTTTGTCTGTTATGTGAATAAATCTCGTACAGTATATACACTTCTACATGTCATGGGCAACTTTCCTGTTTGATATCTACTAGCTTTGCCAGACGGCAGCATTGCAATCTGTTTCCTGCCCACTATTTGTCTTCTAAGATATATCAATATTGTCAAGAATATGAAGAGTATCTATTGTTTTTTAATACTAGTGGTCTCAATGGTGAAGTGGCTTGCATGTCCTACTGAAGGTTGTGGGTTCGAAGCTATGAAGTTTGTGCTTTATGCAATATTCTGGGCAGATGATGCGAGTCATGGACAATGAACACACAGATCGAAAAATCTCTGCGGGCCACAGAAATGTGGTTTTACAGAAGAATGATGTGAATCCCATGGACTGCTAAAATGACTAATGTTGAGGTGTTGAATGAGATCAAGACACAGAGAAAGCTTATTATCAATATAAGAAAGAGGCGGCCATCACTTTTCGGGCATGTGATGAGGAGGGGAGGTTTAGAACACACTGTGACAGCCGGTAAAATCGAGGGTAGACGAGACAGAGAGAGAAATCTTGGATAGCCTGACTTCATGGCACGGTAGAGCGTCAACATCTGAGTTGATAGCAAACACCAATGACAGAGATTTGTGGAGATCCATGAATGATCGCCTACGCCAGCCGGCACGGCACCTGATGATGATCTATTGTTTTCTTCCATGGAAACTAGAAATCAATGAAAATATTTGAAATAACTGAGAACTGTACCCATTGATCATCTGTGTCCTGGTAGTCATCCTTCTGATCAGGGTGTTCCTTACGGTAACTGAAACAGAATATGTGAAAATATATAGTACATATAGGCACCCTAAATTTCACTGACAGCTAAACAGATGATCAACAGCATTTTCAAACCTACTGTGTGTTACCAGAACCAAACATGGATAATGAGCAAAGCGCTGTCATAAAAAATAACTACATGTGAAATGCGCTGCCTGCGAAAAGTTACCAACAACACCAGAAAGACAGAGTCACCAACATCAGCATAAGAAAGAAAGTTGGCACCTTGATTGAATTACATTGAGAAACAAAGAATGAGGTAGTTCGGCCACTTAATAAGAATGCATCCAAACTCCACAGTATACAGAGTCTTCTACAACAGAACATCAGGAAAGAAGGCAAGAGGAAAACCACGAAAAAGATGGTTAGATGGCGTAGCAGAATCCTGTCAAAGAGCAAAAATAACAATCACCCAAGCCACTAGAACAGAGCAAGATAAAAACAGAAAACCACAACATTGGGCAACAACCTGGTAGCAGTGTGATGACACTAGAACAGCGCAAGACAAAAACAGAAAACCACGACACTGGGCAACAACCCGGTAGCAGTGTGACGATACTAGAACAGAGCAAGACAAAAACCACGACACTGGGCAACAACCCGGTAGCAGTGTGACGACACTAGAACAGAGAAACACAAAAACCACGACACTGGACAACAACCCGGTAGCAGTGTGACGACACTAGAACAGAGCAAGACAAAAACCACGACACTGGGCAACAACCCGGTAGCAGTGTGACGACACTAGAACAGAGCAAGACAAAAACCACAACACTGGGCAACAACCTGGTAACAGTGTGATGACACTAGAACATAGCAAGACAAAAACCACAACACTGGGCAACAACCCGGTAGCAGTGTGACGACACTAGAACAGAGCAAGACAAAAACCACGACACTGGGCAACAACCCGGTAGCAGTGTGACGACACTAGAACAGAGCAAGACAAAAACCACGACACTGGGCAACAACCCGGTAGCAGTGTGACGACACTAGAACAGAGCAAGACAAAAACACGACACTGGGCAACAACCCGGTAGCAGTGTGACGACACTAGAACAGAGCAAGACAAAAACCACAACACTGGGCAATAACCAGGTAACAGTGTGATGACAGTAGAACAGAGCAAGAAAAAAACAGAAAACCACAACACTGGGCAACAACCCGGTAGCAGTGTGACGACACTAGAACAGAGCAAGACAAAAACCACAACACTGGGCAACAACCTGGTAACAGTGTGACGACACTAGAACAGAGCAAGACAAAAACCACAACACTGGGCAACAACCTGGTAACAGTGTGACGACACTAGAACGAACATAGCAAGACAAAAACCACAACACTGGGCAATAACCAGGTAACAGTGTGACGACACTAGAACGAACATAGCAAGACAAAAACCACAACACTGGGCAATAACCAGGTAACAGTGTGACGACACTAGAAGAAGGAGAAGAAGATAATGTACAAAGAATTAATATGAAAAATTATTCGCTTTAATTTAACTTTGGAAACAAGAGTTATATGTTGAATTAACCTTGCTTTGGAGCTGTACAGACATTTAAAACTAACTTAATTTTGGAAACTGAAGATAGTAATACTAGTTGGCCGTCGCAATCGATGATGACAACAGCGTCAGAAGTGTGCATTTTTTTGCAGAAGACCCAAATGAAATGGGTTGGTCGTGTTGCTCGAATACCTGATAAACGCATCCCAAAACAGTTGATGTATGGCGAACTTGAAGGGGCAGGCGTTCAGCTGGTGGACAGAAAAAACGCTTTAAAGACACCCTTAAAGTGTCTCTGAAATACTTCGATAGACACCACATGCTGGGAATCCCTTGCGCAAGATCGCCAAATGTGGTGCTGTAACAACACAAGAGGAACCTTTATAGCTGAGAATCATCGCGTTGTTGAAGCACAGAGAAAACGAGCTGCGCGAAAAGACAGATCACACAACACACACATGTCTAACCTTGATCATGTATGCCCCACCTGTGGTAGGGGATTCTGTTCTAGGATTGGACTCTACAGTCATCTCCGCACACACCAGAGAGGTGCAGCAGCATGCGTCTGAGATTGTTGTCATCATCGCTTGCGATGGACGGCTATTATATATTAGAGTCCAATCCTAGAACACAATCTTCTACCACAGGTGGGGCATATATAATCAAGGTTAGACATGTGGTGTTGTGTGTCCGTGTTTTCGCACAGCTCGTTCCTCTGCGCCTAAACGATTTTCAGCTATGCAAGCTCCTCTTGTATTGTTACAGCGCCACACTTGGCGATCTTGCGCTAGGATTCCCAGCACGGTGTCTTATCAGCATTTCAGACACTTTAAAAGTGTCTTCAAAGTGTTTTTTCTGTCCATCAGCTGAACATCTGCCCGCTTCAAGCTCGACATACATCGTTTTTGGGATGCAGTTAAACTGAAGATACAGAAGAAGAGAAGAAATTCAGACTTCCTTTACGGCAAACATACCACATACAGCCAGACAATAAATCCATAATGGCCCTTAAGAAAAAATGTTTTCTAAACAAGTTGTTAGCTATTTTAGTGCCGTTATGGACAAATGGTTCAAGAAAGAGAGGATGACCTAAGGAGACCCTGAAACGAACTTTGCTGAGAGAGGCAAAAATATCGTTCTCTGTCCCATGGAAGAGATAGAGAGTTGCCCAGGATAGAGCAGTATGGAGAAACTTGCAGGCCCTAGGTAACGTATAACGGTATGAGAGGAGTTATTATTATTACCCTTAAGGACTTATTGTTTCACTGTATATATTATTTCTGCATTTATTCACTTCTGTTATATCTTTTTTGTGTGTGATATAGGCCTTTTGGTTCTCTCTCTCGATCACCATCCAGACCGATGTACCAGACCTCCCCATAAATTCTATTCATGTGGAAATCTGATTCATGCAGCCTTAGCCTTGATGTGTTTTACGTCACATCTTCAGCAGCATTTGGAGCCCTGGTGTTTATCCTTTGGCGATGTGTCCGGTTTCAGCCAGCGTTTACTCGGTTCCCTCTCCGCTCTGTAGCCATCTAGTGCTTTTTATGGTGTGGGGTAGCTAGCCCCACGTCCAACCTCCTTAGTCGCCTCTTACGACATGCGTGGCAAGTAACAGTGGTTCTATTCTTTACACCCCAATTTGGGCCCGTGGTAACCACTTGGGTGGGCTTTATGGTTCAAAACATCGCTGCATATTTTTGTACTTTGTAAAACTACTACAGTACTTTATTTGTACGTGTTTTGCCATCGCTAAATGATAAAATAAATCAGAAAATTTCTCACTCTTGTTTGGCTCGATCAAGTTCCTCTTGATACTGTTGGAACTCTTTATCAAATTTCAACCTTTCATCCTCAGAAACTTGAGCAGTGTCTACTGTTGGATCATGTAGTGTATGGGTCAGCAAGTAGAGGACGTCGTGGTCATCTAGTTACAGAGAAAGATAAAAAAAAATATATAAATAACTGATTAACTCCTTCACTGCGACAAACCACATGATAAAACTGTTTTGGCAGTACTCATTTTCCGATAATCCACCTCATAAACCAATGTATTAAACTAAACACAGTTATTCACAAGATAATGTTTGATGCTGTTTAGGTATCTCTCACTCTCTCGCGATCCCTCTTAGACTGATGTACCAGATTTCCCCATAAATCACATTCACGTGGAAACCTGATTCCGGCAGCCTTAGCATGGGTGGGTTTCATCACATCTTCAGCGCCATCTGGAGCTCTGGTGGTTATCCTTCGGTGAAGTGTCCGGTTTCAGACAGCGTTTACTGGGTTCGCTCTCCGTCAGCCTTTGACTGTCCCAGCCGACCTGCAAGGCAGCAGGTGTTTGGGTATAATACGGGGGCTCTTCTTCTTGCGTTTGTTCTTTACGACCAATTTTAATCACTTTTTGTGATATGTTTGATCTTTGTCAAGAACGTGTATACGTTGCACATTGGTTTGGTAAGTTGGGGGTCTCAATGGTGAAGCTGTTTGCATGTCGTACTAAAGGTTGTGGGTTCGAAGCTACGGAGTTTGTACTTTATGCAATACTCTGGGTAGATGGCATGCTATCTCTGCCAACAGGGATAGAGCCAAATGAGAGGGAGGGGGACCCTGGTGCAATGAAGTTAATCCTTCACTTTAGACACCATTTGTGGGTATAATACTTTATAGAATACAGTATTCTTCTTCTTTGAATACCCCATATCAACTACTTGTTGGCCTGCACATCCGATTGCTGCAATGTTTTTTATTTCCTAGGGTAGCTTATCTAGGCCCAGACCTCAGTAGCCTCTTACGACATGCCTTGTAGGTCACAGTGCTACTATTCTTCGTTCCCCTTGTGAGTATAATACTGGGGGTCTCAATGGCAAAGTGGTTAAGTCATTTGCATGTCGTACTGAAGGTTGTGACTCAAAGTTAAGTGTGGTGTAGCTCGACAAGAACGCTATGCTGGCAGACAAAGAAAAATTGTAAACCAACAAAGAACCGGTGTTGTTAGTCGCCACATGCTGAGGGACATATTGAGGGAGAGATCGGAGCACTTATGGACTAATTTGTGTGACGTGCAGTGATGGTGATCCGACGACTAAACTGAATTCTCTGGGCTTGAATCTGAACCAAGACACATGTGACATTTTTTTTTTTACTAGATACCTAGAATTGTTGCAGGAGCTGCAAAGTTCATGCAATGCTCTCAGCAGATGACATGCCATCTCTGCAGATAGGGACGGAACCATATGGGGAAACCGGGTGCGATGAAGTCAATCCTTCGCCTTCTGACTCTTTTTGAATATAATACTTTATAGACTACAGCAGGGAAATTTATAAAATAGAGCTTTCAATTCTCTAAATTTATAAAATAGAGCTTTCAATTCTCTAAATTTATAAAATAGAGCTTTCAATTCTCTAAATTTATAAAATAGAGCTTTCAATTCTCTAAATTTATAAAATAGAGCTTTCAATTCTCTAAATTTATAAAATAGAACTTTCAATTCTTTAAATTTATAAAATAGAGCTTTCAATTCTCTAAATTTATCAAATAGATCTTTCAATTCTCTAAATTTATAAAATAGAGCTTTCAATTCTCTAAATTTATAAAATAGAACTTTCAATTCTCTAAATTTATAAAATAGAGCTTTCAATTCTCTAAATTTATAAAATAGAGCTTTCAATTCTCTAAATTTATAAAATAGAGCTTTCAATTCTCTAAATTTATAAAATAGAACTTTCAATTCTTTAAATTTATAAAATAGAGCTTCCAATTCTCTAAATTTATAAAATAGAGCTTTCAATTCTCTAAATTTATAAAATAGAACTTTCAATTCTCTAAATTATGAAATGGGAAATAGTGCCCTTGTGCTGAACTTAAAATACATTTTGTGAGAGCATCTTTCATTAATTTTTTCTTCTTCTGAACATCAGAGCATAAAGCTGTAGATTTTGTATGTGTATCTGAGAAACTGTTGAATACCAGACGATTCGTAACCTGTTGTATTTTTGAATGATGCAAAATCACTACTCCAAGCATTCCAGAAAGTTGCCAGGTCTACAGACCCTACTGTCTAAACTGTGCAAGCAGCGCAGGGTCGTCTTGCAGTGGATACCCTCTCACTGTGGAATACCAGGAAATGAACCGATTGGCCAAGAAAGGTGCTGCAGGAGAGCAACTGGATGTGCCAGTTACCTACCACCAAAAGAAAAGGATGATTAAATCAATGAGAAAGCCACAAATACCCAACACAAGACGATTACTATAATATGAGCAGATTGGAACAAGTTGTCATTCTGCGCCTTAGAACAGGACACAATCGACTCCACAGTCACATGTATACAAAATTAAAGATTGGCAATTCAGCAATGTGTACAGGCATACCAGACTGCAGAGGACATACTTCAAGACTGCCCTGAATATGATACACTGAGGCAAACTCACTGGCCTAACGAAACAACACTCAACAGAAAACTACACAGACCTCTGTGTGAGCTACAAAAGACAGTGAAGTTCATACAATAGACAACATTGAATATATAGACAATATTTCAAGCGAACGAAAGGAAGGTAGTATGTGTATAGAAAGACTTGAGGACTGTCTATTGCACATGTTTGCTACAGGATCACGTCATTTAGAATAGTCAACATAACATGTGAGAGAAATATATATATATATACACAGACTAGAGCAGTGTTTCCCAACGTGGGCCCACGCCCATAGGGGGCAATTTGATTGTTAAGGGGGCAATTTGGCAACTGAACAATTTAATTTTTGAATATTAAAATTATGTATATGTGACATAGGGGGCATAAGAATTTTAGAAAGGCTGAGGTGGGGCATGGCACAAAAAAGATTGGGAAACACTGGACTAGAGAGCACACTTACCGGCTAATCCTCCAGTTGCAGCAGATACACCGATGTACCCAGATGTTGGTAATACAACATTTGATGCACTCAAGCAGATTTCAAAATCATTTTGATTGTTTGTCAATCCATTATGAATTTTTACCTGATGATACAAGCAACATCATGATTGTTACATTTGATAAGATGCAGTTTGTACTCGTATAAGATAAGTTAATGACACTTAAATCATTTCTCATATTATAGCAATCGGCAGTGTGTTGCCAGGGTCCACAAGGGAAGCAAATAGTACCACTACGATTTACAAGGCATGCCGTCAGAAGCGACTCAGCAAGGCATGCCGTCAGAAGCGACTCAGCAAGGCATGCCGTCAGAAGCGACTCAGCAAGGCATGCCGTCAGAAGCGACTCAGCAAGGCATGCCGTCAGAAGCGACTCAGGTAAAGGTCTAGGGAAGCTATCCTAGTAAATAAAAAGCATCGCATTTAGGGGGTTTCTGAGGCTAAGTTGTTTTGTCCTTTCCTTGCGAGTATAAGGTTCGAATCCGGACTGCTCTGTTCTGTTCACGCATGCATTGTTTTCCAGAGACCCCTACGATTGTTGCTGGAGTTTGTGCTATACTCTCGACAGGTGGTGCGCCGTTTCTACGCAGAGGAACCGAGTCATATGTAGTCAAAACCAGTGCAATGAAGTCAATCTTTCGGCTTTAAAACCTTTTTTAAAGCGTCATAGAAATCTGATGTGCTGGCCTACTTGTAGGCACATAACTGGCACAATGTACAATTGCTCTTAGGCTCAGATAACATACAAATCACAAAGTATGGTTTAACAAGTGGTCAATATGGAACTCAATAAGAAGAAGTTCAATCAACCAAGTGTCACGGCTGCCGGTGTAGGCAATCATGCCTCTCCACAACTCTCTCTGTTTGGTGTATGTAATCAGTTCTGACGTCGATCTTGTGTCGAACCATGATGTCAGGCATCCAACATCTCCTCCCCCTGTCTTCCATGATCACTCCTTTCCTAAATTTTACCATCCCAGAGAGACAATGGAGGGCAGCAGTAATGGCCTCCACAACAGCATACCAACATTCATAACATATAGTTTAAAAAAATTTTTTTTTTCCCGATCCAGAAGCACTTGAGCTTTTCAACTTGGTGCCATGGACATCGTAACCCTTCGGTTCGGTGCCACGAACACCGCAACTCTGGAGAATCTGTGGCTTTTTCTGCCATCTAGCGGAATTGAACCCGCACACACAGAGGGATAGTCACCCGTAGTCCAACGCGCTACGAACACGCTGGGCAGACGGGCAGCAGATAAGTTATAATCCTATGTCCCACAAGGAACAAAGATGACTAACTCGAGTAAGTCTTGTTCGAGGATGTCAATCACGAGGATTGAACAGCAATCAACAAAACCAGCACTTTCACCTCCAGAATTTCGTTAGGTTGTAAGATGGTCTCGACAACATCCCGAGTACAGAATTACTTAAGTTGTAGTATTAAATGTATTCAACAACTGCAGATAAGCTATGAAAGGACAAATATAATGAAAACGTCTATGACAAGTAATGCCGATATCATGCTGGAATCCTTCTTCTTCTTCAAACACTTCATATCGACCACTTGTGTGATTTGTATGTGATCTGAGCATAAGAGCGACTACGCTGTGTCAGTTATGCGCCTACAAGAAGGCTAGTACATCTAATTTCTGCAACACTTTTAATTTACTAAGGTAGCTTCCTTAGGTCCTACATCAGTCGCCTCTTACTAAATGCCTTGTAGGTCGCAGTGGTACTATTCTTTACTTCCCTCGTGGACCCCAGCACCACACGGATGATGCTGGAATCCAAAATGATAAAATAACAGAGTAGTTTAACTCTTAGTGGACCAGGGCAAAAGCTATGTTTTTACAAGCCATTTGTTTTTACAATAAAAAATGCACTTTAGTGTGGCTCCTGGTAAAAAGGCGTCCAGCACAAAGACACATAGTGTAGCATTTAGTCCACAAGGAGTTAAGCCTTTGGGTAACAATTTTGACTGCACAGGAGATACTAAAAAAGGAATCGTGCTACGAATTGTCACAGCAACATCAGTTTTTAAAAGTTTTAATAAAATATAGAATTGCAAGTTATCTCGCGCGCGATCACCGCTTAGACTTGTGTACCAGATTTCCCCATAAATCTCATTCATGTGGAAATCTGATTCTTGCAGCCTTAGCATTGGCGTGGTTCATCACATCTTCAGTACCATTTGGAGCTCTGGTGCCTATCCTTCGGCGATGTGTCAGGTTTTAGCCAGCGTTTATTTGGTTCGCTCTCCGCCAGCGTTGGGCTGTCCCCAGCCGACCTGCAAGACAGCCGGTTGCCATTTTCTTTTAGGGTAGCTACACTTACGACAACTGTCCCTCCCGGGTTGTTGAGCGTCATCTGCCCAGGTTACCAGTCTTTTTTTGTGTGACTATTTGGTTTTCCCTGTCAAGTTTTGTGTATGGTTTGCCTCGCTAGACTAGATTGTCCCCAATCTAACTACAAGGCAGTAGTGGAACTTCAAGTTATAGTTTTAAAACTAAACTACAGATTCCAATTTCAATGTTGTCTAAATCCCAATATATAAGGGAAGACTGCAGTAAAAATTTGTAGCAATGGTGAAACACGTAAAAACAAAGTACTGTAGTTTTGCAAATTACAAAACCAATAACGATACACCATGAGCGTTTCGACCAAAAAGGTCTTTATCAAACAAAGGATACAACAGATGTGAATTTCTTCACTTCTTACACAGCACAGAATATACAGAATCAGACAATTAGGTTAGGAATTTTTTTCTTTCTTCTTTAGCCTGTTACGCCCTTGGCGTTTAGGGCAGCAACAAACTCACACCATTCTTCCCTGTTCATGGCCTTCCTCTGTATTGTGTTCCAGCTATGATTCATTTCCTTCAGTTCTTGCTCTATCATTCTCCTCCAGGTTGTCTTGGGTCTTCCACGCTTTCGCCTACCCTCTGGAGTCCATCTCAGTGCAGTTTTCGTGCCGGAGCCAGTCTCCATGCACATCACATGTCCAATCCATCTCCAGCGGCGTCTTCGGATGATAGTGCCCATATTCTCTTGTTGGCATAGTGCAAGCAATTCTTGGTTCAAGATAGTAGTCGGCCAGTACACGGGTAAGATTTTTCGCAGAAAGGAATTTTTTATCTGACTATATCCTCCTCCTCCTTCTTTGCGGCCAATTTTAATCACTATTTATGATATGTTTGATCTTTGCCAAGAACATGTATACATTGCACATTGGTTTGGTAGGCCCCTAAACGCATAGACTTCTACATGTTTAGGTCACTTGCATCAGATTTCCGTCAAACCTCCTTAGTCGCCTCTTATGCGGCAGGTAACAGTGGTTTCATTCTTTACGCCCCAAATTTGGGCCCAGATAACCACTCGGCGGTCTGATTCTATATCTTCTGTATGAAGTGAAGAAATTTACTTCTGTTGTATCATTTGCTTGATAAAGGCCTTTTGGTGAAACGTTGTATTGTTATTGTAAAACTACAGTACTTTTACGTGTTTCACAAATCCTAATATATGCAAGTGAGAATCAACTTACTGTCAGCAATTGGTTATAATATTCAACTTTCACTCGGACAGGGAATGGTTTGTTCCGGAAATCTCTCAAACATCCACCAATGTTTTGTGAGCTGCCGTCACTGAGAAATAAAACAACATATATACGCATACTGATATAATAAACAAGAGTAAATTTAACGTAATCTTGCGTACAGTATTAGAAAACAAGCTCATAAATTTGATACATGTCTCCTCCTACCCTTTGCCCCAAGGGAGGCATAGGTCCCCAACCAAGGCCTTGCAAGCTCTTGCGCGTTTGGTTGCGGTTTTATAGCTGAGTATTTTTTACTGGATGGGGTAGCTCTTCTTCTTTGCGTTCGTTCTCTACGACCAATTTTAATCACTCTTTGTGATATGTTTGATCTCTGTCAAGAACGTGTATACGTTGCACATTGGTTTGGTAGGCCCCTAAACGCATAGATTCTACACGTTTAGGACATGTGCATCCAATTTCAGCCAAACCTCCTTAGTCGCCTCTTACGATGTGTGTAGCAGGTAACAGTGGTTCTATTCTTTACACCCAGAATTTGGGCCCCGGTAACCAGACGGGCGTCTGATTTGTATGATGAATCTTTGACTCATTATTGGACAGAAGAGATGAGTAGGCGCATGTGCTGAGATTCTCATCGTTGTGTATTCTACAAAAAAGAACAACTGCTGACACCAGGCAGTGATGCAGGTTTAATCAGTACGCACAATCACAATATTAACTAAAACAAACCAAGTTTTCCCGACACCAAAGAAAGACAAAACACACATTTCGATTACTGTATATATTTCCATTTGATCATGAATCAACAAACTAAATTTATTAAATACATTTTAATATTTGTTATAATATTATAATCTATCAAAACTGAGGGAGAGCAGGCCATCAAATTAATATCAACATCATTATCCATACAAGGGGAAGACTGTAATAGAACTATGTAGCACAAAGGCAAAACACGAAAAGAAAAAAAATTACAAAAACAAGTCACTAGGACGTTAAAACCAAAATGCATTTATCAAGCAAAGGATATGAAACAAACGAAGAAATTTAGACTTTATATACACCAGGTGAAACATGTCAAAGTAAAGTACTGTAGTTTTACAAAATACAAATAACAATGCTGATCCACGAATGTTTTCGGATTGATTGGGAGGGGGGTGCGAACTATTTAATTTGCTGTTTCTTGGTGAAGTTTGGTACTGCTATTGTACTCACTTTTTCCCCCAGATGTCTTCATTTCAAAACTGGTCTCCTCTTGATACTTCCATCATTCTGCATAGACACCATCGCTGTCGTGACTTTTATATATATTATCATCATCATCAAGGTGCGTCATAGGACGTTGGTTTCTTTGCAGCGTATCTGAAATTCACTTTGTCTCTAGCCAGTTCACCCACTTGTGCGATGGTCATATTCATGGTTTCTTTAATATCTTGTAGCCATCTTCTTCTTATATATAATGAACAAATTTGTGTCTTATACTGACAATATTTGAGTAAGGTATTTGTGGTTTGCATAGGAGTGTCTATACTGCATGCGTAATACTGCTTTTTTAGGGTGGTGTAGGATGTGGAGGGGGACGACATGAGCCTGAGGGATTTAACTCACAGTGGACCAAAAGCCACACTACAAGGCTTTGGGTTAGATACCTTTCTACCAAGAGCCACCCTAAAGGGTGTTTTTTATTCTAAAATCAATTGACGTAAAAATATGGCTTTTGCCCTGGTACACTAAGAGAACTGGATGCCTGAGGGGTAGAGTGAGAGGTGTGTTTAATCAGCGAGTCATGGCAACCATCAGTATGCATACACTTCAATATCTGTTGGGGGAGACTGAGCACCTATGGGTCTGCCCGGAGTGCAATACGCCAGTTTAGTAACCAATAACCAATACAACTAAGAGTTAATGACTGCATGGCTAGTGGTTACCACAAAACTGTTTAGGCTAGGAGTTCTCTTTTATGCCACCGACAGAAAAAAAAACTTGGCCTTGCTGGGGATCAAACCCGGGTCTTATCTTAACCGCATTTGCCGTGAAGCGTCGTGGGGAGAGTTAGTTTTCTATCTTGTGCCAGGTGTGTTGCGCTTGACGTTGTCAGTCCATGCTTTCGCAGGGACTGAGACGTTACCTATCCATCGCATTCTTGGCCAACCTCGTGCTCTGCGCCCTGGTCTAACGAATGGAATCATGCGATCTAATCTGTTCGACCAGACACTTCTCCTGGTTAGGACCAGCAACCCAAATCTATAAAAATAACTTTCTTTACAGAAGCTGCAATGAATAACTTCTTCACCTTTCAACTCCCAACGGAGCACAGGTCTTCAACAAACTTCTTCCAGCTCTAATAAATTATTAATGTAAGGTTAAGAAAAATGTCAGTACTATATTACATTAGAAATATTGAATAAAGAGACTAATACAAAATGTTAGTGATAAGTTGCAGTCCTATGCTCCATTGGAAACATAAAGGAATATAAGAGAATATAAGAGAACAATAGAGAGACTGTAATAAAGGTTACTTTCAAGCATAGAGGAAATACAAAGTTAAAAAAAAACCAGATATGTTTCAGAAATTGTGTTTGTTAAATAGGTAACTAACTATTCAAAGAAAAGTATAGAATTTGTTAAATTTGATTAACACATTAACTACCAACTACCGCAGTATGTGCCATGTTTGAACACATGCCGCAGACTGTGACAGGAGTTGTTTCATTGTCAAACTAACTCAAAAGTTATAGTAAAGCATTCTGATTGTTAATGGCTCTTTATCTATTTCTCTGCTTGTGATGCACACAATATATACATCTGTACATACATCTATAAAATTATGTCATTTATCAAATTCCGTTAAAAAAATAACATACACCTGCGGATTAAAAAATACAGGGTGTTCAACTTAAAAGCAGCCCCAGTGATAAATAGAAATTTGCCAGGTACGCATTGCATCTCGTCTATTTACTATTTAAACCGGTTCTGACTAGGTTGTCCAACGTCACATTTGTTCATCGCCCTTCCCGCACTACAATTACACACCATCACACAACCTTGACCTATACTACGTCATAACTGAACCTTTCATTTCCATACATATATGCCAGATTAGCTCCATTCACAGGCTGCTTTTAAGTTGAACACCCTGTATAATTCGCCAGCAGCATGTGTTTTTTCAATGCGGTGGTTAATGTGTTAAAATAATGCATGATAAATTATTTACACAAGTAGTTATAGGTATTGACACATACACTAAAGCCAACCAAATTGATTGTGTACAAGTTACTGATATGAGAATAATGGTCACATTTATAAGCAAACACTATGGTCAAAGAAGACTGATTTATACTTAACACCAATGCTTATGTATGGCAGCAAATCATGGACAATGAATGAATAATCATAGGTCATTGGTTACTGAACCGATATCATAGCACTTTGGGAGGATCCGTGGATGCTCAGTCTCTGACAGATGTCAAGGGAAGATCCATGGATGCTCAGTCTCTGACAGATGTCAAAGGGTAGATCCGTGGATACCCAGTCTCTGACAGATATCGAAGGGTAGATCCATGGATACCCAGTCTCTGACAGATATCGAAGGGTAGATCCATGGATACCCAGTCTCTGACAGATATCGAAGGGTAGATCCATGGATACCCAGTCTCTAACAGATATCAAAGGGTAGATCCATGGATACACAGTCTCTGACAGATATCGAAGGGTAGATCCATGGATACCCAGTCTCTAACAGATATCAAAGGGTAGATCCATGGATACCCAGTCTCTGACAGATATCGAAGGGTAGATCCATGGATACCCAGTCTCTGACAGATATCGAAGGGTAGATCCATGGATACCCAGTCTCTGACAGATATTGAAGGGTAGATCCATGGATACCCAGTCTCTGACAGATATCGAAGGGTAGATCCATGGATGCTCAGTCTCTGACAGAAGTCAAAGGGTAGATCCATGGATGCCCAGTCTCTGACATATCGAAGGGTAGATCCATGGATACCCAGTCTCTGACAGATATCGAAGGGTAGATCCATGGATACCCAGTCTCTGACAGATATCGAAGGGTAGATCCATGGATGCTCAGTCTCTGACAGAAGTCAAAGGGTAGATCCATGGATACCCAGTCTCTGACAGATATTGAAGGGTAGATCCATGGATACCCAGTCTCTGACAGATATCGAAGGGTAGATCCATGGATACCCAGTCTCTGACAGATATTGAAGGGTAGATCCATGGATACCCAGTCTCTGACAGATATCGAAGGGTAGATCCATGGATGCTCAGTCTCTGACAGAAGTCAAAGGGTAGATCCATGGATGCCCAGTCTCTGACATATCGAAGGGTAGATCCATGGATACCCAGTCTCTGACAGATATCGAAGGGTAGATCCATGGATACCCAGTCTCTGACAGATATCGAAGGGTAGATCCATGGATGCTCAGTCTCTGACAGAAGTCAAAGGGTAGATCCATGGATACCCAGTCTCTGACAGATATTGAAGGGTAGATCCATGGATACCCAGTCTCTGACAGATATCGAAGGGTAGATCCATGGATACCCAGTCTCTGACAGATATCGAAGGGTAGATCCATGGATGCTCAGTCTCTGACAGAAGTCAAAGGGTAGATCCGTGGATACTCAGTCTCTGACAGATATCGAAGGGTAGATCCATGGATACCCAGTCTCTGACAGATATCGAAGGGTAGATCCATGGATGCTCAGTCTCTGACAGAAGTCAAAGGGTAGATCCATGGATGCCCAGTCTCTGACATATCGAAGGGTAGATCCATGGATACCCAGTCTCTGACAGATATCGAAGGGTAGATCCATGGATGCCCAGTCTCTGACAGATGTCGAAGGGTAGATCCATGGATACCCAGTCTCTAACAGATATCAAAGGGTAGATCCATGGATGCTCAGTCTCTGACAGAAATCAAAGGGTAGATCCATGGATACCCAGTCTCTGACAGATATTGAAGGGTAGATCCATGGATGCCCAGTCTCTGACAGAAGTCAAAGGGTAGATCCATGGATACCCAGTCTCTGACAGATATTGAAGGGTAGATCCATGGATGCCCAGTCTCTAACAGATATCAAAGGGTAGATCCGTGGATACCCAGTCTCTGACAGATATCGAAGGGTACATCCATGGATACCCAGTCTCTGACAGATATCGAAGGGTAGATCCATGGATGCCCAGTCTCTGACAGATATTGAAGGGTAGATCCATGGATACCCAGTCTCTGACAGATGTCGAAGGGTAGATCCATGGATGCTCAGTCTCTGACAGAAGTCAAAGGGTAGATCCGTGGATACCCAGTCTCTGACAGATATCGAAGGGTAGATCCATGGATGCTCAGTCTCTGACAGAAGTCAAAGGGTAGATCCATGGATGCCCAGTCTCTGACATATCGAAGGGTAGATCCATGGATACCCAGTCTCTGACAGATATCGAAGGGTAGATCCATGGATGCCCAGTCTCTGACAGATGTCGAAGGGTAGATCCATGGATACCCAGTCTCTGACAGATATTGAAGGGTAGATCCATGGATACCCAGTCTCTGACAGATATCGAAGGGTAGATCCATGGATGCCCAGTCTCTGACAGATATCGAAGGGTAGATCCATGGATGCTCAGTCTCTGACAGAAGTCAAAGGGTAGATCCATGGATGCCCAGTCTCTGACATATCGAAGGGTAGATCCATGGATACCCAGTCTCTGACAGATATCGAAGGGTAGATCCATGGATGCCCAGTCTCTGACAGATGTCGAAGGGTAGATCCATGGATACCCAGTCTCTAACAGATATCAAAGGGTAGATCCATGGATACCCAGTCTCTGACAGATGTCGAAGGGTAGATCCATGGATACCCAGTCTCTAACAGATATCGAAGGGTAGATCCATGGATGCCCAGTCTCTGACAGATATCGAAGGGTAGATCCATGGATGCCCAGTCTCTGACAGATATCGAAGGGTAGATCCATGGATGCCCAGTCTCTGACAGATATCGAAGGGTAGATCCATGGATGCCCAGTCTCTAACAGATGTCGAAGGGTAGATCCATGGATACCCAGTCTCTAACAGATATCAAAGGGTATGCATATTGATGGTTGAATGGAGGTTAAGGCCGTTACTGCCAACCCCCAATAACTGTTCTCCGGCCCTCCAATTTTTAATTTTTTAAAATTCACAGATCATGAAATCAGGCATAGTCAAGGCGCCTCTGACTGATTTATACGTGAAGGCTTGCTTTACTTATCACCAGTGTTCCTCATCTGTCAGGCGAGTCTTACTTTGAGAGGAACTTGTATTTTAAATCCCCAAGTCGCCCGTGTGTTGCCGAGAGGAGCAAAGAATAGTAACAATGCAACCTACAAAGCATTTAGTAAGAAGCAAGTGAGGTAGGGGCCTAGGGAAGCTACCCTAGTAAATAAAAATGTAGCAGAAACCGGATGTGCTGGCCTACTTATCGGCACATAACTGGCACAACACACACTCTTGAGTTCAGATCACAAAGAGTGATTTAACAAATGGTTAGTATGAAGCGTTCAAAGAAAAAACAGATCAGGATTTTATTTCATGCAATGCAAATGGACATTGTGTGCACACTGAGAATTTTTGGCAAAGCAGGACTCAAATTTCGGAATTTCTCCAGCATGAGGTAACTTTGCTATTGTCAACCCTGCTGCTCTCCAATAACTCTATGACATCCCCTTCTCGTTGAATGAAAATGGTTGAATATTATGACAGGAGTTACCATCAACCACAGTAAACGAGCCCTCGATTTTCTAGGCACACTTATACGCTCAGTAGTTTGACATTGCTTTCTGAATGATGCAGTGTATATTTACTGTTTGTAAAATTCACAGGAACAATGCTTCCAAACTGCCCGATGCGAAGGTTGAACCAAGTATTCTTGGGTTGTGATCGAGCTCATTACCGTTAAGACACTCTTACCCATAATCACATACTAACACATAAAATAAATCACATTAATTCTTCCACACTAAACTACTTCTTCTTTGAGTGCTCCATATCCACCACATGTTAACCATACTGCATGATTTATATGTGATCTGAGCCTAAGAGCGATTGTACGCTGTGCCAGTTATGCGCCTACAAGTAGGCCAGCACATCCGATTTCTGCAATGCGTTTTATTTCTTCTTCGTCAACTTTCAACTCCCAACGGAGCACAGGTCTTCAACAAACTTCTTCCAGCTCTTCATCTCACCTGCCATCCAATTCTCTCCATATTTTACCTACATTTTTCATATCAGTCTTTAGCTATCTCCTCCGGTATGTCTAGGCCTTCTCCTACTCCTCTTTCCCTGTGGGTTCCAGAACATCGCCTGTCTTGTGATACTTCTGGTCGGTCTTCTCAATGTGTGTCCTGCTTTTTATTTACTAGGTGTAGCTTCCCTAGGTCCTACATCAGTCACCTCTTCCAGCACACTTTGTAGGTCGCAGTGGTACTATTCTTTGCTTCCGTTGCGAGCCCAGCACCACATGCGCGAACCACACTTAACAGTTTTACCAAACTACCCCAGAAACAGTAAGAATGACAAATTCATCCACAATTTTATTCAACTATTATTGTTTGCCTACATCTTACTAAGAGAACCCTTCTCATGCAAAATTTCAACAAAACACCAACAACCATCAAGGCAAGATAGTATAATTGAAAATACAACCTTGACAGTTGACCACTCTTTGTGATGTGTGATTTTCGCCAGAGATAGTACCGAGCGGCAATCTGCACAGACACACATTTGTGTTCACCGAAAGCGACCAATTTTCCACTGTTAATTGGCATGTTTGATCTGAGCCTGCAAGTGTGTGTGCATACTCCGAATGGCATATCACAGGGATGAAACGTCTCTTAAAAGATGTGTAATATGTCATTGCTTTTCCATTACTTTCTCTTCCTATTCAACTTTTATATTAACAGAAAACGACTTAAAAGCGAAGTGTAAATGATAATGACAACATATCATCATAGCTTAAGCTAGTAGAAGTGAAACCATTCATTCTAGGATATAATGTGATCGAAAAAACTCGAGATTTTTCATAAAGCGGTCACGATGTTAGTTTGTAAACATTTAATAAAAATTCACCCAGCCACAATTTTGTTAATGTATTCTTCTTGGAGCCCTCCATATCAACCACTTGTCAACAACTTTGTGTAATTTGTATGTGATCTGTGCCTAAGTGCGGTTGTATGCTGTACCAGTTAAACGCCTACAAGTAGGTCAGCACATCCGATTTCTGAGCTGCTTTTTATTTACTCTAAACATGCAGTCATTACTAAATTTCTCAGGCTCATGCCCCCTGTTCTACACTGCCCTAAAAGCGGTATTACATTCAGTCTTTTTCTTTCTCGAATCCTGTTTGCCTCACAGCGTCAGGTCAGGAAGAGATTTCTAAAACGGGCCCTAGTATGCGCTTTGCAAATAGTCTCTTTAGTCGCCTCTGTTATCTCTGAGGTCCATCTTTTGCGTGGCCGGCCTTTTGCTTTGTCCCCATTGTATCTTTGAGGTGCACTGTCTGATGGTAATCTGCTTACGTGGCGAACCATTTAATTTGTTGTTTCTTGATGAAGTCTAGTACTGATGTTGTACCCACTTTTTCCTGTCTTCATTTCTCAAACCGGTCTCTTCTTGTTCCACCCAGCATTCTGTGTAAACACTTCATCTCTGTTGTGACTAGCGTTCTTTTATCGTTTGTTGTCAGCGTCCAGGTTTGGCACTGGTAACATAATGTGGGGAGAAAGATTGTGTTGAACATTGCTCTTTTTGTGTTCATGGTGACATGTTTGCATCTTAAAATTGGAGACATTTGTCCTATCATTTGATTTGCTTTGTTGCATCTGTGTTGAATTTCATTAGTTATTCTTCCGTTTGCTGAAAAAATGCTCCCCAGGTATATGAAGTCTTTTACTTGATTTAGTGGGTGATTGTCGATGGACTACAGACAGTAACGAGAGAAATCAACAATAAAGTTTTATTTTTGATGACAAAGTGAAACAAAACAATCTTACTGTGACACAACACACCAACTAACTCATCACTAATAAACAGCAAGGGATATACAGTAAAACACATAGTAGTTTGACCACATCAACAGTAGAACTCAAGAAGAACTCAACAAAAACTCTACATTAATATCTATATATATACATAAAAAAACAAATAAGCATAAAATGAATATTTGAGTATCGAAAAGTTTACAAGTAACGATTGTAAGCAAAAGAAAGTTACAGAAAGAGACAACAAATCTGAATCACAGAAGAACATAGAAAAACGGGTAAACTATAGTTCGTTCCAAAATTTGTGAACACAGTAAGGTTTAATTTGTACGAAATCTACAGAATTATAGTCATCTTCTTTCTGTGACACATGAGTGTCGTTGGAGTGTCGGATAACAGTAATTTTCTGCAAGCAGTCTTATCTTCCTCACGATCTTACGAATTCATGTTTAACTCTTAGTGGACCAAGCGCCACGCTAAGTGGCGTTTGAAGTGGCGCGTTTTACATTCCGCCACGCTAAGTGGCGTTTGGTTATCAAACGTGAAAGCGCTTGTAAAAACGTGACTTTTGCCCTGGTCCACTAAGAGTTAACTAACTGGTAGGTAACTTGGTTGATGCAAAAAAGTTCTTTTGTTATATAATTTTGCATAAGCACAACAAAATGATAATCAAAGTTTAGAATTTACAGTAATACACAAAATGGCGGCGAATGTTTGCAAAGGTGTATCCTTATTGCATATTATAAAAAGCAATGTGACATAGTGAACAAATGATACCTTCCACTTCTATCAATGAACATAAATTGTGTGTGCATACGCCAATGACAATCGTTCGGATACAGTGTGAAATGATTCATTCCACAAGATTTCCGACTTTCACTTGCTCTGAATTCGATTGTGAAGCGTGCAAATGCGTAATTGTTTTACAACTTGACGATCGTTCTGGTAAACTTCTACATATATACCAAATCAACATCGCTGTTATTTTACTAATAACATATCAGTAAAATATTACAGCACTAAAGGTTTGGGTGGGCAGAAAATACTTTATGAAGGTCGCCACTGTTACCTATATAAAAATGTAAAACTCAAATCATTTCTGTCAAGTGGATGATTTT
Organism: Arion vulgaris; assembly: GCA_020796225.1. Classification (NCBI taxonomy): domain Eukaryota; kingdom Metazoa; phylum Mollusca; class Gastropoda; order Stylommatophora; family Arionidae; genus Arion; species Arion vulgaris. The sequence goes on along the minus strand of CM036777.1, from coordinate 5,310,426 downwards.
ATATCGGTCGGTAAAGATATTCAAGAATTTTGGAATGAACTATAGAATAATATATTGCATGGTCATAAGTGCGTACACAATCAAAGAAGTGGCAAAACTATATATCTGTTTGCATGTGAGCACAACATGGAACACACTAGTTATAAGGTGGTTTAAGATATCTTCATTGCACTCCGGACATGTCCATAGATGCTCTGATCTCCTTCGCAATATCTCCAACAGTGTCCAATGACTAACCGTGCCAGTTCGATTTTGATTGATGAGCCTACTCATATATCCGTTCTGTTCTTTTCTGGCAACCACAATCTTCACTCCCAACTCTTGCGATCTAGTAGTTGACGTGGATTGGTTTAAATGAAAATCCCCTTTGTCGCCACACTCTATGAGGACATTCAGAATGTCAGCTCTATCCATTGGCTGACTCCCTGATACGGTGGCAGAGCCAGCCATTCTGTCTACTCTCTCATTGTCATCGACACCCATGAGCCCTGTTATGATGGCAGAGACAGTCAGCCTGTCTGCTCTCTCATTGCCAACGACACTCATGTGCCCTGTTATGGTGGCAGAGACAGTCAGCCTGTCTACTCTCTCATTGCTGACGACACCCATGTGCCACAGAAACAAGATGAATATAATTCTGTAAATTGTTGACTCTTGTAGTGATTCACTCCATTGCCTACTCATCGAACCAGTTTCCACCTTTCGGATCATAAAGTAGTATCGTCTGATAACATGAATGATATCAAAGTCTGTGGTTGCAAGCGGTTTTACAATGTTTTCTCATGAATATTTTGAAGTTAGAATCGACAGAATGTAGAGTACAAAAACACTACATATTTAATAATAATTATAGCACATTGCTGAGAACTGCAGTAGTGTAGTTGTTAGTAAACTCACTTCTTAGGCATTTGGTCCGGATTCAATTCCACTAGTTAACTAGGGATATTTTTCTGACTGTAACGGCTCTCAGGCCGACCCAGGTTTCAATTGGGTACCAGAAAAAACACTGGAAAGTAAAGGCAGCCGATGTGATGTGGAAAACATCATGCATAGTGTGCCGACGGTAAAAAAAAATACAGCTCTAACACTCTATTACTCAATATACCTCAAGATATGCAAAAGCATTCCTTATAGCAGCTTACAGAACTATCTCTCTCTGTGTCTCTACTGCTTTTTAATCCCTTATTGGGACATAGACCTTCAGCCAGCTCAAGCCATATGTTCAATTGATTGTCTTTGAGTAGTCAGATTTTGCAGCAAAACTTTTCTACCGGATTAGGAAGCCAGCTTCAAGCCAAACCCTACCATAGCTACCTCTTACAACATGCATTGTAGGTTGCACTGTTTTGGTTTTTCCCGATCCAGAAGCACTTGAGCTGAAAGGTCTTCGGCTTGGTGTCATGGACATCGTAACCCTTCGGCTCGGTGCCACGAACACCATAAATCTGGGGAACCTGTAGCTTTTTCTGCCAGTCCGCGGAGTTGAACCCGCACTTACAGAGGACTAGTCACCCGTAGTCCAGCGCTCTACGAACACGCTGGGCATGCGGGCGGGGTTGCACTGTTAGTATTCTTTGCTTCCCCTGTGGGCCCTGGCAAAACACAGATTTAACTAAATATTGTTTTTTTTATAATTTCATAGTACTACACCATATTCTTCTTCAAACGCTCCATATCGAGCACTTGTTAACCACTCTTTGTGATTTGTATGCGATCTGAGCCTAAGAACAATTGTTCATTGTGCCAGTTATGCTCCCACAAGTAGGGTAGCTTTCCTAGGTCCTACCTCAGTCGACTCTTATGACATTCCTTGTAGGTCGCAGTAAAAAAGTAAAGGAACCCTTTCATACCCTGTGGTATATAGGTCAATACAGTGTTAAGCCTGTATTTTTCATTGACCGTCGGCACACGATGGGTGATGTGGTCAGCATCACGCCGACCGCCTTTACTTTCCCAGAGCATGTCTGGTACCCAGTTGAGGCTGGGTCGACCTGAGAGCTGTCGCGGTCGGGAAAATTCCACGCGCATTGCGGGAGCTGAACCAGCCTTGCGAAGCGAGTTCACTAACAACTACAACGGCTCTTATTTGTAGGTCGCAGTGGTACTATTCTTTGCTTCCCTTGCAGGCCCCGCACCACACAGACAAAAATACTACAAGATATAGAAATGAACATTTTCCTTAGTTCCAAATACAAAGAGAAGAAAAACAAAACCAGTACCAAACTGTTCCAAGTTAACGTTTGCAATCAATAAACTCCACTAAATTAGTCTTGGTAGCATTATGCAGATAAAGAAAGCATGCAACAATAAATACAACAAACAGCGTACAACGCTGGTATAAGAAAAGCTAACATAACAATAAATCACTAAGAAAAAAGAACTAACATCATCAATAAAACTACTCGTCAAAACTAAATTTTTTTTGTGCTGAAAAATGCGAATCGTTTTTTAATAGTTGAAAAACTTACCTCATTGTTCGTTCCAAGCTTTACAAGATGATAATATATGAGTCGGTTCAGTGTCATGAGATAATTCATGTATAATAATGTCACGGTAGAATTGAAGCAATTCAGTCATGAATTATATATTACTTTAACTCAATCCATACCATGAACCACTATAGTGGTGTGTCAATCACGCTACCAGCCACTATAGTGGCATTTTACATAATGCACTTTCTTTTTCTTTGCATTAAACCACACACATTTTCATCGAAGATCTTAATAGTAAAATAAATATTTTACTGTGAGTGTTTACGCAATGAGAAGCGGACAGGTTTGTATCAAGAGTATTTATTGTTGGAGAGTTGAATATGGATAAGGGGGATGTTCTTCAGTCTCTTTGCGAATGCATGCTAGATGAATACTCTAAAATAGATGTTAAATCGATCCATTGATTTTAGCAGTTTGGAGTTAGCTGCTGTACAAGTAGAACTGGATGCATGGGGGTAGAGTGAGAAGTTTGTTTTAACTCTTTCCACGCCAACTGCGCCACAGAGTATTTCAGTTGAACGCCATTTCGCCATACACCGCGCCATTCAAGTTGTTTCCCTTATAAGAAGCCTTTCTAGTTTTACTTCCACTACTTTTTAACCTTGTTATTCTAATAGGTTGTCCAGTTTTATTCAAATTAGTATATAATATGATATGTTTGTTAATTGGCGAGTAGTTATGATTTTTTTTTAAATTGCCTTTTTTATACCTCCCTTGAAGTAACTGTGTAAAACTGAGGAAATAACTGTGCACAGAAAGAGTTAAACAGAGAGTCATGGGAACCATCTGTATGCATACTCTTCGATGTCTGTTGGGGGTGATTGAGCACATATGGGTCTGCTCGGAGTGCAATGATGCCCGTTCAGTAACCAATAATTTCATGTCAGGTCATGATGTAGAACCAAGTTGACGCATAAACAAAGTAAACATATGGAATCACACTCTCTATCAAGAAGTCCATGAAACAAATCAATGACCACAGGTTTATGTGACAGTGTTACACATATAACGCTCTTGCATGCTAACATTTTGATCTGCTGCAATAAACAGCTTCCATGCTCAGCATGCAGCCAACTACAACCAAACACACGCTGGCATTCTTTAATAAATAGTTTTCATGATAGGCATCAAATAAATTAATAAGATACTCTAAATATTTCACATTTAAAAGCATATTAAATTTGCACATTTTCCCACTAGAAAATGTGTAACCCTAGAACCGGACTCCTATATTTGGGATTGACTGTAAGCATTGCACACCGAGCTCCCGATATATCGGTTTGAGATTATTTTTGGTATTTGAAAATAACTATATATAAATGTGACATCAAACACAACCCATGTGTTCTAAATGGTTTTAAGAGGCAACGGATGCTGGTGTGTGATTTTATTTTTTAATACTGATAAGGTAATTAGTTAAAAATTTTCATGTTGAAAAGATGTTTTACAGTTTTCGGAAATGGTCACTCTAAAAGTATAACAGAGCAAGCTGATGAACTTGTTTTGAATGAATCTCAAGATAAATTAGACTTATAATATGATTATTCTGATAAGGATATAGAAAGTGAGATAGATGATCATTTAGAAGACAAGAACTGTTTTAATCGATTTATAGTCAATCTGATGAAAAATCTACATATACGGGAGTATTCGCTGCCATACCCACATATTAAATCAAATAAATTAAAAAGTTTAGTATGCTGTAAATAGATAATAAGCAGGAATAACGGAGATGATGGGATAAGTCAATCACAAATTATAGAGTACTTAAGTGTGCTAACGCCCGTGTGCTGCCGGGGCCCGCAAGGGGAGCAAGAGTAGCAGCACTGCGACCTACAAGGCATGTCGTAAGGGCGACTAAGGTGGGGTTTGGCGTAGGGCTGGCTACCCTATCCAGTAGAAAATTTTAGCCACAAAATCCAACCAACCATGAACAAGTCACATAAAAATAAAATAAAAACTGTGCCAGCCAAGAGGAAAGGAAGCTCTTCTAGAAGAGGTATGAAGCGATGCAGAAAGCCCCAAGAGTCTACACCAGATTATCTTCCTTTCACCTAGGAAAAGCTCCAGAATTGGCACCTGGAATGTTAGAAGTATGTATCAAATGGGAAAGACAGCACAGGTTGTAAATGAGATGAAATTTCACGGGATTGGCATCTTGGGATTATGTGAAACTAGGTGGAATGGTGCAGGCAAACAACGTCTAAACACAGGAGAAACAATGCTGTTCTCAGGCCATATGGAAGAAAATGCCCCCATAGTGAAGGAGTGGCTTTAATGCTATCTAAAGAATCGGAGACTGCACTAATAAAATGGGAAGCAGTGAGTCCTAGGATAATCACAGCAACATTCAGAACCACCAAAAGAAAGTATTCTTGAATGTGACCCAGTGTTATGCACCTACCAATGATAAAGAGGAAAAAGTAAAAGAGGAATTTTACATAAAACTTCAAAATACTATAGGTAATCAGAGAAATGGGAACATCAAAATTCTGATGGGTGACCTCAATGCCAAAATAGGTTCGGACAACATAGGCTACGAGGAGATCATGGGGAAACACGGACTAGGAATAATGAACGAAAATGGAGAACTATTCACTAATTTCTGTGCAGCGAATCAATACGTCATAGGTGGAAGTGTCTTTCCACATAAAAGAATACATAAAGCAACCTGGGTATCACCAGATCACAGAACAGAAAATCAAATTGACCACATATGCATAAACAAGAAATTCAGGTCATCTCTACAAGATGTAAGGGTCCTAAGGGGTGCAGATGTAGATTCGGATCACCATTTGCTGATAAGTAAAATTAAACTGAAGCTTAAGCGATACATAACATCCCATGAACATAGACACCAATATAATGTAGGATACCTCAGAAGTCAAGAAACAAAGGAACAGTTCACGGTCACAGTCTCTAATAAGTATGAGGTGTTGCGGCAATTAGAAGATGAGGTGAGTGCGGAAGAATGCTGGCAGCAAGCCAAAAATATTTGGAATGAAACATGCACAGAGGTATTAGGAAAGAAGGAGCGGAATCATAAGGCATGGATAACTCCAGAAACTCTCAAGGAAATAGAAGAAAGGAAAAAGAGGAAAGCAGATTTAAATAATAGCAAAACTAGAACTGCCAAAGCCATAGCCCAGGAAAAGTACACAGAAGCTAGCAAGAAAGTGAAGAAACAAATAAAGTTAGATAAAAGACAATACGTAGAAGATCTAGCAAGAGAAGCAGAGGTAGCTGCAGGAAAAGGAAACCTTAGGGATCTTTACAATATCACTAGAAAGCTAGCAGGAAAATACAGACCATCAAATGGGTTGATCAAAAATAGTAGTGGGAAAACTATCACTAATGTTAGAGACCAAATGGAAAGATGGATGGAATACTTCAAGGAACTCCTGAACAGACCAGCACCTACAAACCCCCAGATATCCAACCGGCAGAAATTGACTTGGACATCAACTGTGAGAAACCATCCAAGGAGGAGATTAGTAAAGCCATTAAACTTTTAAAAGATGGAAAAGCGGCGGTCCAGATGGTATTCCAGCAGAGGCGGTTAAAGCCAACATAAACACATCCACAGAAATACTGTATAAATTATTTAGCAGAATCTGGGAGACCGAAGAAATACCAGCAAACTGGAGAGAAGGATACCTGGTGAAGCTACCAAAGAAAGGGACCTTCAGAAGTGTGAAAACTATAGGGAATAATGCTGTTGTCAGTACCTGGGAAAATACTAAGCAGAGTCATCCTGGAGAGACTGAGAGATACCATCGATATAAAGCTAAGAGATGAACAGGCAGGCTTCCGACCAAATAGATCCTGTGCTGACCAGATAGCCACATTACGTATAATAATAGAGCAAAGTATTGAATGGAAATCCCAACTTTATATCGGATTTGTTGATTATGAGAAGGCTTTTGACAGTATTGATAGGAAAACCCTTTGGAAATTAATGAGGCATTATGGAATCCCACAGAAAATTATTAACCTAATAAAAACAACATATACAGATATGAAATGTAGAGTTCTTCATGAAGGTAAACTAACAGATACTTTCGAAATAGAAACAGGAGTGCGTCAGGGATGTCTTCTATCACCTTTGTTGTTCTTACTGACAATAGACTGGATTATGAAGACCACAGTAACTAACACCAGAAATGGAATCCAATGGACTCTGACAGAGCAACTAGATGATCTGGACTTCGCTGATGATATAGCCCTTCTGTCACATACACAAAATCAGATGCAGGATAAGCTTAACACATTGAATCAAAGGTCCCAGCAACTAGGGCTGAACATTCATAAGGGAAAGACAAAGATATTGAGAATTAACCAAGCAACGACAACTCGATCTCCCTGTGGGAAATCCCACTTCAAGAGGTAGAATCATACACATATTTGGGCAGCAACGTAGACAAAGAGGGTGGAACAGATAGAGATGTTAAAATAAGAATACAGAAGGCAAGGGAGCTTTCATTGCACTGGGAAACATTTGGAAGTCCAAAGAAATCAAATCTAGAACAAAAATTCGGATATTTAACTCTAATGTTAAAGCAGTTCTACTGTATGGGTCAGAAACATGGAGAACAACTAAAACAATAGCGCATAAATTGCAAACATTCATCAACTGGTGTCTCGCAGAATAGAGGAATAAGATGGTATGATAGGGTCACAAATGAGGAACTTATGGAGAGAACAAGACAGATTCCAGTGAGCGAACAGGTTAAAAAGACGCTGGCGCTGGATAGGACACACTTTGCGAAAACCGGAGGAAAATATAACAAGAAGGGTCCTTGCCTGGAACCCGCAGGGACAGCGAAAGAAGGGAGGCCGAGAAATACACGGAGACGAGATTTGGAGGCGGAGATCAACAATATAAAGAAGAGCTGGAGGGAGCTGCAGGAGATAGCTAGAGATAGGAAGACTTGGCATGAGTTGGTTGAGGGCCTATGCCCCAACCGGGGTAAAAGGCAAGAGAGAGAATTGTGCTAAATTATCGTGTTTATACTCTGATTATCTGTTTATACTTTAAACTCTGATATGGGCTGTTTTTGCTCAGCAGTTCCGGGGAAAGGATTTTTAAGGTACAGGTGGCCAGGGTTCAAAGGGTTAAAGCACATTCACAACTTGTTAACATTTTAGTTATATGTATATTTAGGAGTGAGTGACAGTGTGAATAGTTTCTAAGACTTCAGGATATCAAAACTGTCAAAGTCATTTCCTATTAAATGTAAAATAAATGGGTGTCTCTACGGTGAAGGGGTTAAGAAGTGTGCCTGTTGTTCTGAAGGTTGGGAGGTTCAAACCTGAACCAAGTCACACATGCAATTTTTTTCATGAGATCCCTAGGATTGTTGCTGGAGCTACAGAGTTCATTCTTTGTGCAATACTCACTGTAGATGATGTGCCACCATTTCTGCAGACAAGGACGGTGCCATATGGGGAAACCCGGTGCCATGAAATCAATTCTTTATATAAATTTTAAAAAGTTCAACATGCACAGTGATAGTCAGGAGAAGTGGGCATCTGACCCTCAGACTTAATAGTTTTTGCTTCTCACATATCCGATCCCGTGACCAGATATAGTATATCATAAAGATTTCTTATATGTTTCAAGGGGTTTTATAGCTGAAGGATTGACTTCAGTGCACCGGGTTTACCCGATATGGCTCAGTCCCTCTTTGCAGAGATAGCCCGCCACCTGCCGAGAGTATTGCACAAAGCACAAACTCCATAGCTCCTGCAACAATCCTAGAAAAAATGCACTCGTGAACAGAACGGTGTGGATTTGAACCTATAACCTTCGATTCGCAAGGACTTAACCACAGAAACCCACTAAATGTATATGTATCCCAATGCTATAGAGAACATTCAATGACATTTCATTCGTTCAAAACAAACATAACAACACGAATCTGACAAAACTACATAAAACTTGTCATATTTCTACAAATAATCACATGTTTAGTGGTTAGTTACAACAGAGATGAAATGCCTATGCAGAATGCTGGGAGTATCAAGAAGAGACCGGTTGAGAAATGAAGACATCAGGAAAAAAAAGTGGGTACAACAACATCAGTACTGAACTTCATCAAGAAAAAACAAATTAAATGGTTCGGTAACATAAGCAGATTATCAACAGCCTTGAAGAGCAATGTTACTTTGATACAGTGGATACAAAACAAAAGAAGTCGACACAAAAAGTGGACCTCAGAAATAACAGAGGCGATGAAAAAAACCCACTATTTATTAAGCTCACACAAAAGCCAGTTCTAGAAGTTTCTTATCACGACACTGCAAGACAAAACAGGATTAGAGAAGAAGATAACGGGTATTCTCTATCTCATTTGCACAAGTTGTGCATACCGATAGGTGCGGCAAGACGGAAACCATTAGAGAAACCCCAGTCTTCTTCACCCTTCCCTAGGAAGCATAGGTTTGCAACCAAGGCCTTCCAAGCCCATCTTTTCCAGATCTCGCCACTCTCTCCCGTTTTTGCGTTCCATCTCTAACTCCCGTCTCCAGGTGTTTCTGGGTCTTCCCTTATTTCTATTGCCCTGGGGGTTCCATCGGAGAGCCTGTCTCGCGATGCTGTCAGGGTGTTTCCTCAGTGTGTCTCCTATCCATCGCCACCTTCTGCTCATTATCTCCTGTTCCACCTGCCGTTGTCCTGCCCTATCCCACAGTTCTCTGTTTGTGGTCTTGTCATACCATCTCAAATGGAGTATCCTGCGTAGGCATCTATTGATGAATGTCTGCAGCTTTTGGTGTTCACCTTAGTCGTTCTCCATGTCTCCGCTCCATACAGAAGGACAGACTTGACATTTGAATTAAATATCATTATCTTCGTTTTATTCCTAATCATTCTTGAACTCCATATGTTCTTCAGAATGGCAAATGCTGATCTTGCCTTTTGTATTCTAACCCTAACGTCTTCATCTGTGCCACCTTGAATGTTGACACTTCCCAGATTGAGAAACCCCAGTAGATACATCAATCAATACAGAAAGGGAGATGTTAGTCTAAACACACTGAAATACATGCTTGGGAGGAGATTGAAGCAATTATGGACATGTCTTATGTACGATGAAGATGATCCTCAAATGAACAATAAAGAGAAAATGAAACAACAGATCACATGTTTTCCTGTGCTAAATTATTGAGTTAGTTTTCAGTTATGAGTAATGAAAGAAATATCAGGGGCATTTCTACTGAATACAACGAATGTTTAAACACAACATAACTCACTTTTGGTGGTCGTATATAACAGTTCCATCGTTGACGATTGCCATAATGTGAGGGTTGTTGTGCTGTAGATAAAAGATCAGTAGAATAAACAACAACGAAGATGATGATAACTACAAGCAGTAAATAATATAATATAAGAATATAAAAACTATTCACTAATTTCAGTGGTTTTTTTTTTTCGATCCAGAAGCACTTGAGCTTTTGGCTCGGTGCCATGGACATCGTAACCCTTCAGTTCGGTGCCACAAACACCATAAATCTGGAGAACCTGTGGCTTTTCTACCAGCCCACGGAATTGAACCGCACTCACAGGTTGCTTGTCATCCATCGTCCAATGCGCTAAGAAACACGGAAGACAACAAAATAAACCACCAGAAAACTACAACCATTGCGTAGAATAGAGAGACTGAGATGGTAGATAAGATTACGAACGCGTAACTTGAAGAAAGAAACAAGCAGATACAAATGGAGAAAGAGCTAATGAAGAGACGCTGTCGATGGATATGACACACATTGAGTAGTCCGACTGGAAGTATTGCAAGACAGGTACTTTGGAACCCGCAGAGAAAGAGGAATAAGGGAAGGCCTAGACATACCTGGAGACTGATATTAAAAGGATAGGTAAAACATAAAAATAATTGGAAGGGATGGCAAGAGAGAGGAAGAGCTGGAAGAAGTTTGTTGAAGATCTGTGCTCCGTTGGGAGTTGAAAGGTGAAGAAGAAGTAATGAGACAAAGTAGTGAGGGTCGGGGCGTTGGAGCTGCAAAAGGTGTGCGGACAATTCAAGACATATATGATCAATATGGAGAACAAGCTACACCACTTTGAAGTATTCGCAGGTGTGACCCACGTAATATATCAACTAAATTTCAAACAGTTTAGTATCCTGTAAATATATAATAAGCAGGAATAACGTAGATGATTGGGTAAGTCAATAAAAAATTATAGAGCACTTAATTGTAGTGCTTTTAATATCACTCTCACCCATGTGGTGCTGGGGCTTGCAAGGGGAGCAAAGAAGAGTACAAACCACTGTGACCCACCAGGCATATCATAAGAGGCAACTTATGTAGGGACTTAGGGAAGCTACCATGGTAAATAAAAAATGTCACAGAAATCGGATGTGCTGGCCTATTTGTAGGCGCATAACTGTCACAAGGTACAATTGCTATTAGGCTCAGACCACATACAAATCACATAGAGTGGTTAACAAGTGGTTGATATGGAGCATTCGAAGAAGAATATTACTCTGATATGTGCTGTTTTTTATTGAGGAATTGGACTTTAGAGCACAGGTGGTCAGGGTTCAAAATGTAAATATAGTCTCTTTTATTTGATAATTCATTTTAATTTGTGGCGTACAGGTTAGGTGCTTGTCTCTTGTCCCAAAGGTACCAGGTTCGCTCCATCGCAGCGTTTTATCTTAATATTTTGGTATTGAGATCCCTGATCTTAGTGTAGGCGAGATCAATTTCCAAGCACTATCGGAGACGGACAACAAAACGCAGGACTTGAGCTCGTAAAAGAACACCTGGCAGTTCAAAATAGAGAATAGCATGCTGGAAAGCCGCTGCAGAGGAAAAATTAATTAGAAAAGATTAAAAACACAAAATTTCTACAAAATTATCTTCACCATCTTCAAAGATTACATCGGGACCTTGGCGGTGCTACGGAGTTTGTGCACTGTAGCTGAGATTTGCCTATGTAAGAAAGAGATTGTAGCATAGATGGTTACTCACCAAAGTGCAATGATGATGGTCCTATAAATCAATTCAATTTATGTTTTGATTAACAATTAGTTGAAACATTTGCCTGAAATTGGATGCATGTGTCCTATACGTGTAGAAGTCTATGCATTTAGGGGCCTGCCAAACCAATGTGCAACGTATACACGTTCTTGGCAAAGATCAAACATATCACAAAGAGTGATTAAAATTGGTCATAAAGACCGAACGCAAAGAAGAAGAAGTTGAAACATGCACACAAAAACTGAACAGTTTTATAACAAACCTGGCCGTCATTGTCAAACGAGTCAAAGAAAACACCTAAGCCTTTCCATCGATCGGATGCTCCAAAAACAACAAGATCGGTTGGATTGTCAGTATGTGATGCTCGTGCCTCTGTGAACCATAGAGCCTGAAAGAAAATGTGCACAAAAACAATGAATAAATGTTGAATTCATTCATTATTTCGTAGTCTTGTCTTATTCACATGTGCCATGAAGTGTTGTGGGGAGTTTGTTTTCTATCCTGTGCCAGGTGTGTTGCATCTGTAGTTGTTAGTCTTTGATGTCGCAGAACATCTGTGATATTATCTATCCAATCCATCATGTTCTTGGTCTTCCTCTGGCTCTGCATCCGGGTTGCCAGTAATAGGTGCGAGACGGTAGTAGAGCTGGTTTCATTCTCATTAGGTGACTTCATACGCATGGTGTGATTCCAACGACATTTCTAATGTTCACATTTCTCAATCTATCCGGTCTTGTAACACTGACGGGGTCACAGCCGCATCCGCAGGAACAATGCCGTGTCAGGGAGCTGACACTGATCAAGACCCTACCCAACCTCCACGTGGTGACCCTGGAAACAGACAATGGCTCTTGTCTGGCTAAGTGGGTAGGGATCGAGGGAGAGCTACTCTGGTTTAAGTAGTGGTGCATGAGCAGTTACGCAACACAGACAAGCAGAATCACTGAGTGAATGCCTCTGCAGGTCTCTCCTGGTTGACGGATAAAGATGCTTAAACGTAAACGAACTGTAAGAATTTAACAAGGTACGAGATATCTGTAGGCATGTATTAACGTCCACCTGAGTCAACCTCCATTCTCATACTGGCAGTAGTTGTTCTGATCCAATGGAGGGCAGCAGTTACAGCCTCAACCTCCATCCTCATACTGAAACAGATGTCCTGATCCAATGGAGGGCAGCAGTTACAGCCTCAAACCTCCATTCTCATACAGGAAGTAGTTGTCCTGATCCAATGGAGGGCAGTCCGTTACGACCTCAACCTCCATCCACATACTGGAAGTATTTGTCTGTATGTCTGCATAGGAAAGGAAAGAAAGACAACTTCAATATAGAATGAACATGTAACCATAAACTGCCAGAATTAAATGTTCTAAATTATCCACACAAAAATATATACCATTCCATCAGCACCAACTCGGCCTCTGCCTGTGACACGTAGACCAGCCTCAATTTCCCAACCTTTAGCCTCCACCTTGTTTTTAGACCATACAGATCCTGCAGGTTGGAATAAACATAAAATTAGTACTTTGGTTCATACAACTATTACACCAGATTACATTACCCTACTAGTGAAGTCTCTGCGCCAAAGTAGTTATGATATTTGTCTTACGTTCTGAAGGTTATGCTACGCTGACAACAAACGATAGAAGAAAACTAGTCACAACAGAGATGAAGTGTTTACGCAGAATGCTGGATGTAACAAGAAGAGACTGGTTGAGAAATGAAGACATCAGGAAAAAGTGGGTACAACATCAGTACTAGACTTCATCAAGAAACAACAAATTAAATGGTTCGGCCACGTAAGCAGATTACCATCAGACAGTGCACACCAAAGAGCAATGCTGCTCCGATACAATGGGTACAAAGCAAAAGGCCGGCCACGCAAAAGATGGACCTCAGAGATAACAGAGGCGATGAAGGAGACTATTTACAAAGCGCATACAAGGGTCCGTTTTAGAAATCTCTTCCTGACCTGACGCTGTGAGGCAAACAGGATTCGAGAAAGAAAGGTTATGTTAATGTTATGCGATCGACATCATAAATAAAATACAATCGATGACTCGTTTACTGTGGTTGATGGCAATGTCCACCTACGGAAATGTCATGATTGTTCATTTATTCACATACTCTTCTAACAGTTGTTTTTTTTGTCTATTGTCTATTTCCAGGTGGAAGATGTAGTTGGCAGTCCACTCTTGCCGTTAAGCGTAGGGATGGGAGCTTTAATTTGAGTTCTAGGGCTAGATGAGTCGTCCTTGTGTTGTATCCGTGTTTATGTAGTGTGGTCTAACCATCTTTTTCTTGGTCTTCCCTTAGCTCTAGTACCCAATCTCTTTTTATTGTATGCTGTTATTGGTGGCTGGTTGTATTTCTCATTAAATGTCCAAACCACTGCATTTGTTGTCTTTCGATGTATTCGGTGCATGAAGTTATGCCCACTCTGCTTCTGATGTCCTCATTTCGTAGTCTGTCTTTCCTGGTGACTCCCACTGCCTTCCTCAAGCATTTAATTTCACACTTGGTGAACAGTTGTTACTGTCAGTAATACTGCTTCTTGGGCAGTGTAGGGCAGGAGGGCCATGAGACAGCAGAATTTAATGACCGCATGGTTTGTGCAGTCGACGCAAACTGTTCAGGTTAGGATGCTTTCTTTATGCCCGTGACAAAAATAAACTCCTTGGACGTACTGTGGATTGAGCATGTTTTTTCCCATACTGTTTTCATATCTTTCTCTTCTTACAAATATCACTTAACTCTTAGTAAACCAGGACAAAAGCCACGTTTTTACACGCCACTTGTTTTTAGAATAAAAAATGTCCTTTAGTGCAGTTCCTGTAAAAATATGTCCAACCCAAAGCCCCAAGTGTGACATTTGGTCTACAAGGAGTTAATGTCATTTATGGGACACACACTTGCTAATATTCATGAACAAAACTTGATATTAATTTCCTATATGACTCCTGCTTGTTGATCATCAGTATTGATTTGTTACATATATTTATAGAGTTTTCAATGTACGCTGCTGGTTGATATTGAACATCTGTTGCTGCAAGTGTGCAGCAAGCATAAGGAATAGATTTATAGTTAATGAATATTAGCACATGATCAAACTCTTTGGAAGTGCTAATGACCACTGGTTTCTTGGATCATATATAAGTTGGTGTTTTACAGTAGGAGCTGTAGAAGAAGGTTTTGTAACAACACAAGAGGAGCTCACATAGCTGAGAATTGTCGTACTGTTGAGGCGCAGAGAAAGCAAGCTGCGCGAAAAGACAAAATACACACGTCTAAACTCAATCACAGGTGGGGGATTGCGTTAGAGGATTTAACTTTACAGTCAATTCCGCACACACCAGAGATGTGCAGCAACACACGTCTGAGACGTATCATCATTTGCGATGGATGACTATTAGCAGAAGAGGGTACGACAAATGACACATTAAATGGTAACCATCTAACACCAGTTTAAAAATTGTGCATTCTTGTTCCCATAGTCAACCTTTTTCTTGATGAAGAAATCAACGCACAAATAGGTAGTGCGGCTACTACATTTGGTAAACTATCAAAGAAAGTGTGAGACAACAGAAAATTAACATTATAGACGAAGATTCAGAGAAACATGGACAGCTTACTCAAGGCACGTGAGAAGACTTAACATCTTTCACCCTCGCTGTCTCCGGGAAGATTATAAACATCAGGAGGTGTGACAAGATATACTGCAACCTACAAATTTTCCATATGCCATGGGAATACTCAGCAGTAGAACAATATGATGGTTGGGGCATGTGAGAAGAATGGATAGTCGCATATATACACCAACAGGTGTTGTTCTGTGAACTTTCGAAAGGGAAGAGGCTCCAAGGCAGACCACTGCTAAAATATAAGGATATATGCAAGTCCTCACAAATTAGAAAAACTAACTGATGACTGAGTTATGTGGAAAACAAAATTACAGATAGGTGCTTCTTCTTCTTTGCGTTCGTTCTTTACGACCAATTTTAATCACTCTTTGAGATATGTTTAATCTTTACCAAGAACGTGTATACGTTGCACATTGGTTTGGTAGGCACCTAAATGCATAGACTTCTACACGCTTAGTACATATGCATCCGATATCAGCCAAACCTCCTTAGTTGCCTCTTACGACATGCGTGGCAGGGTAACAGTGGTTCTATTGTTTGCACCCCAAATTTGGGCCCGGTTACAACTCGGCGCCACATAGGTGCAAAATGTGTTGCAAAGAAACTTAGAGATGAGCTGGAAAGCAATATATACAAAAAATATAAAAAAATAAGCAAACTCAGAAGTTGTCACAGTAACACATACTGCCCGTGAAGACAAAAAAAGCCATGAATACAAAAGAAGGAGTAATATTAAACTGATAGCATCAGTAAAACTCGTTTCACCCTTATTACCAGTTGACATTTTTATTATCGATATAAGCGAAGACTGCAGTAAAACTAAGTAGCAATGACGAAACATTTAAAAGCAAAGTACTGCATTTTTTAGACGATGAGGGATAACAAAAACTGACGGTTAATCAAAGTTTTACTTTACTGTAGTTTTAATCACAATATATAGATGAGACTGCAGTAAAACTATTTGATTGGCAAAACACGTAATCACAAAGTACTGTAGTTTTACAAATGACAAAAACAATGACAATTTACAGCAACGTTTCGACCAACAAGGCCTTTATCAAGCAAACAAACAACAGGAGTGACAAATTTAAAAACAATAACTATGACGACTAGATACGGTGACATTCAAAAGTTTCTAATGAAAATCTGGGAATAAAACGTATAACTGAAATAAATGTAACACAAAAACTAGAAATAGAAAAGAAGAGAAACAATAAAACATCAAGTAAATATATAGCTTGAATATTTGCTTGATAAAGGCATTGTTGGTCGAAACGTTGCTGTATATTGTCATTGTTTTTGTAAAACTCAGTACTTTGTGATTACGTGTTTCGCTACTGTAGTTTTACAAAGAATAAAAACAACATTCAGCAGCTTTTATCAAGCAAAGGATACAAGAGAAGCAAAGAAATTCTTGGACGGCAGATATAATATATACAATCAGACAATGAATCCCTAATGGCCTTGAAACGCCCATTCTCTTGTTATGTTTTTGATCAAGGCCTTTTGGTCGAAACGTCGCTGTAAATTGTTTTTGCACTTTGTAATACAACAGTACTGTTTTTTCATGTTTTACCAGTTGACAAAGCAAAAGGAATAACAACACAGACTACAAAAACTGCCACCAAAAAAAAACAGAACGTGATTTGTTAAATCATTTTTGTTTGTCCCCCAAAAAGAAAATTGCTGCGATATGTTGAATTTTACAGTACAACTGTGATATACAGGCTTTTCTGTCTGACACGCCCTTTGTTTTTATTATGGTTCCAAGTGTGTAGTTTGCACTGATAATGGCAACAGTGACTGGTTTATGGTTGAAATTGGAGCAAAGCAAGGTTGTATATTATCTATGTTGAAGTGACGATTGACTCTCTCAAGCCTTTTGAGCCCGGATTGAAGCATAGGCCCTCAACCAATTCATACCAAGTCTTCCTATCTCTAGCCATCTCCTGCAGCTCTTCTGTATATTGATCTCCGTCTCCAAATCTTGTCTCCATGTATTTCTAGGCTACTCTTTCTTCCGCTGTCTCTGTGGGCTTCAGGAAAGAGCCTGTATTATATTTCCCTCAGATTTTTTAAAAGTGTGTCCTATCTAGGGTTGGCATATTTTTAACCTCTTGATTCACTGAATTCTGCTTCACAAAAACTGCACTGAGATGGATACCAGAGGGTAAGTGAAAACATGAACGACCCAAAATGACCTGCAGGAGAAAAGGATTTGAGAAAAAAATGAATCACAGCTGGAACTCAATACAGACTACGGCAAAGAACATGGAAGAATGGAATGCATTTGCTGTTGCCCTAAGTGCCAAGGAAGTTACAGGCTAAATAGAGAATCTTGGTAACTCTGGTTCAATAACACTGGCTTCTGCGATCTTGTTTATTGACTGCTTCTTAGGCCTCAATCAAATCATTCTAACATTCTTCCGCAAACTAAAGAATCAGAACTCTTGTAATTCACATTCCTTTTAAAAAAAATAATACTCAGCATCGTCATCAAGTAGCTTGTCCCTTCCGGAACGTGGCTCCCATGACAGGAGTCCTGAAATACTCTATATTCAGTGCAAGATGACCGGCATCAGCAGCAGTCATTCTCAGATCGTCAATGACATCTTGCACCCATCATCTTCTAGGTCTTTCTCTCATTCTTCTTTCAGGTACCATTCCCTCCAAAATTACCTTCTCTAAGTATATCTTTAGTAATAAAAATAATGCTAGATACTTTAATAAGAAATGTATATGATTAATATCAATATCAGTATTACCTTTCTTGCTTCTTAATGATGGTGTTATTCTTATGCCTTCATCTCCTGCCAAAGCATCTGAAATGCACAAAGAAATAATTATTATGGTATCATGTTAGTCTAGAGAGACAACGGGTGTTCATGGTTCACATGCATGGTTCCAACCTCACTGCAACCCAATTAATTGCTCCGTTACTGTGCCAATGAAAAATCGCACGAAATGCTAACAACTGTCTCCTGTGTGAACTAATTCCAGAGAGAAACAAAACCGTATCATAATGCCACAAAAAGCAACCTGCACCGCATAAATGCATATGGTCGTCGTTAAAGTGTCAACACAAAAGTGCTCATCACTTGAATTGCAATTCATGTCGAAGGAACATCAATCACGACAAAATCCAGCTTTCTGCACAGGCAATATCACTGCATATGGCCGATTGAGTCGGTTCGTCATAACCGCTGTCCGCCATTTTCTGAATACCCACAACAAGCGCACGGTTGACACGGCAAAAGCATTCCATGAACATTCATAGCTGCCTATGTACAGTTTTTGTGTTAGATTCTGTTTTTTTCTTTGCGCTTCTATATGGTGAAGTTCTTCAGATGTTTGCCTGTCATTCTACGCTCGTGTGGTACCAGGGTCCACAAGGGAAGCACAGAATAGTACTACTGCGACATACAAGGCACATCATAAGAGGCGACTTGATATAGGACTTACGGAAGCTACCTAGTAAATAAAAGCATCTCAGAAATCAGATGTGCTGGCCTACCTGTAAGCGAATACCTGTAAGCCCAAAAGATGTGTTCTGCAGTCTCTGGGCTCAGTTCTTTCTTCTTCTTCTTCATCAAACGCTCCATATCAACCACTCTTTGTGCTTTGTATGTGATCTGAGCCTAAGAGCGATTTACATTGTGCCTGTTATGTGCATACAAGTAGGCCAACACATCCAATTTCTGTGACGCTTTTTATTTACTAGGGTAGCTTCCTTGGTCCCTACCTCAGTCGCCTCTTACATGCCTTGTAGGTCGCAGTGTTGCTATTCTTTGCTTCCCTTGCAGGCCCCGGCACCACACAAGCGAGGAGGTCATCCACATAGATTCCCTCAGGTTTAGAAATCTTTGTATGCAGTATTTCTTTCAGCGTAGAATCAACATGAATGAAAGCACTGGAAGATCTCAGCCGCAATGCACAAACTCTATAGAACCGGGGTTCCCGATGTAATTTTGAAGATATTTTTGTTGAATTTTATTTTAAATCTTTTCTAATGATTTTTGTCAGGACAGCATCTTCCCAGCCTGCTCTTCTCGATTTTGACTGCCAAGGGTTCTTTTGTGTGCCCAAATTGTACACAGGTCCTACGTTTTTATCATCCGTCTCCAATAGGACTAGGAACTCGATCTCATCTACACTGAGATCAGGGATCTATGAAAGAAATATAAAGATGGTTCCATAAGGGAGCGAACCTGGTAGCTTTGGCATGAGAGACGAGCACATAACCTCTGTCACAGAGACCCTCCCACCCTCGTTGATAATGGTCTCTTCTTTGTGCAACATTTGATGGTAGGGATGTTAGGAGTCTGAAGTTTTTGGTGTTCTTTTTCCGATCCAGAAGCACTTGAGCTTTCAACTCTTTGGCTCGGTGCCACGAACATCATAAATCTGGAGAATCTGTGGTTTTTCTGCCAGTCCGCGGAATTCAACCGCACTCACATGGGGCCTGTCACCCGTCATCCAATAAGCTACGAGGACGATGGGCAGGCAGGCGGAGTCTGAAGTTAAATACAACTGTTATCTCTCTGTGTTATACTCTGCTTACATATACATACGCAATTTGTTGTAAAACAAACTAGACATGTACACAATTTGTTGTAAAACAAACTAGACATGTACGCAATCTGTTGTGAAACAAACTAGACATGTAGAAAGAAGCACTAGTAAATACTCTTTCTATATACAGGGTGTTCAAGATAATTGCAGCCCCATTGTCATATTGAAAGTTGCCAGTTACACAGTGAGTGTTGTCTATTTAATATTTAAACTGGTTCTGACTAGCTCATCCTACGTCACATTTGTTCATCGCCCTTTCCCGCACTACAATTACATACCGTCATACAACATTGATCTATACTACGTCGTAACTGAATATTCTCATTTTCATACATATATCCCAGATTAGCTCCATTCACAGGCTGCTTTTATCTTGAACACCCTGTGTGTGTGTGTGTATATATATATATATATATATATATATATATATATATATATGTGTGTGAAGCTGCCTGAAACCAATTATATATATATATATATATATATATATATATATATATATATATGGTTATCTTGCCGTACCACCTGATGTTCATAATCTTGTTGAGACATCGAAGGTGAAGGATGTTAAGTCTTCTCTCGTGCCTTGAGCAGGCTGTCCATGTTTCTGAGCCATATAGTAAAGAGTTAATTACACAGGCTCTATATATTTGAATCTTCGTTTGCAATGTTAGTTTTTTGTTGTCCCACGCTCCCTTCGATAGTTTGCCAAATGTAGTAGCCGCGCTGCCTATTCGAGTGTTGATTTCTTCAAAAGAAAAGCTGGCAGTGACTATGGACCCAAGATAGAATTTTTAACTGGGGTTAGATGGTTGCCATTTAAAATGATATTAGTTGATGTGTTATTTTCCTGACATAAAACCACTGTTTTGGTGACAAAACTAGGCAAATATTCATTACTATTAGTATTATCAAGATACGGGAAGACTGCATTAAAACTTTGTAGCAATAAGGAAACTTACAAACAAAATACTGTAGTTTTACAAAATACAATAACAATATATAGCAATGTTTCGACCAAAAGGCCTTTATCAAGCAAAGGATACAGAAAAAGCAAAGAAATTCAGACTTTTTATATGGCAGACATAACATATACAATCAGACAATAAATCCATACTGGCCCTAAAATGAAAATATGTGACTAAAAACGAAATGTGAAAAAAACACAATAATAATGAAATATACACATAACATATATACATTTAACATATACTATAGAGCCTGAGAAGAGACAGTATTAAGAAGCATAGGAATCTAGAGCGTTGAGTCTAAGAGGTCGCAAAGTACCATTTAAAGATATAAAACAATCTTCTAGAGCAAATCAATGCTGATCATCAAAGGAACATGATCTGATGGATGTCTCCTGGATAATCACTATTAGTAGAATGTCAGATTATATATGTTAACCACACAGAAATAAAAAATGGGGATGTCAAACCGATATAAACTCTTACTAATGTCACCTCTCTCTCTCTCTCTCTCTCTCTATATATATATATATATATATATATATGAGTTGAATGTAATTGTATGTATGTCTGTTAACATTAATTGAAGATGTTTAGACATCCTACTGACTTTACATTTGGCAAATGGGTAGCTTTCATAGATGGGAAGACGTAAAAATTATGAAACCGGACTATTGGTTCATCTCTATATCTAAATTACAACTTAATGAAATGGTCATAAAAACTTTAAAACGGGAATCCATGTTTTCACTTGCCGGTCACATGTTAAAGCTATGATGACGACTATTATAACTATTTTAGCATATTTGCTAAGAGATGCGCATGGCTTAATTGATAAGTGCACATTCTACCTTGCGGTAGACCCATGTTCGATTCACGCTCAGCCAAATTTTTTTTTAAAAACACATCGGTCTCTGTATAAGTTTACAATCTGAATAAATTCAATTTTCCACTTGCTATTTTAGCCGATTTTATGGGGACAGTGCATCTTTCTTTAATATGCTCAGTCTCGCACTGTTGTGACTTTTCGAAAATGATACAATTTCATAGATCTATCAAAACTAATGAAGTTAGAGATATGCAGTTGGAGAATGATAAGAAAAGTGAAGGCCAGAAGCATGGCGACAGAGGGGGAAAGATTAGTTATTAGGCTTGACTACAAGCGTTTGAGAAGTGTAAAGGTGACTGATGAAGAAACTAAAGAGGAACGACTTGGAAGATCAGTGGAAAAGGATAACAAATGTAACTTTAAAAGTGTTTAACATTACAACAAGATTTAAACAAAAATTCCCGTGTAAAGAACGGGTACAACTGCTAGTATTATATAAGATGCAAACAACTACAAAGACGTATTTTTTTCTGGCCATTACTACTGTTAATCATTATGCAGGCATAAGCTCATACCGCAGCATGCAATATTCATGAAACTCATCTTTCAGGGATTCCTGATCCAGCAGAGAGCAAGCATACCTGATGATGTATTTGTGTGTACTTTATTGACCGGATTCAAGACATTCAACCTGATTTTCAAAAAAATGTCTATTAATTCATTACGCTTGCACATTATTGTACTTTTTTAATGTCCTCAACACAACAGAACTGTGACAGTATTGTCTAAATCAATTCTCTTCACTGGAATTCTCATATAGATGCTTAACTTTTAAAAACGGTCTTAGGCCGAGAATTTACTTCACTGCACCGAGTTTTACTTCATGTGGCTTGGTCCCTCTCCGCAGAAATGGCATGCAACTTGCCGAGAGTATTGCACAAACTTTGTAACAATTCTAGGGGTATCTGGAAAAAAATGCACTTGTGAACAGAATGTTGTGGTTCGAATTTCAACACCTGACCTTCGGAATGCAAGGCAAGGGTTTAACCACACTAAAAGACCCCATAGATACTTATTGTTAGTATGGTATAATATTGATAAGAAGGTATATTTGATATCGTAAAGTGTGTTAGAGATGAGTTTTAAATGACATAGCACAGCGGTCAATCTCTAAAATGAAATAACTGCAAAAGTGCTGTGGTAAATTAGTAATTTAATGTAGCATGAAGCTTTCCGCTAACTGCAAAATTAAAAAATGTCTCCCCCTCAAAGCCCCGCCGTAGATGCTCAGTCCCTCTCATCTAGTTTTTAAAAAAGTGCTCGCTGTGGTGGATGAACACTTACAAAGTACAACATTATAACTACGGCAAAGATTTCAATTCCACCGCAGTCACACAAAAACATAATTTCCCAAAGAGAAAAACAGCATATAATACTTAAATTATAGCGTTAAAGTTTGCCATCACTATACTATTGTTTGAATTAATACTAAACGTATACTATTTTAATCCATTTATACTACCTTCAGATGTAGTTTGAAGAATATTTGTTTTAAAAAAATAAATCACAATATACTCCTGTTGTTCATTTGCTTGATAAAGGCCTTGTTGGTCGAAACGTTGCTGTATATTGTCATTGTTTTTGTAATCAATGGTTAGTTACTCTGTATTTCAGCAGTAGTGACTAGTCGCAGGCAGCTTATTTATAAAAATGTACTATAACTATCTATGTTATTGTTAACTCGTTACTGCACTTAAGTTACTTTTCGTGTGAGGCATAACAAAAATTACAATTTTCAAGGGATATCTACCGTAACTACCTGTTAATGTTAAATCTTCAATGCTGAGAAAGTCAAACTGCTTAATAATTTATATGTATTGTAACAAAGTGACTCAAACGTACTTTACCGGTTGTGACAGCTTCATGTTATTTAATTTAAAATACTAACAAAAACTACCAATTTCGTTTATTATACAGCAGAAAGGTGATACTGGCAGTAAATGAGTAAGTAATTCGGCAATTATGAGTGAGTAATAAATTGCACATCTGGAGGCTGGTGTGACACTAGTACGTGACACTAGAAAAGTAAAACTAAACCAAATATTTATTTATATTAACACACATATAACAATAACAGTAACAGCTCAGATCTGTGCTGTGCTCAATTGTCTACTAAATCATTACTAATAACTACACTGCTTGAATGAAACATGAATTGCCTAACTTCCACGTGTACATAAACAAACTGCTATAAGCTGAGGTGCTATTGCAGAGCAGATGATAATCAGAGTCGATAACGAAGGTCGGAGTCACTCTCACCCCCACAGTTGTCCATCAAAGATTACGACTTATGATGACCATAATATCGGGTCACTTACCTCCAAAGTATTCCCAAAATGGAACGCTGTTATCTCGTTGCACAAGATGAGGGCCTTTAAAACTCAGCTTATATTCGAATCTTTTCTTTGGAGCTTGTGCGCAAACGTAAAGTAAAGTGTTAAACACTAGAAGACAATACAAATAAGTGATTTCATGTGCCATCTTTGAATTACAACAGATGTTCAACGTCAGCTAACAAGAGTAGAGCGACTTACTTCCGTTTCATAGATTGCCAGGTACTTGTGTACCATCTCATTTTACATCTTAATGCATTATTCAGATCTTCAACAATCCATGTAGCTTCATTAAATTGTAACATATTCATTACTATCTTTTATTTTACGTGTTTTATAAATGTTTATTGTTTTAATAAAGATAGCAAGAGAAAACGGTTTGTGAATTACTCTATTAACTTTAAAATGTTTAATTAATTTCGTTAGGCCAAGTGACAACAGCTGTCTTAGTTTTGGACCTACCAAAATAAGACGAATGGATTCCAACTACTGGAAGACGACAAACTTTCAAACGTCATCATTACCCTTAGAAGGTAATGTGGAACTTGTTAGGTGAAGTTGACTTAACGCAGTGCAAGTGCGCTGGTTTCAGTCATCAATGGATATAGTTCAATTCAAGATACTATCATTTCTTGGTCTGCCCAGTTTAAAACGAGTACTAGAAGTTTCTGATTTGAAAAAAATTCAGAATCGTGTCACTGTCAATTTAGGGTAGATGACACAAGGACAGCAAATATAGCACGCTTTGAGAGCAGAAGAGTAAATTTTTAACCAGTTTTCTGTTAAGGTTAGAAGAACGAAATAAAATATAGAGTTTGAGATAAACGAAAATAAATCCTCGAAAATAATTTGCTCATTTTAGTTATCGTGTTTAACTTTACATCGTTCTGGCGGCCTCCTTTACAACCATTCAGCTCTTACACCATGCTACAGAATATCACAGTAGATGTGGTACTATGAAGTTGGAGTTTTTGTTAGCAAAATATCACCAGTAGTCAGTAGCCATCTGTATGAATGTGGATCCACAGGGCCGTGCAGTATATTTTCTAAGTATGATGCAAGTCTTCGAAAGGCTGTCCCTAATTATTTTTCTTTAAAACAACCTTCAATTATGTTTTTCATTTCGCTGCTTATGCCGCCCCCTTACGGTACCGCCTGATGCGGCCGCCTCTTTGTATCACGGCACAGCCCTTTGGATCCATTTTGACAATACGTACATTCACGCTCTGTGATTGAAAGTAGGAACACGAAAAAACAAATTATTGTAGTTCTACAAAGTACAAAAACAATATACAGTGACGTTTCGACCAAAAGGCCGAAGCAAAGTAATTCAGACTTCCTATACGGTAAACATAACATATAGTAGAAAATACATCTCTAACGGCCCTAAAAAGGATTTATTCGCTTATTTTGTATACTTCGCTTGATAATGGCCTTTTGGTGGAAACGTCGTTGTATATTGTTTTTGTACTTTGTATAACTATAGTACTTTATTTTTATGTGTCTCGCCATTGCGACATAGTTTTACTTCAGTCTTCCCTTATAATGATTGAAAAGAGATTTTTGCAATCGTCCCATAGCGCCCGTACATCCACAACTATCAGTCAGATGAGCAATAAAATATAAAAACGTGAGACAGCACTAATCTAAACATCATTGAGTGACGTATGTAAATTTCTCCAGACTCCAGGGGAAGCGCTGTCCCAAAGCGGTCCCTACGGGTGCAATGGGATTTGCAGCCTTGAAACTCCACTTTTCGGAAAGACCCTCCCAGTACGTTAAGACAGTCATTTCGGTCCATTGCAGTTTCCTCTGATCAGTTATATGAGGACTATCATCATAGCCCTCCGGACACGTCCAAAAGTGCTTCATTCCAACAAATCGATCAAACAAATCCAACAGCGTCCAGCAACCAAACACGCCAGTTTGATGTTGATTAATCACTAACTTAGCATATTTGGTATGTCGTTCTTTTCGGGCTGCACCAATATCGACGTCCATCTCTCAACCTGGTCAGCAACTGGGATTCACAACCCTGAAACTCTTCTGTTCGGAAAGATTCAATACGTTAAGAGTGGCATTTCGTTCCATTGCAACTCCCTCTGCTATTGTAGCTATGCTAGTCAATACATCAGCCTTCTCATTACCCATAACTTCTGCGTGCCCAGGGACAAAAATGGAGGTGATTTTTCTGATTCCTGTCTGTACTAGTGCCACCACCCATTTTTTTTCACCATTCCTGTTTTGAATTTACGAGTCATACTCATAGAGTCACTGAGTGTGAAAAAACGAGAGTAGTTACTAGATATCAACCAAGTCGCTGCCTCTGTTACCGTCCGCACCTCCATTATCAAAATACTTGAGGTTGTTGCATAGGCCCCACTGGCCTCTCGTATTGTGCTGGCAAATGACTGAACCAGCGGTGTAAATTTCTATGTTTATTTGGTTGACGTTATCAATCAAGATGGCCTCAACCTTCATGTTAATCAATAATGGATTCTTTTGTGCACAACTTTTCTTAATGGATATAATAAATGTGAAAGCAGGTCTGAAATTGAGATATCAAATCTAGAACAAAAATTAGGATATTTAACTATAACGTAAAAGCAGTTCTACTGTATGGTTCAGAAACATGGAGAACAACTAAAACAATAGCGCATAAATTGCAAACATTCATCAACTGGTGTCTGCGCAGAATAGAGGGAATAAGATGGTATGATAGGGTCACAAATGAGGAACTTATGAAGAGAACAAGACAGATTCCAGTGAACGAACAGTTAAAAAAAGACGCTGGCGCTGGATAGGACACACTTTGCGAAAACCGGAGGAAATATAACAAGAAGGGTCCTTGCCTGGAATCCGCAGGGACAGCGAAAGAAGGGGAGGTCGAGAAATACAAGGAGACGCAATTTGGAAGCGGAGATCAACAATATAAAGAGGAGCTGGAGGCAGCTGCAAGAGATAGCTAGAGATAGGAAGACTTGGCATGAGTTGGTTGAGGGCCTATGCCCCAATCCAAGGTAAAAGACAAGAGAGAGAGAGTCTAAAATTGAGGTGGCACAGCAATCTATTCTTCTTCTGGTTTAATTCTGGAAGGTTCACATATTATCTTCTTCCTGGCAAAGACATGATCGGCTTCTTGTGAGTCTACACCCTTTCTTTATACCCTGTCTAAGCCCGTCTGCCCAGCGTGTTCGTAGCGCGTTGTACTACGGTGACTATCCCTCGTGTGTGTGAGTTCAATTCCGTGGGATGGCAGAAAAGCCACAGATTTCCCAGATTTACGGTGTTCGTGGCACCGAACCGAAGGTTACGATGCCCATGGCACCGAGCAGAAGAGCTGAAAAGCTCAAGTGCTTCTGGATCGAAAAAACACAAAAAACCCTGTCTAAAGACAGTTGTTGACACTTGTCAATGAAGTGAAATATTCACCAGTTTACAACTTTGTTTTTTTTCGATCCAGAAGCACTTGAGCTGAAAGCTCTTCGACTCGGTGCCATGGACATCGTAACCCTTCAGTTCGGTGCCACGAATACTGTGAATCTGGGGAACCTGTGGCTTTTCTGCCAGTCCGCGGGATTGAACCCGCACACACATAGGATTAGTCACCCGCAGTCCAACGCGCTACGAACACGCTGAGCAGACGGCCTAAACCCTGTCTAAAGACAGTGGTTGACACTTGTCAATGAAGTGAAATATTCACCAGTTTACAATAACAGATGCCACCTGCTAAGATAGTGATTCTCACAGAATGCAACAGACAATATATAAATATTAGAGCTTCGAAAAACAAATTACAAGATTCGAACCACTTACCCTTCTTCTTCTTTGCGTTCGTTCTTTACGACCAATTTTAATCACTCTTTGTGATATGTTTGATCTTTGCCAAGAACGTGTATATGTTGCACATTGGTTTGTTAGGCCCCTAAACGCATAGACTTCTACATGTTTAGGACACATGCATCCGATTTCAGCCACACCTCCTTAGTCGCCTCTTACGATATGCGTGGCAGGTAACAGTGGTTCTATTCTTTACACCCCAAATTTGGGCCCCGGTAACCACTCGGACGCACACGCTTAATTCTTACGCTAGGCAATGTGTGCCGTAAGAAATAAGGGTAAATGGTTCGAATTCTGTGTTTGGTAATTTGTTTTCTCGGAAGCTACTAATACTTGTGCAATGTCTATTTATTAACTCCTTGTGGATCAGGAGCCACACTAGGTGGCGTCTTTACTCTATAATGGCTTTTGCTCTGGTCTACTAAGAGTTAAGCATATTCATTGCTTCTGTTGCTTCCCATGGGGTTCTAACAAAAAAACTCATTGTTTTCATCTCACAGATTGCAACAAATCCATGAAGGATGAAGCACAAAAAACCCAGAAACACAATAACATTAGGATAATATGCTAAATAAAATCAGATTGGAGATTAGCACGACGAGTTAATTTTTATTTTTATTTTTTTCGTAACAAATGTGACTGCATTCTACATTTGCAATTTAGATCCGTGAGAACAGTTTGTACTTTTCAAGGTCAAAGGGAGCTCACGAAAACGGTTGACCTTAGAAATATCAGAAGTGCTGGGAAACACAATATATGCAGAGCCGTGCGGTGGTATGATGCACAGAGGCGGCCGCATCAGGCAGCACCCTGTGGGAAGGGGCGACAAAAGTGTCGAAACCAAAATACAATTTGATCCATTCAATAATTACAATCTTTACGCAACTCTTTGCTATAATGATCTTTGTTATTCCGATATCGATGTATACGATTTAAAATTTATTGCACGCCTCTGCTTATCGCTTTTGGTACCCTTTGATTTCGGTTTGTGGTGCAGGTGTATCGTTGGCGAGCGCTCACCAAAAGACTTTTGATCTGACAGAGCGTAGCTATTATTTTTGTTTGGAATAGTTAATAGTTTATTTCACTATTTAAAGTAGTTTATATTTTCAACAGAAAAGAGGGTATTCGTACATTGTGTGCAGTTTAAAAAAACCCACAATCAAAGGTTATTTTAAGAAGAAAAAAAAACATTTACGAGGCGGCTTTTTCAAAAATTGCATCGTACAGAGAAAATATACCGCACGGTCCTGTATGCGTACGGAACGACCTCACCACAAGCATAAAATGGCAATAAATCAGATTGTCACTGATAGTTAAAGTTCCGAGGGTACGAGGACCCATGGCAAGTGGTTAGGACTACAGGTTTTCTGTAAAGAGCACAATTAAAGGATCTAATCTTCTTTAACCCTTTCGCTGCTACATACTTTCCGTAGGCTGAGCTAAAAATAGCTACTCTTTGTTTCTAGGTCACAAACGTGAATGTACACCTATAGCAGTGACAGTTACAATGTATAACGTGTTAACACGTCTTTAGTCCACAGAGGAAAGATAATAACAAACGTGTTAATGCGTCTTTATAAGTGAATGGGAAAAACCTATATATACGTCCTTAGCAGCTAAAGGGTTAAGTATCACTGAAGTCGGCGAAGACTCTCCTGCATGACGACGGACACTAGTCAAATGGTAGAAACATTCCTTCACGCAAATATCAGCCAGAAACGCCAAACCAGGCGTCATGGTTAACGCTTGAATTTACAGAAGGCGAACGCAGAAGAAGAATAAGAAGACCCTGTAATAAATAGAACAATCAATAAAGTTTTGTAATAATTCCTACCGCACAAAACGAACGGTACAGTTTTAATTATTCATGAGAGTTATTTCTTCCTGAATGAGTTCACGACGGGTACTCATGTTTTTGCTACAGGGGTATCACAACCGCAAGGTGAAATTACTACTAGATGTTTTTATTTTGCTCAAATATAATAATGACGCTCGTGTATTGCCGGGGCCCACAAGGTGAGCAAAGAATAGTACCACTGCGACCCACAAAGCATATCGTAAGAGTCGACTGAGGTAGGGGCCTGGGGAAGCTACCATAATAAATAAAAAAAACGTTGTAGAAATCGGATTTGCTGGTCTACTTCTAGGTGCATAAATGGCACAGCGTACAATCCCTCTTAGGCTCAGATCAATAGAAATAAAAAGAGTGATTTAACAAGTGGTCGATATGGAGCGTAAGAGAAAGAAGATGAAGAAGATAAAATGTTATCTAAAAAGTATAAAATGGTATAAAATCTAAGAAATAACAACATTGCATCGGGTTTTACCCTATTTGACTCGGTCTTTCTCCGCAGAAGTGGTACGCCATCTGCTGAAAGTATTGCACAAAGTACGGATTCCGTAGCTCCTGCAACAATCATAGGGATCTCTGGAAAAAATGCACTTGTGAACATAGCGACGCGGTCAGGATTCGAACATAAGTATACTTTTTCTGTTTTTCTTTTATCTAATCCTGTTTTGCCTTACAGCATCAGGATAAGAAGATATTTCTAGAACGAGCCTTGTGTGCGCTTCATAAATAGTGTTTTCCGTTGCCTCTGTTATCTCTGAGGTCCATCTTTTGCGTAGCCGGCCTTTTGCTTTGTATCCATTGTATCGGAGTAACATTGCTCTTTGAAGTGCACTACGATGATTACCACAGACTCGACAGACAAGGACAGAATATCATCTTCCGACTCAGGCTAGGACATAACAGACTGAACAAACACCTACACAGGATATGATTGTCCCCATCCCCTCTGTGTCCCTGTGGCACCTCTGAGCAAACCACAGAACATGTTCTGCAAGACTATCCCTTATATGTCCTTCCTAGAGAGAAATAATCGCCCTACAACAAACCCTACATTCAAAACTACGTGGCACCAGAGATGAGCTTCAGACAACAGTCGACTTCATCATAAGAACGCGTCTAACGGTATAATCATCAAAACTACATGGCACCAGATATGAGCTTCAGACAACAGTCGACTTCATCATAAGAACGCGTCTAACGGTATAATCATCAAAACTACATGGCACCAGATATGAGCTTCAGACAACAGTCGACTTCATCATAAGAACGCGTCTAACGGTATAATCATCAAAACTACATGGCACCAGATATGAGCTTCAGACAACAGTCGACTTCATCATAAGAACGCGTCTAACGGTATAATCATCAAAACTACATGGCACCAGATATGAGCTTCAGACAACAGTCGACTTCATCATAAGAACGCGTCTAACGGTATAATCATCAAAACTACATGGCACCAGATATGAGCTTCAGACAACAGTCGACTTCATCATAAGAACGCGTCTAACGGTATAATCATTAAAATAGCGATCGCAAAGAAGGTCTGTTTATGTAACCGAACCATTTAATGTGTTGTTTCTTGATGAAGTTGGTACTGATGTTGTACCCACTTTTTCCTGATGTCTTCATTTCTCAACCGGTCTCTTCTTGTTACCCAGAATTCTGCGTAGACACTGCATCTCTGTCGTGACTAGTTTTCTTCTATCATTTGTTGTCAGTGACCAGGTAGCATGATAGCACTGATAGCATAATGTGACCAGGTACCAGATAGCACTGATAGCATAATGTTGGGAGAAAGATTATTTTGAACATTGGTCTTTTTGTGTTCACGGTGGCATGTTACACAAAAAGAGCAAGATATACAAGTTTACACAATTCGTTAACCTTTAAGTAGATACCAGGTGACTACGGTTGCGACCCTACCAAAAGGGAAGAATGGATCCCAACAGATGGTAGCATGACCAACTATCTCAACGTTATCATTACTCTTGGAAGAGAATGTAGAGATTGGGGCAACATGAAGGCTGATCTCGCAGTTAAGCAGCTGATAGAAGATAATGCAAGGGATGATGATGTTGTTGTATATACCGATGGGTCGGTTCAACGTGGTGAGAGGTTCGGTTGGGATTTCTTGGCTAATGCGCATGGTAGGGTTGTTGCAGAGCGAAGTGGGGCATACAGTACAACTACTTCTAGTATGAGGATGGAGGTTGAGGCAGAGCCGGATTAGCATAGTAGCAGAAGTAGCAAATGCTAAGGGCCCCGCGCTTTGGGGGCCGCGCCTCTGGAGCTAAGTTGTCACTATAGTCTGTCCATTAATTCGTGAGCACATTTGAAATTGATTTTCTCGAAAACTACCAGTTGGATCTCAGTGATTTTTGCAAGCAGCCTTAGAATATCCATGACGCTAGAGAAATTTTTTTTTCCAAGAAAATTTGATGTAGTTTGAAATATTTCTTCTTCGGTTATATTAAAATCAACCTCACCGGATTGTACACAATAGTGACAGATCTACGGTACACAGACGCGTTGTTCTAAAAATACATTATGGTAACATAGAAATATCGTGAGTATACAACAATTTCACGAAATCCCGTGCACCTAACCCAGTCGACTTTGAAAGCGGAAAGCATATGACGTTATAATTGGGATACCGTTGTATAGTTATAGGCGTATCTCGCTATTTGTATGAAGCTATTGTATCATATTTGTTGGCTTATCAAAACTGACATTGATATCACATTCATAATGAGTCTGAAGTGCACATTTATAACAATGCAGAAGGTTACAGTTTTACTATACCAACACTTCCGTAGGGAATCTAAGAGAGGTCATCTATATTGCGATATTCATAACCCTGAGAAACGAGCGCAACTGGCGCTTGGTCTGAATAGAGAATCCTTTTCCCGATGGATTAAACAGGACACAAAGTGCACTAATGTCAAGCAACGAAGGAAAAGAACAATTGACGACTTTGACATAGATGTCATAAGACGGAGCTCTTGAAAATGTTTGCGACAAATCAACTTGTTACTCTCAGGAAACTGAAATTTAAACTGCAATCAGATTGCAGCATAGACATTTCTAAAAGTACTCTATGAAAAATTGTAAGAGCCGCCGGCTTTACCTTCAGAAAACTATAGGCGGCAGGAATATTATTTGTGAAAAGCCACATTTAATTGCTGCGCGAAGTAAATACCTGAGGCAGATCCGTGAGCGGCGGAGGCGAGGCTATGATATTGTATATTTGGACGAATCCTGGGTCAATGCTCACCACACCAATGCTAAAGAATGGCAATCAGTAGACGGTGAACAGAAAAGAAAATACCAAGCAGCAAAGGCCAGCGTATTATACTAACACATGCAGGAAGCAGTGAAGAAGGTCTTGTCCATGACGCTGGACTTATTTTCCAATCAAAAGTACCGACGGTAGGGACTACCACACATAAATGAATGGACATATTTTCAGGCACTGGATGGAGAAAGATCTACTTCCAATTCTAAACAGACCATCATGCTTGGTAATGGATAATGCATCCTATCACAACGCAGTATCAGCGGAAGACAAAGTACCAACTGCATCAAATACAAAAGATCAAATTAGGACTTGGCTTGCTAAGGAAAATGTCAGCTTCGATGATACATATTTGAAACCCGAGTTGTTGCACCTGGTGAGGATGACAAATAAGACAAAGGTGTTTCATATTGACAAAATCATTGCGGAATACGGCCACACGTCTTTGCGACTACCTCCATATCATGCTCACCTCAATCCGATAGAGCTTGTCTGGGCTAAAGTAAAGGGCAAGTTGCCGAACAGAACAGGACGTTTAAAATGTGTGATGTTGAAGTTCTGACACGTGAGTCCTTCTCAATGATAGACATGCAGTTCTGGAAGAAGTGTGTTGAACATGTGCTCCGAGAGGAAGACGAGTACTGGCACCGAGATGGATTACAATTTGTCCAGCCAGTAACAATTATCAACCTCATGGAATCGTCAGGTTCGGGATGATACAAATCATATTTTGATTACAGACTGAGAAATAGCAACGTATACATTTCCATATCCAAATGCGTCTACCATCATACAATTTGTGGTGAAGTTAAGACACCCTGGGGTCTAATGGTGACCGAAGGAGAGGACTAACTGTTGCATATTGTATCCAAGTTCACGATTGCACATAAAGGGCAACACACTTAATTACTTGACCTATCAAGTTAATATGGAGATACACATATGAATAGAATTGACATGGACAAATTCTAGGGATACTGTAAAATCTAAAATTTGAGCCCCGTATTTGCAATTGTCATAAAAGATCAAAGGAATTCGCCGATGTGCAAAATCCGTAGCATCTATGGACTACTGGTTAGCTTTATTTTAGCGTCATGGATATTCTAAGGCTGCATGCAAAAATCACTGAGATCCAACAGGTAGTTTTCGAGAAAATCAATTTCAAACGTGCTCACGAATTAATGAACAGACTATAGTCATAAACAAGGAACCAAGTTTGGGAGGTGGGTAATAATTTCCCCTTTCATTTTTTTTTTATTGAGGTTAGGGCCAAGGTCATGTTTACTCAATTTCGGACTTAATTGGGCGGTCACACTGAGCTCATTAACAACGTAACAGTTTTTTACTTTTTTGTATAGGAGTGTCTCTTGTGTGCACACGCTTCTAATAAACGAAAACTTGAAAGCTTGAACAAAAGAACAATTAAATTTGACTCATAACCCAGTTCAAGTCTCTGTTCGTTCAGTAGTTTTGCGCGCGAAACTTAGTTTAAAATAAATGCAAGTGGGCGTATGAAATATTGTTCTAAGACATGAGCAGATCTGGGCACTCCTAAATAAATTTCATGTCATTCACGTTTTTTGTGAGAAACTGTTTTGCACTCGACTAGATGTCCCAGAAAATAATGCGAGGAGAGGCCAAATGATTAAACAGAAAACTTGGACACACTTGAAGGAGCAGCAACAAGAAGCCGCAACACAGAGCTGCATAATTTTACAGAGAAGCACACAAACGGACACAGAGAGTAATTTTTATTTGTTCTGCTAACTTTGAATGTATTTAAATCCTCCCATCTTGTTATTTTATTATTATTTTATTTTACATAGCTAATTTTATGTTTCAGTGAGAAATTAATTTTTAAAAATAGTTTCTATCATTTTCGTTTTCAATGAATTCAAATGTTTTAAATCAGAGTTATAGTCATGTTAAGTGGTTAAATTACGAAGCACCCTGTATATAATATATCATCATGAGTAAATTGTTATATCATAAAACGCTGTCCAAACTTTCACATTTATATGTTATATTAGTAGAAAGTAGAAGAATTACATTTATTTGTAAATTCATTTTCTCTTCCCAGATTGAGATAGACATCATGAGCAGCAGAGCCAGAGATACGGATCGACATTACGCTTCTGGAAGTGCAAAGCGTAAAGCACAAGATGAAAAGGAAAAATATAACCAAGTTCTTGTATCAAAAACACGCAAGCTGTCTGAATTTTTAATGTCGTGTGTAATGGTGCTGAATCCAAAGAAATCGAAGCAGAAAATATAGAAGTCGCGTCCCACAGTATAGTAGATGAAGATAGTGATATAGAACAATCATCATTACCAATATTAAGATCAGCAACTCTTCACGATTTAGCCACATTTTCCACAAGACAAACTGAAGTCGAATGTACAGCAAGTCCTTCCAATTAAGCCATATCATTTTCAAGCCAAAGAGAGGCAGAAAGCACAGCACATGCTTCCAATGTAGCAACATGTTCTACAAGCCAAAAGCACAACGAAAATAAAATGTACTCCAACGATATTGGTGAATGGCCAATCAACTTCAATCGAGATTATTGGATTGCGAAAGGAAGCAGCGAAGTGCAACATATGAACAGTGATTTCTTGTCTTCCAAAAAAAACATACGATAAAGAAAACAATCCACGAATTTGTCGAAAATCGTTTTCACATATACACATAAACCAACAAACAAAACTCATGTGAGAGATTGGTTGTGTTATTCAGAAACTAAGGACAACTTTTCTGTTTTGTTTGCAAAGTTACTGATTCAGACTGTTCGTCACGGTTTACGAAAGAAGGATTTGACGATTGGAAAAACGCAAATAATTTGTTGAAAAGACATGAAGAAAGCACCTCCAATAGACAAGCGATAATTTCTCTGTTAGTTTGCAAAAGAAAGATGCTCGTGTCGATTCTCAACTTGTAAGCCAAATTGAGACCGAACAAACATATTGGCGGACACTTTTGGAGCGAATTACTTCAGTAATCCAATTTTTAGCAGAACGAGGTCTTGCATTTCGGGGTAGGGATGAAATTATTGGTTCACCTAATAATGGAAATTATTTAGGTTTGTTGGAATTAATAGCCAAATTTGACATTTTCTGGCTCAGCATATAAATACTTATGCAAATAAAGGAAAGGGACATACATCATACTTATCAAAAACAACATGTGAGGAATTTATCCATCTAATTGCATCAAGCTTACTGGATCATATTATTTGCGAAATTAAGAAATGCAAGTACTATTCCGTATCACTGGACTCTACTCCAGACATTTCGCATGTGGACCAACTCACTCTAATAGTGCGCTATTTGTTACCATCTGGACCAGTGGAAAGGTTTGTGAAGTTCTTGGATATGGAAGGTCATACTGCTGAACAACTCGCCCAAAGTTTACTTGATTTTTAAAGGAAAATGGCATTGATATCAAAGACTGTCGCGGTCAAAGCTATGACAATGCCAGCAACATGAGTGGAAATACAACGGCTTACAAGCACGCATTAAGGAGATAAATAAGTACGCAGAAGACATTCCCTGCTTTGCATATTCACTGAATTTGGTTGCGAAGTGTGCTGCAGAATGTTGTATAGAAGCATCCATTTTTTCGATTTTGTTGAAAGTATACATTCTTTTCCGCTTCTACCTATCGATGGGGCATTCTTACAAAAGCACTGGAAGATACAGGTTCAAAACTCCCGACTTTGAAGAGACTGTCGGACACCAGGTGGTCTTCCAGAGCTGATGCGACAAAAGCACTTTTATGTGGTTTTACCATTATCAAACAAGTTTTGGATGACATCTCAAATAACATGGATCAAAAGGTAGAGTGTCGTAATCAAGCGTATGGGCTAGTTTTGGAGATGAGTAAGTTGGAAACGGGAATAGTTAGCATTTTATGGAACGGAATTCTAGAACGCTGTCAAGCGTCTAGCGCTTCATTACAGTCACCTGATCAAGACCTTAACACGGGATATGCTCTTTATGAATCGTTACACGGGTACGTTCAAGCAATGCGGCCTACATTTTCAGATATTGAGGCCAAAGCCAAAATCCTGACTCACTGTCAAGAATATCAGCAACAAACTTCACGACGACGCAAGCGAAATACTAAGTACGACGATTTTAGTGGCTCTACTACGCTCGATGAAGTTGTAGAAAATCAAACACCCAAACAAAAATTTGAAAGTCAGGTGTTTATTGTCATAATTGATAATGTACTCTCTGCCTTAGCTAAACGCATGGAAGCGTACCATAGAGTGACTGATGTATTTGGAACATTTCGGCAGTTAAAATCTCTTACAGCAGAAGAGATCTTGAAAAGAACTCCAAATATTGTCAGCTCTTACCAAGAGGATTTGGAAGAA
Source organism: Arion vulgaris (assembly GCA_020796225.1). NCBI lineage: Eukaryota > Metazoa > Mollusca > Gastropoda > Stylommatophora > Arionidae > Arion > Arion vulgaris. The sequence goes on along the minus strand of CM036777.1, from coordinate 5,273,156 downwards.
AGCCTAGGCGACGAACTTGTGCAGTTCGCTGAACTTCTTAAAACTAATGTAGCTGCTGCTATTAGCAACGAAAAGAATGAGGCCCTTGAACTGCAATTTTATAAACTTATAATGGAAAATTCATTAGAGTCGTGTTTCCCAAATGTAGAAATAGTCTTACGAATTTACTTTTCTTTAATGATTACTAACTGCAGCGGAGAACGTTCTTTTTCAACATTAAAGCGTATAAAAAGTGAGTTAAGAAACATGATGGGACAAGATCGTCTAAATAACCTCACCTTAATGAACATTGAATGTAATTTACTTAGAGAAATTGATTTGTCTAGTATTATCTCTAAATTTGCTCACATTAAATCGAGACAAGTTTGTTTGTAAAATTTATGTTTTATTATTTATTATCATACAAAACTTAGGGCCCCGCGCTAAAATTTGCTACGGGCCCCACGCTGGTCTAATCCGGCTCTGGGTTGAGGCAGTTACTGCTGCCCTCCATTGGATCTCTGGGACTTTATTTACTGGAGCAGTTGTTGAATCTGACTCTCAGTCGATGCTTCACAAGATTCAGAAGGGCAGGTTTCGGTATGAGTGGATGTCGTCTATAGAAGTTTCTAACCTCCAGCGACTTACGTGGATATACTGTCCAGGACATGCGGGTGTTTACGGTAATGAGAGAGCGGCAGGCTTGCATCAACAGCATCGATTGTTGGGGAGTTGAATATGGATAAGGGGAATATTCTTCGGTGTCTTCGCGACTGTCTGTTGGATGGAAACACTAAAATCGATGTTGAATCGATCAAGCGATTTAGGCAGTTTGGAGTTACCCGTTGTTCAAGTCGAACTGGATGCCTGAGAGGCAGAGTGAGAGGTGTGTTTAATCAGCGAGCCACAGGAACCATCAGTATGCATACTCTTCGATATCTGTTGGGAAGACTGAACACTTATGGATCTGTCCGGAGTGCAATGACGTCAGTTTAGTAACCAATAACCAATAATTAGATACTAAGTATGTCGTGAAATTTAAAAATCGCATTTCTCAGTGTTTCCGGCTAGTACTGTTCTATTAATAATCTCGCCACAGAGATCTACATATATATATATATAAGGAAGGATGTCTGCAAGCCTCAATGAAGAACCTATCTACCGGTCCCAACAAATGGGAAAAACGAGCTGATGATCGAATTATGTGGAAAACAACATTACACAAAGATGCAGAATCGTTTTTATAAAATAAAGACTTAGAGATGTGCTGAAAGTCATGAGAGACAAGCACATACTTATAAATTGTCAAACATGATCAAATTGAGCGTCTGCCTTCATTCCTTCTTTACTCTCTAATCCTATTGTGTCTCACAGCGTAATGATACAAAGAGATTGATAGAACATTTTTGTGTGTGCGCTTAACTCTTAATAAACCAGGGTTAAAGCCATGTTTTTAAAAGCATTTAGTGTGACTTCTGGTAAAACGTTGCATAACCAAAAGCCACGTAGTATGGCTTTTGGTCCCCAAGGAGTTAATAAATAGTGTTTTTCATCTTCTGTAAAGACGAAAAAGCCATATATATATAATAATAATTTATCTCGTACCGTTATACGTTGCATAGAGCCTGCAAGTAATTTCTCCATACCGCTCTATCCTGGGCAACTCGCTCAATCTTCTCTATGGAACTGAGACCGATATTTCTTGCCTCTATTAGCAAAGTTCGTTTCAGGGTATCCCTAGGTTGTCCTCTCTTTCTTGAATCCTTTGAGTGCTTAAACTCTCAAAGAAAGTGACGGTCACGAAAGCGATTGCCACAGGTAAGTACTCGAATAACTACCGGGAAGAGGCAATAAGAACAGCGGCTGAAATGATCCTAGAGAGAAGAGGCACCTCTTGCAACAAAGTTGTGATATTCACCGATGTTCTATCGGTCATCACGACGCTCAAAAGTGTAGACAAAACAGAGCTCAATGAACTGAAAGCGACCCTCGACGCACTAGTGTACTCACTTAAACGCACCGTCATTCAGTGGATACCATCACACTGCAACATAAGCGGAAATGAAGAAGCCGGCAAGCTAGCTAAAGAAGGCGGGCGACTACCGCAGACTTATCTCGAGATCAGTCATGAGGAAACCAGAACAACCATCGGCTGGCACTATAAAGACAAATGATCGAAAGACCATCCACAGTACAACAACAGCGACAGGTACTATGTTCTATCTCGTAGTGAACAAGTTGCTATATTCCGCCTCCGTACCGGTCACAACAAGCTTCACGTCCACGTTTAGCAAATTTTAAATTGGCACAACTAGCCTGTGCCCAAGCGAAAAGGCGGACATGACGACAGAGCACATACTGCAAGATTGCCAATTGGTAGCAGGCCTAAGAAAAGAAACATGGCCCATAAACGCAGAGCTTCGCGAGAAGCTGTACGGAGGAATGGAGTCTTAAAACCACAGTAGCATTCATGATAAAATCTGGTTCATCCGTCTAGACGGGGATCGCGAGAGAGAACCCTTTACATCCCACTTCACTGCCTGTTTTGATATTCGTTGATAATTTCCCCTCAAGGTGTATATATTTTTTGTTATCCCACTTGTGGGTCCCAGAGTAGCAAAGTTTAGAACCACTGACTTCTCTCGCATATCTGTAACGTCAACGTTTCTAGAGAGAAGTTGTAGGCGTGGGGTTGACGATACCACATCGTAAAGAAAAAAAAACAACCAAACAGCTACAGGAAAAGAACTTGAGAACCCAAAAAAACAACCCATAAATTTCTCATGAAAATCCGGAAGTCATAAAAGACACAAGCTGGAACCGAGTAAGATATTTTTGTTTGTCACTTTCTTCTGTTTCCTTCGACATGACACAGGGTGATGGAGATAATGCTTTGTTTTTTTTCTTACTCACTATTTCTTTGACGTCACCCGAGTGGTTACTGGTGCCAAAATTTGGAGTGTAAAGAATAGAACGACTGTTACCTGCCATGCATGTCGTAAGAGAGGACTAAGGAGGTTTGACTGAAATCGGATGCGCGTGTCCGCTAGGGAATGCTAACCCGAAATAAATGCTTGCAGAAAACGGATGCATCAGGCCGTAAGGCGCATAACATGGTGCAACGACCCCTCACAATGAGGAATGGGATAGTGGATTCTACGGACGCAAATCTGCCTCGGAGATTTAGCCACGTAGTAAGAATTTCAGACCTACCATCACGAGGGTGGCTAAAACTTTCTGCGGGAAGAGGTCGGCACAAAACGGGGAAGCAGAAATTATATGAATTATATCCTACAGAACTGCCCCCAGTGTGTAGACTTGAGAAGAAAGTAGTGGCCCACTTACACTAGCGTCCAAGGCAAACTGTATGGCGTGGCTTATAATCTGAGGCAGACGGTTGCCTTTATTAGAGAATCCAAAATCACAATCTAGTGAGAACGCATAAAAAAAAGAAAATTTCTTTTACATTTCAACCATATTTGCTTCAATATCTTCTTCTTCTTCTGCATTCGCCCGCTGTGAATGCAGGCGTTCGTCATGGTGACTGGTATGGCTACTGACTCATTTTTACGTGGAATCCTACTTACCGTTTTATTGGTTTCCCTCGCCATGTATACGGACCATTCCCGACTTCAGTGGTACACTATGATTCTCGAATTCCCCCAAACTTCATTCCTCAAGTATTCTTCTTCTTCTTTGCGTTCGTTCTTTACCACCAATTTTAATCACTCTTTGTGATATGTTTAATCTTTGCCAAGAACGTGTATACGTTGCACATTGGTTTGGCAGTCCTCTAAACGCATAGGGAACTTCTACACGTTTAGGACACATGCATCCGATTTCAGCCAAACCTCCTTAGTCGCCTCTTACAACATGCGTGGAAGGTAACAGTTGCTCTATTATTTACACCCTAAATTTGGGCCCCGGTAACCACTCTTGCGCCCAAGAATTCAAACTGCCTTCCCCAATCCATGTGGGAATGCTCCCATATTATGAAATACTGCGATAATATATATATATTATCAGAACTAGTAGTAGCATTTAACTTGACTTCCTAGCCACATTTCCTTTACACAAGAAATAAACACAGTATATTCTTCTTGATCAGCATCATATCTGAACACACACAAAAAAAAAAAAAATCATGTCAACTGACAAAGCAAAAGCTCACCTAACATCCAAATAAACAATGAAAAACTCCAATGTGTAGAGAGCTACGAATATCTGGGCTCAATAATTAACAATAACGGTGACTGCTCCAAAGAGATCTCAAGAAGATTGGCAATAGCAATCAAGAAGTTAAACACTATGAAAAACATGTGGCGAAGCACCAGCAAAATATTCAAATTAAAAATATTGAGAACATGCATTTTCCCAGTGGCTACTTATGTTTGTGAATCATGGACCATTACACAAAAAACAAGAACGAAAATCTAGTCCTTCGAAACTAAATGCTACAGAAAGATCCTACGAATACCATGGACAGAAAAAAGAAAGAACACTGATGTTCTGAAAGAACTAAATATTAAAGACAATTGGCTGATAAACAACATACTATACAGAAAAATTAGATACTTTGGTCACATTAAGCGTCACGATGGCCTGGAGAGAACAATATTAGAAGGCAGGGTCACAGGACGCAGAGGCAGACAAAGAAGAAGATGGATACAAGATATTAAAGAAACCATGAATATGACCATCGATGAAGTGGGTGAACTGACTAGAGACAGAGTGAATTTCAGATGTGCTGCAAAGAGAGCATCGTCCTATAAAGGAAGTGGGTGAACTAGCTAGAGACAGAGTGAATCTCAGATGTGCTGCAAAGAGAACAAAGTCCTATAAAGGACACGCATCTTGATGATGATGTTATTCTTCTTCTTCAAAAGCTCCATATCTAACACTCGCTAAACCACTTTTTGTCATTTGTTTGTGATCCGAGTCAAAGAGCGATCGTACGGTGTGCCAGTTATGCATCCGATTTATCCAACACTTTTTATTTACTAAGGTAGCTTCGCTAGGCCCCTACCTCAGTCGCCTGTTACGACATGCCTTATAAAGTCGCAGTATTACTATTCTTTGCCCTCCCACCCCTTCCATTGAGATCCTCGGTGACACACAGAAGCATATTGACTGATTAAATACACCTCTCACTCTGCTTCTCAGGCATCCAGTTCGACTTGAACAACGGGTAGCTCCAAACTGTTTAAATCGCTTGATCGATTCAACATCGATTTTAGTGTCCTCATCCAACAGAGAGTCGCGAAGAGACCGAAGAATATCCCCTTATCCATCTTCAACTCCCCAACAATCGATGCTGTTGATGCAAACCGCTCTCTCATTACCGTAAACACCAGCATGCCCAGGACAGTATATCCACGTAAGCCGCTGGAGGTTAGAAACTTCTATAGATAAATGAATTTAGTTTCACAAAATATTTACTGTATTAGTAAATATAATGTAGTATTAACAGTACAGTAAATTTATTAGCATGCATTCAAAATAAACATTGACATTGGGAGAACAAAAATAATTCAACTTTAGAACGGTCTTGATAAACAATAGTTTGAATAAACAAGATCGACTGATCTCTTTATATTGGTTATCCATTTATGAATACATAAGCATTAAGAAAAGTTGTGAATAGATGCATTGTTTATTAACTGTTTACAATCTAGTATCATGACAATTCATGAAAGATCTCTAGTTAGTTTTGTTTACAACATATCATAGAATTAACGATACACTCTGTTTCACTTCTATCTCTAGCATAATTTGTTCGACGTGCAGTGATGGTGATCCGACGTCTAAACTAAACTAAACTATCTCTAGCATAAGACTTATGATATGTATTCGCGATCGTTTACGCTTCATTTTTAACTCATTGTGGATCGCCCGGCTGCCCAGCGTGTTCGTAGCGCGTTGGACTAGGGGTGACAAGTCCTATGTGAGTGCGGGTTCAACTCCGCGGACTGGCAGAAAAGCCGCAGATTCCCCAGTGTTCGTGGCACCGAACCGAAGGCTTACGATGTCTATGACACCGAGCCGAAGAGCTTTCATCTCAAGTGCTTCTGGATCGAAAAAAAAAAAAAACCCTTGTGGACCAAAGACCACACTATGTGACTTTGGTTTGAACGCTTTTTTTTTTTCATTTAACCAGGAGCCACATTAAAAGGCGTTTTTTATTCTAAAATAAATGGCTTGTAAAAACATGGCGTTTGCCCTGGTCCACTAACAGTTATGTAGTTTTCATATAATATTAAAATTGAATGGAAAGTAAGGTTGACCACATCGCTCATCGTGTGCCGACGGTCAATGAAATATACGGACCTAACACTTTATTAACATATATAACTCGAAGTATGGAAAAGAGTTCCTTTGATTTTGCTTTATTTTTTTAAATCATTCTTATATATTACACATTAGTGGGCGTCTGTAACTTAAGCTGTAGTGGGTTTCTGTAACTTAAGTGGTAGTGGGTTTCTGTAACTTAAGCGGTAGTGGGTTTCTGTAATTTAAGCGGTAGTGGGTTTCTGTAACTTAAGCAGTAGTGGGCGTCTGTACCTTAAGTGGTAGTGGGCTTCTGTAACTTAAGTGGTAGTGGGCTTGATCACAACCCAAGCGTTATTAGTTATTGATTGCTAAACTGACGTCATTGAACTCCGAGCAGATCCATAAGTGCTCAGTCTCCTCCAACAGATATAGAAGAGTATGCATACTGATGGTTCCTGTTGCTCGCTGATTAAACACACTACTCACTCTGCCACTCAGGCATCCAGTTCTAATTGTACAATGAGTAACTCCAAACAGTTTAAATCGCTGGATCAATTCAACATCAATTTTAGTGTCTTCATCCAACAGACAGTTGCGAAGAGACCGAAGAACATCCCCTTATCCATCTTCAACTCCGCAACAATCGATGCAAGTCTGTCCGATCTCTCATTACCGTAAACACCCGCATGTCCAGGACAGTAGATCCACGTAAACATTTGGAGGTTAGAATATTGTATAGACGACATCCACTCATACCGAAACCTGCCATCTTGGATCTTGGAAAGCATCGACTAAGAGTCAAATACAACAACTGCCCTAGTAAATGAAGTCTCAGAGAGCCAATAGAAGCAGCAGTAACGGCCTCAATCTCCATCCTCATACTAGAAGTAGTTGTCCTGTATGCTCCACTTGGCTCTAAACACGTAAAAACAAAGTACTGTAGTTTTATAAAATGCAAAAAAACATTAACAATACACAGCAACGTTTCCACCAAAACGTCTTTATCAAGCAACAGAAGTAAAGAAATTCACTTCTTAAACAGCACAGTACATATAGAATCTGGCAATAAATTCCTAACGGCCGTAACATGAAAACCTGTCTAAAATGTAAGCCATGATTTTCATTTTTCACATCAATCTTGCATCTCTTTCGCCCGTGTGGTGCCAGGGCCAGCAAGTGCAACAAAGAATTCTATCCTTGCGACCTACAAGGCATGTCGTAAGAGGCGACTAAGATAGGGCCAAGGAAAGCTACCGTGGGAAATAAAAAGCATCGTAGAATTCGAATGCGATGGTTTACTTGTAGGCGACACCCGAGTGGTTACCGTGGCCCAAATTTTGGACGTAAAGAATATAACCACTGTTACCTGCCACGCATGTCGTAAGGAGGTTTGGCTGAAATCGGATGCATGTGTCCTAAACGTGTAGAAGTCTATGCGTTTAGGGGCCTACAAACCAATGTGCAACGTATACACGTTCTTGGCAAAGATCAAACGCACAGAAGAAGAGACGACTTGTAGGCGCCTAACTGGTACAATCGCTCTTAGGCTGAGATCACACACAAATCACACAGAGTGGTTAACAAGTGGTCGATGCGGAGCGTTTGAAGAAGAAGAAGAATCATCTCTTTGTTGGCTTAGAGTTTTATAAATATTATAAATTGTGTTGTAATAAATATTGGAATATATCAGACAAATAATAGCTGTGTCGTTATCTTGAAACGTTATACACTTGGCAGATAATATAACTCTCCCATACGGTTTGAAATGCTATACACTTGGCAGATGATACAGAAATACAATAAGGATTGAACCTCAGCAAATGTATTCTTAATTAATAATGCAGTTGATAATGTAGGCTCTAGTATATTTATTTCAAATCCGAGTATTCGACACCAAAAATATTTATTCTAACTGGTATGCATTATTTCACATACAAATAGAACATATGAATGTGAATCGTGGAATCGCCCATGCGTCGCCGGGACTTGCAAGGGGAGCAAAGAACACAGTCGACTATATACTCATACGGCCAGCGAACTCAGGTAAAAATTCTAGGAAATAAGACCCCAACCGTTGCGTGATCTCGCATTCCAGTATTTTTGTAAAAAGACGAATTCATTTTTAAATCAACACACAATGCTAAATCAAGGTTATATTAGGCAACAAGTTAAGTTTAAAAATAAGGAATATCAATATTATGAATATTTTTCACCAATAAATAACCATAGACTCACAGAATTTAGTAAAATTACAAAAAAAAAAGCTTGCAGTGTTCTATCAAACATATTCAATATCCAGCCCCTCCCCCCACTCCCCAATTAAAAATAGGTTAGGGTTTCCCCGGTTAGTTATGCGGCCCAATAATGAAGTTCACTGTGTCAAAGAATACTTGTGACTTACAGGGCATGTCATTAGAGACGACGGAGGTAAGAACCTAGAAAAGCTACCCTAGTAAATAAAAAGCATTGCAGAAATCAATATCGGTCTCAGTTCCATGGAGCGCCCAAGTGGTTACCGGGGCCCAAATTTGGGGTGTAAAGAATAGAACCACTGTTACCTGCCACGCATGTCGTATGAGGCGTCTAAGGAGGAATCAATTGCAGAAATCAATATCGGTCTCAGTTCCATGGAGCGCCCAAGTGGTTACCGGGGCCCAAATTTGGGGTGTAAAGAATAGAACCACTGTTACCTGCCACGCATGTCGTAAGAGGCGACTAAGGAGGTTTAGCTGAAATCGAAACATGTGTCCTAAACGTGTAGAAGTTCTATGCGTTTAGGGGCCTACCAAACCAATGTGCAACGTATACACGTTCTTAGCAAAGATCAAACATATCACAAAGAGTGATTAAAATTGGTCGTAAAGAACGAACGCAAAGAAGAAGAAATTCCATGGAGGAGATTGAGCGAGTTGCCCAGGATAGAGCGGTATGGAGAAATTACTTGCAGGCCCTATGTAACGTATAACGGTACGAGAGGAATTATTATTATTGCAGAAATCGGATGTGCTGGCCTACTCGTAGGCGCATAACTGACACACCGTACAATCGCATTTAGGCTCAGATCACATACAAATCACACAGAGTAGTTAACAAGTGGTCGATATGGAACGTTACAAGAAGAAGAAGATAATTCACACACAAAAAAAAAATGGAATAAAATTTCTGAACTTAGTGAATTTGAAGTATAGAACTCGTCTCTGACTGTGAAAGAGAAAGAGAGAGAGCAGTTTAGCGTTTTAGAATCTAAGCAAAGTAAATCTTGAGTATGTTGTTACGGGTTGCTTACAACTACTTGTTACACCATCACAAGCAACTCACTAACAACAAAGAAAAAGAAACACACGGAGAGCTACACTTCAGAACACAACCAAACAACAAGAACCTTTCACTGCCAGAGAAATTTCATTGATTTTTGATGTCCCTCGACTCATCTTCTTCTCATTCGAGTGTCCAGTTTCGACGCAACCGTTTCTGTGCCCGCAAATAGGATACTTTCTAATCGACGGATTTTAGTTACCGCCAGAAAGGTAAGAAGTTGGCGATCAAAAAATTGTTTTAGACAAATATAGTCATAGACTACTGATTAAGATGTAGTACCGTCTCCGCTTTAAAGACAGGCTGCAATGAATCTTCAATGCAGTCTGGTTATTATTGTTTCGACTATCATTGGCTGCGGTTTATTTTGCTTCTTATATACATTTCCCAAAGTTTTTCTTCCTCAAACGCTCCATGTCGACCACTTGTTAACCACTCTTTCTGATTTGTATGTGATGTGAGCCTAAGAGAGACTTTACATTGTGGTAGTTATGCGCATACAAGTAGGCCAGCGCATCCGATTTCTACGACGCGTTTTATTTACTAAGATAGCTTCTCTAGGTCCCTACCTTATTCGCCTCTTCTGACATGCCTTGTTAGTCACAGTGTTACTATTATTTGCTCCCCATGTGAGTCCTGATAACTCACGGTCGGTCTTAGACAAATATATCCATAGACAACTAAGTCAGATTTAGTACCGTCTCCGCATTGAAGATAGGCTGCAATGAATCTTCAATATATCTGTTCCTGTCTTAATTTTAGGCTATCACTGCGTGCGTTTTGTTTCCCTTTTTATATTCATTCCCAATGTGAGAAATAATTAGCAAAATAATGATAAGTGATAAAACATGCACGGCAAAGCTAAATTTAAAAATTTTCGTTTCTTTCTTTTGTCTTTCTCTGCTTTTTTGCCGTTAGGCGTAGCAGGTTTAACTGATGATCGGTTTCCGAGATAATGCACGCTCGGTCGCTTGATATGCTGTGTCCTTCTCTGTTTTCTTTTGCCGTTAGGCGTAGCAGGTTTAACTGATAATCGGTTTCCAAGATAGTGTACGCTCGGTCGCTTGATATGCTGTGTCCTTCTCTGTTTTCTTTTGCCGTTAGGCGTAACAGGTTTAACTGATAATCGGTTTCCAAGATAGTGTACTCTCGATCGCTTCATATGCTGTGTCCTTCTCTGCTTTTTTTCCTATAGGCGTAACAGGTTTAACTGATGATCGGTTTCCAAGATAGTGCACGCTCGATCGCTTGATATGCTGTGTCCTTCTCTGTTTTCTTTTGCCGTTAGGCGTAGCAGGTTTAACTGATAATCGGTTTCCAAGATAGTGTACGCTCGGTCGCTTGATATGCTGTGTCCTTATCTGTTTTCTTTTGCCGTTAGGCGTAACAGGTTTAACTTATAATCGGTTTCCAAGATAGTGTACTCTCGATCGCTTCATATGCTGTGTCCTTCTCTGCTTTTTTTCCTATAGGCGTAACAGGTTTAACTGATGATCGGTTTCCAAGATAGTTCACGCTCGATCGCTTGATATGCTGTGTCCTTCTCTGTTTTCTTTTGCCGTTAGGCGTAGCAGGTTTAACTGATAATCGGTTTCCAAGATAGTGTACGCTCGGTCGCTTGATATGCTGTGTCCTTATCTGTTTTCTTTTGCCGTTAGGCGTAACAGGTTTAACTGATAATCGGTTTCCAAGATAGTTCACGCTCGATCGCTTCATATGCTGTGTCCTTCTCTGTTTTCTTTTGCCGTTAAGCGTAACAGGTTTAACTGATGATCGGTTTCCAAGATAGTTCACGCTCGATCGCTTCATATGCTGTGTCCTTCTCTGTTTTCTGTTGTCGTTAGGCGTAACAGGTTTAACTGATGATCGGTTTCCAAGATAGTTCACGCTCGATCGCTTCATATGCTGTGTCCTTCTCTGTTTTCTGTTGTCGTTAGGCGTAACATGTTTAACTGATGATCGGTTTCCAAGATAGTGCACGCTCGATCGCTTGATATGCTGTGTCCTTATCTGTTTTCTTTTGCCGTTAGGCGTAACAGGTTTAACTGATGATCGGTTTCCAAGATAGTTCACGCTCGATCGCTTCATATGCTGTGTCCTTCTCTGTTTTCTGTTGTCGTTAGGCGTAACAGGTTTAACTGATGATCGGTTTCCAAGATAGTTCACGCTCGATCGCTTCATATGCTGTGTCCTTCTCTGTTTTCTTTTGCCGTTAAGCGTAACAGGTTTAACTGATGATCGGTTTCCAAGATAGTTCACGCTCGATCGCTTCATATGCTGTGTCCTTCTCTGTTTTCTTTTGCCGTTAAGCGTAACAGGTTTAACTGATGATCGGTTTCCAAGATAGTTCACGCTCGATCGCTT